>CM022701.1:85289613-85352113 GCA_012295165.1 Asparagus setaceus
TATATATATATATATATATATATATATATATATATATATATATATATATATATATATATATATATATATTATATAAAAAACAAAACAAAACATACACGACATGAGAAGACAAAGAACAGGGGCCCCAAAACGACAGAAAGTCCAACGAGGATGCCGATGCCCGCCACCTGGACGTCAAAGTTCGCACCCCACCAAGCTTCTAAGTCTTTGGTCTGTGACCGCGAGTGAAAGCTGAGATAGAGAAAGAGAGAATCGCGTGGGGACCAAGAAGCCACCACAGCAAGAAGATCTTTTCCTGCTCATAAAACGCCCTCCGGCTCCCCAAGTTTCCTAACAGCGCATCGCACTAATTGCACAACAAGGGAGAGATAGAGAGACTTTGATACATAAGAAAAGTTCTCCTATCAAACCCCAGTTCCTCATTGGCTCTGGCTCTTTGGCTTATCTCTCCCTCACCTTCACTGTTTCATTAGCATTGATGACTTTGTTTGCTTCTTTGGGGCCTAAGTTTCATCTTCAACCTCCCTCTGTTGTTATTCTGAATCCATGGAAGGATCAGGGTCCTCACATGACAAAGGGAAAGCGATCGATATCGACAGGAGGCAACAGAAGAAGGCAAAACCCGCAGCAGTTGAGGCAACGGATGCCCGTTTTGAAGAGGCGTCCGCGCCCAGCAAGACGGTTGGGAGCCCAGAAGACTCCCCTCGCCTCCCTATTCCTCTGTTTCCAACCCTCCGTCTCCTCCTACGGCGCCCGTATTCCCCTTCCCGTGGCCTCAGCCGCAGCCGCAGCCGCAGGGACAGCATCAGCAGATGATCTCGTTCGACACGCCACCATTACCAGTCGCAGCCGACAGCAGCCTATCCTCCGATGTTTTGCAGGAAGGACAGGCTACGGCGCAGCACCAGCAGCAGAAGTACCACGAGCAGCTGATGAGGTACTGAGCGAGGCGCTGAACCTCAGCCCCGCGGCCACATGATGATGATGAACCGACTGGCCGCTGCTGGCGGCGCACGAGGGCGACTATCTATCCTCCTTCGCTCTTCGCACTCCTACGAAGCTCTACAGAGGGTGAGGCAGCGCACTGGGGAAGTGGGTGGCGGAGATTCGCCTGCCCAAGAACCGACCCGCTGTGGCTAGGGACCTTCGACACGGCGGAGGACGCCGCCATGGCGTATGATCGGGAGGCGTACAAACTTCGGGCGAGAACGCTCGTCTCAATTTCCGAACTCTTCCTTGGGAAGAATAAAGAAGCAATTGGAGGAGACGGAGATCAAGGAACCTCTTCTTCGTCTTCTGAAGCTATGCAGACCGAACCTATAATGGTCAATGCTGAGGAGGAGGAGAAACCTGTAGTATCTGATCCCCAGGCAGTAGCTACTACTGCATCCCCGATGGAATTTGTGTGGGGGGATGCAGAGGAAGCTTGGTTCAGTACGTGGGGGCCGGGGAGTTCTGTGTGGGATGATATCGATGGAGCCAATAGCTTATTTCTACAGTCGAGGCTCTCGACAATGGCTCCTGATTCCGCGATGGACGTGCAAGATCAAAATCAGGGGACGGCCGCTTCTTCAGCTACTACTGCTCCAGCTTCTTCTTCTTCTTCTTCGCCGACATTCATCTGGAAAGATTCTTGATAGGTTAACTCCCTCAAAAATCATGCATAGTTCATAGACACCATAGGAGCATCAACTGCACACACGCACACACCGAAAAACTACCCGATTTGTTTAGGGTTTCTTTAGTTCACTGGTTGCAGATTTTTTGACAGGACAGCCGTGATCTTCATTAGGAAAATCCATATGCATCCTTCATTTTGCCCACTACTTCTCCATACTCTTTCCAGACAATCCTGCTTGGCTGCATATCTTTTAAGCCACAAATAAGCAGGGTTATTTTTCCTGGTAAAGAGTTTATGTTTCCCTTTGTTTTCGTCATAAGGGAACTTATATACATAGGTAGACATGGTTTGAAATTTTTTTTTTTTCCCTCGCCTTTTAGCATTTCTTGGTATTATGTATGAGTAGAGATGGAGGTCGTATATGTCGTAAGATCTTCAAGAAATTGTGTCGGATGAAAGGAAGAGACGGTTTTGTGTTCTCCTCCGCATCCCCTGCTTGTATATGTTTTCATTGTTGTACTTGTTTTATACCAGCTCTGTTCAAATTTCTGGATGTTGTTTGCTGAGTATAAAAATTTGGTGTTATTTATATTTACTTTGCTGTTTTTTCTTACAGTTGCCAGGCCACAACTTATATAATTTGCTAATATTATCATGTAAATGAAATGGTAAGTGAAAATAAGCCTCCATCCTTGCATATGTGCACCACTGAGTATTCCAAAGCTTTTCACAAATATTTGGAAATTCTTTTCTGTTGGAAATGACGAAGAAACATAAAATTAAAACTTCTTAGTCAAACCAAGTGTTTATCTGTGTATATAATTTAGCATAGTACACAATATACATGCAAAATAATAACAATTTATAAGGAGGGAAGCAATGGAAAGATAGAATAACTAGAACATAAAATTAACAGGAAAAATTAACTTATCTTCATTCCAGCCAGGATCTTCAGAAAAGCAGTAGAGCCATCACTCATCAGCAACATTAACTTAAAGTAGTATATATTCCCTTTGTCAAATGCTTGATGGACTCTGAAGCAAGGCAAGATCTGCAATGAAACACCATGTTAGTCATCTGAAACATGAGTGTTGGACAAATCAACTTCTGTAGGAAAAAGAAAAAAGAAACAAAGGCACAAAATTCAGTGAATAAAACTCCAGAAATTATTTTATGAATAGACCGGATAAATTTTAGGTGTCATTTGGTTCATTGTAAATGTGGTGGTTGCAGTTGCAGTAGCACACATGGAAAAATCTGGGACAGTTATGGCTGTTTGTCGATTGCAACCAATAAATATTGCAATCGCAGTTAAAAATGAGCTCCAGTTGCCACTGACATCTTATACAAGCGCAACTTGTACAGGTTTGGACGTAAGTCCAATTCCTACCTTTCTGAAGTCTGAACTTAAATTGAGTTCAATTTGCAACTACAGCTGCATTCAAACCCTAAATCCAAAAACTGAAAATACCTCAAAATGAACACCTATAATTGTAACTATAGTCTATAGATACAAAATACAACATTTTAAAATTGAACCAAGCAGCCACAACTGCATGCTATAGATGTCGCAACAATAGTCATTACATGGAACTGACACTCTTATTGCAATTATAGTCACAGTTAACCAACAGCCTCTTAATGAAACTGATAACCACTCGAACAAAGGAGCTCAACAGCCCTTTGGCGTTTGTTGCTCCTCCTAACACAAGCAAGTGGTTCTGTAAGTAGTAAAAGGATGTGGAGCTGCAGTAGAACTACAGCTCATAACCATACAAAGCCTATACAACTTGACACGACAAAGTGAACATATTCCTAATTTTTAATCAGAAATGTTGAGTTTTCCAAGCTCTTTAAGCAGTTAGGGAGAAGTGTACTCCTCAGGTAGCATCTTTTTAGTTCTGAACTTAATGGTGAACTGCATTTTAACCATATCTACAATTCAGATGTAAGAATATATCAGCAACTAACAATAAACCAAAAAGAAATTGTTTACGCATAACTAGGAGAGCACTAAGAAACCAGAACTTTTGTTTGGCTTGTTATCTACTAGGCTCGATATACTGGAAAAGGCAATCAACATGTTAATCCAGCCAGGATCTTCAGAAAAGCAGTAGAGCCATCACTCATCAGCAACATTAACTTAAAGTAGTATATATTCCCTTTGTCAAATGCTTGATGGACTCTGAAGCAAGGCAAGATCTGCAATGAAACACCATGTTAGTCATCTGAAACATGAGTGTTGGACAAATCAACTTCTGTAGGAAAAAGAAAAAAGAAACAAAGGCACAAAATTCAGTGAATAAAACTCCAGAAATTATTTTATGAATAGACCGGATAAATTTTAGGTGTCATTTGGTTCATTGTAAATGTGGTGGTTGCAGTTGCAGTAGCACACATGGAAAAATCTGGGACAGTTGCGGCTGTTTGTCGCATTGCAACCAATAAATATTGCAATCGCAGTTAAAAAATGAGCTCCAGTTGCCACTGACATCTTATACAAGCGGCAACTTGTACAGGTTTGGACGTAAGTCGCAATTCCTACCTTTCTGAAGTCTGAACTTAAATTGAGTTCAATTTGCAACTACAGCTGCATTCAAACCCTAAATCCAAAAAACTGAAAATACCTCAAAATGAACACCTATAATTGTAACTATAGTCTATAGATACAAAATACAACATTTTAAAATTGAACCAAGCAGCCACAACTGCATGCTATAGATGTCGCAACAATAGTCATTACATGGAACTGACACTCTTATTGCAATTATAGTCACAGTTAACCAACAGCCTCTTAATGAAACTGATAACCACTCGAACAAAGGAGCTCAACAGCCCTTTGGCGTTTGTTGCTCCTCCTAACACAAGCAAGTGGTTCTGTAAGTAGTAAAAGGATGTGGAGCTGCAGTAGAACTACAGCTCATAACCATACAAAGCCTATACAACTTGACACGACAAAGTGAACATATTCCTAATTTTTAATCAGAAATGTTGAGTTTTCCAAGCTCTTTAAGCAGTTAGGGAGAAGTGTACTCCTCAGGTAGCATCTTTTTAGTTCTGAACTTAATGGTGAACTGCATTTTAACCATATCTACAATTCAGATGTAAGAATATATCAGCAACTAACAATAAACCAAAAAGAAATTGTTTACGCATAACTAGGAGAGCACTAAGAAACCAGAACTTTTTGTTTGGCTTGTTATCTACTAGGCTCGATATACTGGAAAAGGCAATCAACATGTTAATCTAGGCAGGAAAAAGAAAAAGGCAAACACAAAATTAGGTGCATGTAGAGAACCAGAGGTTGCATATTCATGTTGAGGGACTAAAAGAAGTGAGGAATAAGGATTCAAGAAAAAGAGAGAATAAGAAAAAAAAAAAAAAAAAGATATTGCACATTATCTTTTGAAGACAGAAATAACAAAGATACTGAAGATTAATTGATACCAGCATCACACAAGTAAGTTAAAAATAAAACTTGTGCCACAGCGTTCTGAAAAGAAAATTTCTTTAATATTCCCCGGCCCCGCTCCTCTCTGTTTCATATCTAGTTAAGATATAAAATAGGTAAGAAAATGACATGCAAACAAACAGTGATTAAATGGTTCAGCACAACATTCTATCTCTATGGGTAACAAGTAACAACAGATTGATCATTCACTAAAATCATGAAAGTTGGAAAATATAAAAAAGACCACCTCATATCTCTCTAAAATATTCCTTGATCCCCAAGATAGACGAACCAATACACATATAACCCTAGGATTATTTTCCAGATTCAAGTAGTGGATGGTGTCATTGAGAAGCAAAAAGGGCAACATGTTAAGTATTTGAGGACAGGATAATGGAGGTGAATACAGCTAAAAAGAGTTAAAACAGTGGAATAATGAACAAGGTAAGGCATAAGCCTAGAGGCTTGAGCGTCTAGAACATACGGGATAGTGGAGCGTATGAATCGACACTATTGGAGAGAGCAATACTGCAATCAGATATATAAAAAAATATCTGATCGTAACTCATAAGCATTAATCATGTGGATTATATGGTAAGTAGTTCACAAACTATAAAATATAAGAGGGTTATAGGATGTAAGTGAGAATACAGAATGAAGAACGATCACAATACAAAATGTGCACTGTGGCGAAAGGATACACTCAAGAAGAGGGAATTGACTATAGCAAGTCATTTTCTTCATACTCAAACATACATCTATTCGGGTGTTGTTTGCACTTTAGCCACCAGTATGTGGAATTGGAGCAGGTTGATGTGAAAACAACATTCTTATATGGAGAGCTGGAGAAGGTAATATGCTTGAAGTTGCATGTAGGATTGCAGAGGAAGCAAAAAATGATCATGACTGAATTAAACACTCGATGGACTAAAGCAATAGCCAAGAATGTGGTACCAGTGGTTCGTTTTCCTTGTGATGAACATCCGATACACCGCTGTGGGTATGATAGTTTTGTTATTTCAAGCAAGAAAATGGGGTGAAAAGATGGTTTGCTTTGTTCAGAAATAAATATGAGAGTTAACTACTTTGCCTCCAAGAGCAGGTTGTTGGTTGTCATTGGATGTGTGCAGTGGAATATCTTTCGGATGTAGGACAAGTTGAAAGATTGAAAAATGAATACTATTGCATATAAATGAATTGGTTCATCCAGAAGATGGCAAAAGAAAAGTTAAGTCAGTAGTAAGATTATGTAGACGTCAACTACACAAGCAATTTTAATAAGAGAAATTATACTACAAGCTATGTGTTCCTAGTTAGTAATGGTTTAGTTGTTGGAAGTTACAGTTTGCATAAAACTATCGTTCTTTCAACAATGAAGAATACATGATAACAAATAAGGAGCTGAAGGAGACTGTGTGGGTGAAGGGATTGGTTGCCGATATTGGATGCAAACATTTTACTACTTAGTTATTTTGTGACAGTTGAAGTGTTATCCACTCAGTAAAAGATCGAGGTGGACAACAAGAAAAGCATATTGATTTGATTTATCATAAAATCATCAAGTGGTAGACAAGGAAAGAAACGAAAATGATGAAGACTGAAACAAAGAAAAATACAAGAAATCCATTGGCTACATAAACAGGCTCGACGTCCTTGAACTTCATTCAGGTACTCAAGCATAGAGCCTGGTATGTGGCTTCAATTGGTGGTCGTGAAAGTGGAGCAAAGAGATGGAGACGGTCGAGACAATGTGAGGCATGAAAATTTTGGCTATAGCTTATTCAAACAAACTCCAAGGTAGAGATTGCGGGTTTGCTGCTAGCATTCAAATAATTGAAGGTAAAACGTTGATTGACACATATTGAAAGATGATTTTTTTTTAACTGGAATACAAGAAATGGATTTGGACTAAGATTAGAATAATTCCAACCAAAAACAACTACTAGAAGGAATCCTAAGGAAACTTAAAAGTTTCAGAAATAGATCATAAAATACCTTTAGAGAGATTCATTGTAACAGTAAAAAGAATCAAGCAATCAAAAATTACTTCTGTGATTATTGTCGAACCACGTTATATCTTCTTTTCTTGTTGTATGATTATTTGCATTTTCTTCATACTCAAACATACATCTATTCGGGTGTTGTTTGCACTTTAGCCACCAGTATGTGGAATTGGAGCAGGTTGATGTGAAAACAACATTCTTATATGGAGAGCTGGAGAAGGTAATATGCTTGAAGTTGCATGTAGGATTGCAGAGGAAGCAAAAATGATCATGACTGAATTAAACACTCGATGGACTAAAGCAATAGCCAAGAATGTGGTACCAGTGGTTCGCTTTTCCTTGTGATGAACATCCGATACACCGCTGTGGGTATGATAGTTTTGTTATTTCAAGCAAGAAAATGGGGTGAAAAGATGGTTTGCTTTGTTCAGAAATAAATATGAGAGTTAACTACTTTGCCTCCAAGAGCAGGTTGTTGGTTGTCATTGGATGTGTGCAGTGGAATATCTTTCGGATGTAGGACAAGTTGAAAGATTGAAAAATGAATACTATTGCATATAAATGAATTGGTTCATCCAGAAGATGGCAAAAGAAAAGTTAAGTCAGTAGTAAGATTATGTAGACGTCAACTACACAAGCAATTTTAATAAGAGAAATTATACTACAAGCTATGTGTTCCTAGTTAGTAATGGTTTAGTTGTTGGAAGTTACAGTTTGCATAAAACTATCGTTCTTTCAACAATGAAGAATACATGATAACAAATAAGGAGCTGAAGGAGACTGTGTGGTTGAAGGGATTGGTTGCCGATATTGGATGCAAACATTTTACTACTTAGTTATTTTGTGACAGTTGAAGTGTTATCCACTCAGTAAAAGATCGAGGTGGACAACAAGAAAAGCATATTGATTTGATTTATCATAAAATCATCAAGTGGTAGACAAGGAAAGAAACGAAAATGATGAAGACTGAAACAAAGAAAAATACAAGAAATCCATTGGCTACATAAACAGGCTCGACGTCCTTGAACTTCATTCAGGTACTCAAGCATAGAGCCTGGTATGTGGCTTCAATTGGTGGTCGTGAAAGTGGAGCAAAGAGATGGAGACGGTCGAGACAATGTGAGGCATGAAAATTTTGGCTATAGCTTATTCAAACAAACTCCAAGGTAGAGATTGCGGGTTTGCTGCTAGCATTCAAATAATTGAAGGTAAAACGTTGATTGACACATATTGAAAGATGATTTTTTTTTAACTGGAATACAAGAAATGGATTTGGACTAAGATTAGAATAATTCCAACCAAAAAACAACTACTAGAAGGAATCCTAAGGAAACTTAAAAAGTTTCAGAAATAGATCATAAAATACCTTTAGAGAGATTCATTGTAACAGTAAAAAAGAATCAAGCAATCAAAAAATTACTTCTGTGATTATTGTCGAACCACGTTATATCTTCTTTTCTTGTTGTATGATTATTTGCTTTTTTGTTCATCGTCAAGGGATTTCAGATACTCTCGACCAAATCCCGACATGTTAACTGTAACGGGTTGACACACATGATACAAAATGACTAGCCAGTTTTTCAAAATTTTGCCCAAAACCCATTCTGGTACTATAGAATTACAAAAATAAAACAAAAAAATACATAAAAGGCAGACAAATCAGTGTCTCCTTGTTCACCAATGCAAGCCTCTTCAACAACATTGAGTCTCAACAACCTTGGTTCTGATCAATTGTAACCTTATAATAGAAATTGATTGTTTGTATCAATCTATAAAGAACAATTTAATACACGGGGTAAGCGAAAGCATGAAATAATCTCCATTTTTATTACAAATTAATGGATTTTAACGGTTGGGTTTCTGGCTCCTAACTGAAAGTAATTAATCTCACAGATTACAGCTTTTCAATCAAATCTTTATCCAAATAATCAACAAAACACATGAAATCGAATGGAAATTTCAAAATTTTGAGTCCATGGACTCACCAATGCGCACTAAAGAATCCTCATTAGGGATCGCTCTCGGATTCGCACTGAGCTCATACGCGAGCGCGAATGAAGATTCTCTTCGAATTAGCAGCAGCGAGATTCTTTGCCAATATTTTGAAATTGGGGGTTTTATGAGCCACCCAAAATAATGCCCGTGATTTGAAATAGCGAAGGTATATAAGTGCAAAATGGGGGGAAGTAGAAGGTATTGAAGTGCTAATTAACATTTTCTAAAATAAAATTTAGAAAATCTTTGAGAATGATAATCGTATATGTACTAAAATTTAGATAAAATTATTGGGAAAAAAATTTAGTAAAAGATAGTCTAATAGTTTTTTTTTTTTTTTTTTACTTGCACCGTGTGAAAGGTGCAGGCTTGGTCTCGGCTAAAGTCTCTAAAATAAGGCTCAAGTCGCTTGACCATAATTGAAAAGAAATCAAGTTCAATTGTCAAGAGTTTTTGTAAAGAAAAAAAAGCGTTAGAGAATATGGTTTAAGTGAGTCGCAACTATTTTTCATTGAGGCGTCAGTATTCTACCTCTATATTATTTACCGAGGTAGATCTGTCATCATATTGATAATATGGTTTTATATATAACTATTTATAAAAATTTTAGCGATAATTTTTTACTATTATTTATAGAATGAATTTTCAAACCAATTAACAAAACAATGCACCAATTGGCAAGTTTTATCAATTTTCTATAATAGAGCGAGAAAAGATTTATATTTGTGAAATGTTTGGTAAATGTTAAATTCATCATTTGCAAGAATAAAAAAAAAAGAAGATATGAACACTGTTTTTGTTATGACAATAATTACCAAGTGTTAATCCTCCTCGTGGAGTCGACGCGTGCCCCACATCAGCACTAATTACCGGACGCTTATCCCCGGCCAGAGCGACTAATTCCTCAGGCCATCCTTTTAGAGGAAGGCCGAGTCGAGACCGGCTCTCACTCGACCGCATCATCTGAGTCGACCCCCCTCACCTGTTCTCAAGACAGGTCGACAACTTGCGAAGCCGACAATAAAGGCAGTACTTGTCGTCCCTCTCGCAGAGCCGAGTCGGAAGGCGGATTGTCCTCGAACTCCTCGCCAATAGCCAGTCATCCTCATCATTGCCTCTGCCGCGAGCCTCCATGACTCACCATCCTTCGTCAGCGCTACGCCTTCTCAATCACCATCACGCCCTCTCAGTCACCATTATGTCGAGTCAATGGTGACTCAACGCATATGCAGTCGACACCTATATAGCTATCTGACAATCCAGCTGTCTGCCTGGACTCGGCCATAATTACACTTCTAACCATCTCAGCCGGGTATTATATATGGGCTCATCGCCTACGAAAAAGGGGCTGAACCTTGTGCCCCCTCGGTATGCAATTACTGCAAACTAAAACTCAAAACTTGTTTAGTTTATTGGTTTCTTCTCTACTCAAGCTTAAATACTGATTTGATCGTCAGAGGAATCACCGGAGAACCCAACTCCGGCTCTCTAACGTGCCCATTTTCACAGCTCACTTATCTTAACAGGGGATTTGCCGTCTAAAGAGATGAAGGGACCCCAGCATGGTCTGTATCGACCCCTTAGCTCATCGCTAAACTCGGAATTATCTGCTAATCTCGCTGCTGAGTCCCGGATATCAACAATTTTCAATGTTAAAAAAAATTCCTTCAACTTGAAAAGTGAAAAAGTGCCAAAAAAATTAACTATAGCATATAGAGCATGTTTAAGATTTATAAATTACACTGTACATGAACAGTGTTTATGGAAAACAAATCATTAAAAAGTGAATAGTACGGTTAAGGCTGAATTTTTTAATGTAGGATGAACAACAATTTTAAATATCCTAAAGCATATTGTAGAAGAAGTAATATTTATTGTAGCATGAATAGTAATTTTGAGATTTTACTTAGAAGTTGTAGATGTATGAGGAGGAATTATTCTTCCTCATGGAAGGATTTTACTATTTGTTACTTGAGAGTGACGTGACTGGTGATTTCAAGATGACACGTGGCGATGACTTTTTCCTCTTTGAGAAAAGTACTGGGTGGTGATTGTTATGGGAAAGAGGGGCTAAACAATCTACATGATATATGATGGTAAGATATTGTTGGAATTGTGATTAATTTGAACTGAATGAGGGGATGTGTTTGCCCAACCCGTGAAGAGATATCTCAAAGTTGGTACTCGCACTAGAGCTTCAGTCTCAAATTGGTCTCTGTATTTTATTTTATTTTCAACTTAGTCCACGTACCTCAATTTAGATCTAAACTTAGTCATATATTAACTTTTTGGTAAAAATTTTGTTAAATAAAAATTAAAAGGACGTCGGGATGCATTTTGACCAATTTGAGAATAAAGCACTAGTATGGGTTATTTGAAGCTAAATATTTCACACTTTACCTCATTTTAACTTTGATATCTCAAAATTTGTTTTTGCCCAAAAGATACCCCAAAGTTCAGCAAAAATTAACTTTGTTACCTAATGCTTAATTTTGCCCAAAATGTACCCCAAAATTCAATGAAATTTAACGTTGATGCCCATTACTTTTTTGTTAAAATTTTGCTGAAGTTTAGAATATCAAAGTTAAATTTGTTGAACTTGCGATACTTTTTTGGCAAAAGAAAACTGAAGGGTATCACAGTTAATTAAGAATACAATTTATTTAATCGAGTCATCAACCTACTTGACTTATATTATCATCCCGTGCTCACAGACCATAAAACGTACAGAAGTAATCGGCTCTTCCTCGCCCATGTGAGCCCACGACCACCAATAATAACCGATAAAAAAATTCCATCCAAGCCCTCCATACTTTTTTTTATTTATAAATTCGACCTGGACCTCGATTCCCCTTGAACTTTTCCCTTCTCTAGCTTCATCGTCTTCTGCCGATCAAGAACTCTAGGGTTTCAATTTTTTTTTTTAAATTTCTTTTCCTCTTCCATCTCTAAAACGCTCAAGAACTCAGATCGGCAGCCGTTAACGAGATCAAGAACCCACGAGTCCTAAACTCCATCGAATTCCTTTAAAGAACACTTTTTTTTCTTGTTTTTTTTGAACCTTTATTTGACCCGAAATCTCGAAGATGAACGAGATCTGAACTGAATTGAGTAAGAACAGTACAAGGACTAAAAATTTCGACCTTAATCATGTCGAGATCTGCAGTTTATCATAAGAATTCGTTTATTGGGGAAGTGGAAATCTATTACCCTAAGAATTCGAATGGATCATGGATGAGAGAGATTCGGATCGATTACTTGTCGCCTCCAAGCGATCGCTGCTTGCCTTTGGCGATTCTTCACACGATCGCTAGCAATGGCGTCTGCTTCAAAATCGAATCGAAATCGCCGCCGGCTGAGCTGTTCAATTGCTACTCCGCATGTCTCAGAGAGAATAAGGTATAATACAAACGAAAACAGTGAATCTTGGTACTAAGAAAGGGGCTAATTTTGACCTAAATTTGTTAACATAAGAACTGATTACTGACAATTTGGTGTTTTTTGTACTGAACTTTACAAATCAGAACCAGCATATTCATTTGCTACTGATGAAGTTTTGAATATCGACTGCTTTGATGGAGAACTACTATTGCACATATGATTCTTTATCCTTGGAAAATTTCGTAAATTGTTCGCATTCTGAAGGTCTTGCACATATTTCTCGCTAGCATTTAGTATGAAGTTGTCCCTAACTCGTGACATTAAGAAAGGGGAAGTTTTACCTAAATTTGTTAACATAAGAGCTGATTCTCTGAATTCATTCAGTTCTGTTCCTACAAACTTTTGCAGAGAAAGTACGCTGACCTGTGGTGTTTCTTTGGCTGCTTACAAATTAGAACTAGGATATTTCTTCTTATTGATGAAGTTTTGAATATTGACAGGCCAATACTTACTGCTTTCAAGCAGAACGATTGTTGTCGATACAAGTCTTTGCCCGTGGAAAATTTCATAAGTTGTTCAAAATGTAATATTCACTCTGAAGTTATCATTAGGTCCTGCTGTTAAGAAAAGGGTATCTTTTGCCTAAATTTGTTAACACGAGAACTGACCCTTTAAATTTATTCAATTCTGTTCGAACAACTTTTGCTGTTGGCTGTACATCACAGACGAGAATTGTGATATTTGTTGTTCACTGATGAATTTTTGCACCAATATGCTGTTTTTAATTATTGACTAGCTAGTGTTGACTGCTGTTCAAGCTGAACGACTGTTGTCGGATATGATTCTTTATACTTGAGAATTTTCATGAGTTGTTTAAATACTGTAGTTCTTGCACATCTTTATCGTTAAATCCTAGAAGGCAGTGCACTGAAGCATGATTCTGATAGTTCAGTGCGAGAATCTGATATGTATCTTTGCCATGATAACCTGAGGGAAAAAGGGAGGAAAAAGAAATGCTATTTCTCATTGTTACATGCTTTTCCACCTATTGCTTGTTGTTTGTATTTATGTGTGCAATTTCCTCTTTCACTGGTTTGGGTTATAGATTTATACATGAGTTCCAGTGCAATGGATGATACTAAAGAAGTTTCCTAATAGCTGGAAGTGGTTCATTAGACTGTAACCTCTGTAATAAAGCAGTACCTGGTTTCTCCTTTGAACTCTTAAGACATCTCAAGCTTCTAATCTAAAATAATGCTAAATTCCATCCAACCAAGTAGTTCTTCCACTTTTCATGTTTGTATTATGTATTATGTTTATTTATTTATGTATTTATTTTTGATAGATGGTTTTTTATTGTTTTTAATTTACATTTTGCAGACTGCTGTTGTTGCATTGGCAGATGAAGAACTACATTTGGTGGCCATGCCTTCTAGGAAGAACCTCATGCAGTATTCATGTTTTTGGGGTTTCAGTGTTGCGTCTGGACTGTATAATTCTTGCCTTGTCATGTTGAACCTCAGATGCCTTGGGATTGTGTTTGATCTTGATGAAACACTTATAGTTGCTAATACAATGCGCTCATTTGAGGATAGGATTAATAATCTACAGCAAAAATTAAGCAGCGAGAGTGATCCACAACGGGTTAGTGGAATGATAGCTGAGGTGAAGCGGTATCAGGAGGACAAATTTATTTTGAAACAATATTTGGAAAATGACCAAGTTGTTGATAATGGGAAGGTGTTCAAAGTTCAATCGGAGATTGTTCAGCCAATCTCTGACAGTCATCAACCAATCACTCGCCCAATTATAAGGTTACAAGAGAAAAACATAATCTTGACACGGGTCAATCCAGCGGTACATCATCTTATCTTTCATTCAATGCTTGAAATTTTTAGTCAGTTTCTATTTTTCTTTTCCCATCATCTTCTGGGTGCTTATTTTTAACATATGCAGTCAATTGAGACATTCATATGACCTGATTCAAGCAATCAATAGCACCTACGTATTGTTGCCTATAGTTTACTGAGTTTGATCTGAATTGTAATTGTGTTATATCCAGCACGACTTTTTATCTTGCTAGTTGTAATTTTTAAATGTATCTCTCTAAGTGGACTGGTTGCTGATGTCTTTCGAGCTTTACACAATCATCTTACAGTCATTTACTTTATTTACAGAAATGAGTGCATGAAAAAATGGTGAAAGTTTCTTTCTTTCTACTGAAGTTGTGCTTATATATTTGTAGATACGTGACACTAGCGTTCTTGTGCGGTTACGGCCTGCATGGGAGGATTTAAGAAGCTACTTAACTGCTAGAGGTCGAAAGCGCTTTGAGGTTTATGTTTGCACATTAGCCGAAAGAGACTATGCTCTAGAAATGTGGAGGCTTCTTGACCCAGAATCGAACCTTATCAGCTCTACAGAACTTCTAGACAGAATTGTTTGTGTCAAGCCTGGTATGTTGTGATATTCATATGCATGCTAGACATGCATACTGCATATTGATGCATATAATGTAAATGAAATATAGGCTGTAGATTGCTATCTTTGTCTATGAATGAATAATTGATTGCATTACTCGATATTTTCTTTTGCTTATCGTAGTCATCATATAATATACATTGACGGTTCTATCCTCTTTATATTTGTGTATTCCTTTGTTCTTTGTTTTTTCTTTAATACCTTTTATTTGATTTATCTTATATGTTTTTGCAAGGCACAAAAAAATCTTTGCTCAATGTATTCCAAGGTGGAATCTGCCATCCGAAGATGGCACTAGTTGTTGATGATCGTTTGAAAGTTTGGGATGAAAAAGATCAACCACGAGTTCATGTTGTCCCTGCATTTGCCCCATATTATGCTCCCCAAGCAGAGGTTGTCATAAAATGTTCTTCTAAGATAGTTAATACTTATCACAGATTTATGCAATCCTTAGTTATTGTTAGATAACCAATGATTATTTGCATCAAATAGATGAAATTATTAGTTATTGTTATCCTAATAGAGGCCCTTAACGGACTGTGGTTTTGTAGGCAAACACTATCCCTGTTTTATGTGTTGCGAGAAATGTTGCTTGTAATGTCAGAGGCAGTTTCTTCAAGTAAGTGACTAAAGTTTTCTATAAATTAGCTTCTTGCTGTTCTCAGTTTGTGTTACTGTAACCAGGGTGCTTTCTGACTTCAATATCCTCTTGCATATGACTATATTATACTGATTCTTGAAACAACAAATTGTGTATTCTATTGGCAGAGAATTTGATGATGGGTTATTGCCACGAATTACCAATATCTTTTATGAAGATGAAATTCTTGGTCTTCCTGACGCTCCAGATGTTGGCAATTATTTGATATCAGATGTATGGTGCAAGCTTTTGTTATATATATTTTCCCCTTTGAAGTTATTTAACCCTCGTTTGTCTTTTCTTGTTCAGGATGATACTTCTGCTCCAAATGTAAACAAAGACCCAGTTGGTTTTGAGGGAATGGCAGATACTGAGGTCGAGAGGAGATTAAAGGTGATCTATCTTGTTCATAGTGTTCCCTCGTTTAAGAATTTGAAGTTTGGTTGGATTGATCAGAATTGGATTGATCACCGTGGCCCATTACTGCCACAGCCTAAGTCGATATTCTTATTGATATTTGTGATAAAGTTTATTAGTTTTTTTTAAAGAAAGCGACAGACTCTACTAGTGATAACAACTTCTAGCTCTTTTTTTTTTTTTTTGCATTTCCTTGTGCTTACGAAAGCCAAATGTCTTAGGAAGCAAACGGCACTGCTCAAGCGTTTCCTCCCTTGGTCAATAACTATGATTTGAGGCCAATGTCTTCTCTCCCTCATGTTATGGCTTCTTCATCTGGACCAATTCCCTTGGCAGCTACTCAAGTGATGATGCCTTTGCCTAACAATCAATTCCCTCAGCCTATGTTGTCAGGCAATCCATTAGGTCAAACCGGGTTTTCAGAAGCTACCCATCAATGTCCTACTACAGAAGAGGGGGAGGTTCCTGAGTCAGATCTAGATCCTAATACAAGGAGAAGACTTCTTATCTTGCAGCATGGTCAAGACATGCGCGATCCTCCTCCTCCACCACCACCACCGCCTCCGCCTCCACCTCCTTCATTCCCATATGGACCCCCTCTTCAGGTCTCAGTTCCTCCAGTTCAACCGCGGGGAAGTTGGTTACCATTAGAGGAAGATATTAACCCAAGACAAGTGAATACAGCACCAAAAGAGTTTCCTTTAGAACCAGAAGTCATGCATTTTGACAGAAAGCGGTCTCACCCGTCATCTTTCTTTCGCGGTAGGGAGAATCCTATGCCTTCTGATAGACGTGTCCATCAAAATCAGATACCACCTGTTGAGGTAAGGCAGTTTTTCCATGTCAATGGCTATTTAGATTTGCCATGTTTGAGAGATATACTAACCATAGAGTTCGCTATATAGGTAAATTATGGAGACATTCCGGCAAGAACCAACCATCCAGTAGCAAACTATAATAGTTATCCAGGTTTCATATTTTTTGACAGATCATATTTTATTTAAAAGCACACATTATTTATTTTGAACTAGTTCTATGTATGCACGCTGTATTTCTTTTACATAATGCACTGGACACGTATGCCAATATTTCCTTTCTGTAGCTAAGCTAAAACTAGAAATCCAGGACAAAAGTTATCTTACCTTGATAGCTTAGTCAGATGAATGTTGTCCATTCTGATCAGGTCTTAACAGTAATTGTGGTTTAAAGTATAAAGCGAGCCTGTCTGGACCCACTTTATATTTTTAATATATTTTGAGTGTTTAAATATCAGAAGATTTCCTTCATTTCTACACTCACTACTACTCTTTTTACCATTACCTATCACCAAGTAAATTGAGCCAAATAAATGGTATTAGTTTATTTCACTACTTGCAGAGTTGGATATTAGTTTGTATCATAGACCTGCCACTGGATTGAATGATCCAATAATGCCTACAACTACAAGCATCATATGGTACTCATGGTTCACATATAATAATGGGCTTATTAATAGTTTCCTACTTATTCTAATAAAATCCGAAACAGACGAAGTCATAACTTTTCTATAGGCAGATAATGTTGCAACAAGGATGACACTGAGGTTAACTTTCCAAGATATTTCTTCTGTTTGGAATTTTGGATTGAGCGATGAAGCAACATGAGGAGGGCACATGCCACACTTTGAAGGTGGACATATAAGAACTTAAACTCCTAATGTCAACTAAAACCATTTACATGGGAGGGCTAGGGTTGAGCACTGTTCAGTGCAAACCGACCGAACCGACCAAATTTTGGCGGTTCAATTTGGTTTTATTTCGGTGCGGTTCAGATTAAGAATATTTGAAACCGAAGAACCGACCGCTCAATGTAATTGTCTAAAACTCATGCTCTTTCTAGGTGAACAGATAATTTATACTAATATTTTCATGTATCTTAATTGATAGAGTTCAATTTTAGTTTGTAAAGTTGTTGATTTGATGAGTTTTCTTTTCAATTTGTGATATGAGATGAGCAAAAGGTCTAAAGGAGTAATAATCTTGTCTTGTATCTAACAATTCTCTAACTTGGAATGTCTAGGAGCAAACTAAACAAAGTGAACCGCACCGAACCGATTTGATTCGGGTTTGGTTTGACAAAAAATAGCCAAAACCATCCAAACGGACCGTATAAGTTTATGAAATACATTTATATGAGGACTGCTTAAGTCCAAAATTCTGTGAAATGAAGGCTGAGATAAGTGCATGAGTTAAGAAAGTCATGGTTCTTCATCTCTGCAATGTCAGTGTGCCTATATGCCTAAGAAATGTGACTACTGAGAAAAAGTAATGTGCATGGAATAGGATTGACCATCTCAGGGGGGTGACTCTAGTTTTATCACAGATTTACAGGCAATTTTTTACATAAATTAAAGTCATGCTGCCTCTTGCAGTAAATCCTGACAGACTCTATAAGTAAACTAGAGGGAGGGGAAGGGGTATTTCTTATCTAAACTAATAACATGAGTATTCAAAAATGTATAGGTGTTCCATATTAATGGTAAATTTTTTATCTTCTAGAGGTGCTCTCCAAATGTTTGTTCCATTGTCTAAAATGATGAACTGCCATATTTGATTTAGCCTGATGTTGGTTGTTTAGGCTACTTCCTAACCGGACTTTCACATTTTGAAGGTCAAGAAATGCCTATGCCTACAACCTCTTCGAGTCACAGGGATGCTCCTTTTAGATCTGGCCGGGCAACTTTACAATACGCAGAAAATCCTGCTGTTGTTCTACAAGATATTGTGATGAAGTCAGGTGGAGGCAAGGTAGATCATAGTCCTTGTTCTACTAGTTGTGGATGATGTTTTGACTATTTTTGACTAATTCTGCTTTTTTATTTTCATATTGCAGATAGAATTCCGATCAGAGTTATGTGACACAGCAGACTTACAGTTTTCAATAGAGGTTGGTAAATTATGCAAAAACAGGAAGCGGTTTTTACTTAATCCTTCTTGGCTAAAATAACTGACTGTTATATTATTTCTTGTTGCATTCGAAATTTATGTGTATGCTGATGGCTGAGTACATGAATGCATGTGGTATAACTGTATAAGACATGGGTGTTCGAACACAAAAACCTTTCTGTTTCCACTAAAAGTGATCCTTCTCTTCTTCCGAATCCCATTATTCTCTATACAAGTCCTTGCCCTCCCAAAGCCAGCATTGGCATATATGAAATCCTTTAGCTTACACTATTATTACTCCTTAAAGCACTTCCATTGGTATCATACCAGTATTTCTTCTCAATTAGTTTTTTTCTATCTAAACGAGCAAAATTGACCTGCGCGTTGCCGCGGCATTTGTGTGATGAAATCAAAAAATAATGGTTAAGTATTTTGCTTAGAAAATTCTTTTTTAATTTGTGGATAAAAATGTTTGTAGGAGTTGCAATATAGGTAAATTAGTGTGAACGAACAAAAAAAAATGGTTTAAGCATTTGGTTAGAAAAATTTTGCTTGTCAAAAAAAGATTTTTCATATTTGTATTGTAGATAAATTAGTGTTGGAAAATTTTGAAAAGTAATGGTTTAAGTATTAGGACCATTCTAATGCATTTGCTAGTTGTATTGTAGATAAAGCCCAAAAATAATATTTTAAGCATATTAGTGTGGAGAAAGTCAAAATAGAAAGGCTCATTTTTATTTAGAAAAATATTAGCTAAAATATTTGTATCGATACTAATGACTTGGTAGTCATTACGCACACAAAATAGTATGGAGAAAAGCAAAAAATAAAATAAAATAAAGGCTCGTTTGATTTAGAAATAGATGTTTTCCAAAATTAGTCCCTCTCAACTTCAATAATTCCATATTAGTGTCTCAAATCTTAATAACTGCTTTTGTCCCTTAATGATGAAAATAACTCTTAGTTATGATTTCTCTCTTAAAACTCATCTCGCTAAAAAAGGCTATTTACACTTTGGTAATCTAAAGTTTACACCTTTTAACTTTAATACCAAAAGGTTTTGGCAATTAGATATCCTCGAAGTTAACACCTTTTAATTTTGATACCTCAAAGTTTTTCTTGACACTTTTCTTAAGACAAAGTTTATATCTTGTTAACTTTGATACCCAAAGTTTTTTGACACTTTGATACATTAAACTTTTCTTAAACTTTAGGGTATTAGAGTTAAAAATGTTAAAACATTGGGGTACCAAAGTAAAAAAATGGAATCTTTAAGGTATGAAAGTTAAAAATGTATAAGCGTTAGGGTAGCAAAGTGTCAAAAAGGTTTGGGGTTATCAAAGTTAAAAAGGCGGTATTATAGTGTCAAATAAACTTGTGGATATCAATGTTTTAAAACAAGGTAAACTTTAGAGTGCCAAATTGCAAATAACTCTTTAAAAACATTAGATGATGGTATTTTGGACATTGAGGGGTAAAATTGCAATAAGACTAGAATTTGATGGAGTAATGAGCAATTAATTAGATTGAGATACTAATATGAAATTATCAAGATTTGAGGGACCAATATCTCAACAACGCTATGTAAAAATACCCTCTAAAAATGCTAAATTGCAAATAATCCTTTTAAAAAATATTTGATGAGGGTATTTTCATCATTGAGGTACCAAATTACAATGACCTTAGAATTTGAGGGACTAATGAGCAATTATTGAGATTTGAGTGGCTAATACGCAATTATTGAGAATTTGAAGGACTAATCAGCAATTACTGAGATTTGAGGGGCTAATATGCAATTATTGAAGATTAGAGGGACTAGTACTAAATAATAACCATAAAAAAATTGGGGGGAGAAGGGTGGGGGAGATTCAAACCTACTATTTTTGGGTTGCTTCCGTGGGCTTTAACCAACTAAGATACCACTTAGTTGGAAATTTTCTCACAAAAAATTTATTAATAGAAAAGGTACTATTCAATTTCACAGTAGCTACAGTACTATTAAATGTTATTGTAGCTTAGGAACAGTAGTAGACCCATTGGTTTAAGTATTAGGACCATTCTAATGCATTTGCTAGTTGTATTGTAGATAAATTAGTGCCGAAAATTTTGAAAAGTAATGGTTTAAGTATTAGGACCATTCTAATGCATTTGCTAGTTGTATTGTAGATAAATTAGTGCCGAAAATTTTGAAAAGTAATGGTTTAAGTATTAGGACCATTCTAATGCATTTGCTAGTTGTATTGTAGATAAATTAGTGCCGAAAATTTTGAAAAGTAATGGTTTAAGTATTAGGACCATTCTAATGCATTTGCTAGTTGTATTGTAGATAAATTAGTGCCGAAAATTTTGAAAAGTAATGGTTTAAGTATTAGGACCATTCTAATGCATTTGCTAGTTGTATTGTAGATAAATTAGTGCCGAAAATTTTGAAAAGTAATGGTTTAAGTATTAGGACCATTCTAATGCATTTGCTAGTTGTATTGTAGATAAATTAGTGCCGAAAATTTTGAAAAGTAATGGTTTAAGTATTAGGACCATTCTAATGCATTTGCTAGTTGTATTGTAGATAAATTAGTGCCGAAAATTTTGAAAAGTAATGGTTTAAGTATTAGGACCATTCTAATGCATTTGCTAGTTGTATTGTAGATAAATTAGTGCCGAAAATTTTGAAAAGTAATGGTTTAAGTATTAGGACCATTCTAATGCATTTGCTAGTTGTATTGTAGATAAAGCCCAAAAATAATATTTTAAGCATATTAGTGTGGAGAAAGTCAAAATAGAAAGGCTCATTTTTATTTAGAAAAATATTAGCTAAAATATTTGTATGATACTAATGACTTGGTAGTCATTACGCACACAAAATAGTATGGAGAAAAGCAAAAAATAAAATAAAATAAAGGCTCGTTTGATTTAGAAATAGATGTTTTCCAAAATTAGTCCCTCTCAACTTCAATAATTCCATATTAGTGTCTCAAATCTTAATAACTGCTTTTGTCCCTTAATGATGAAAATAACTCTTAGTTATGATTTCTCTTAAAACTCATCTCGCTAAAAAAGGCTATTTACACTTTGGTAATCTAAAGTTTACACCTTTTAACTTTAATACCAAAAGGTTTTGGCAATTAGATATCCCGGTTAACACCTTTTAATTTTGATACCTCAAAGTTTTTCTTGACACTTTTCTTAAGACAAAGTTTATATCTTGTTAACTTTGATACCCAAAGTTTTTTGACACTTTGATACATTAAACTTTTATTATCTTTAAGGTTGTAGATTGATGTTCTCAATGAGATTTTTCTCAAGAATTTTATCAAGCTTGTTGTTACTTAAGAGTAGGGTAAAGGTGAACCAAATAATAATAAACAGTTAGGTTATTATTCATCCAAATATTCAGTTATATCGATTCAGAGTTCATTTAACAGTAAACAAATATTTTTAGTATTCGATTCATAAATGAGTAGAATTAACCAAAGGTATATTCGATTTGGTCGATTGTTAATTATTTGATTATATTTTACATTTTAGTCCTATGAATTTAACTTATTCCAAATATTCTTCATCCAAAATTTTATTACAAATCATACCCCACATAAATACATAAGTAAATAGAGCGCCGAGTTTATTTTGTATAAAACTATGTTTTTCTTGGATTATTATAGAAATAAATAGGTTTAATGCTAAAATGGTCCCCACATAATGAATTAGTAGGATACTTACATTAAAATTACTAATAAGGTCTATTTTATATAAAATAGTCTGATACAAAATAGTGTAGTTTTTGTCTATAT
Source organism: Asparagus setaceus (assembly GCA_012295165.1). NCBI lineage: Eukaryota > Viridiplantae > Streptophyta > Magnoliopsida > Asparagales > Asparagaceae > Asparagus > Asparagus setaceus. The sequence goes on from CM022701.1 coordinate 85,312,315, forward strand.
ATTTTTAAAATTGAAGTGTCCAAATAATACTATAACTAGATTATTTTGCCTAGTCAATTCTAGGTAAGGTGATTACTGTGTGATTCGCTAGGAAGAAAACTTAAGATGGACTACACTTCCATGTTCTGTTAACTCCCATTGTTTTAATTTTTTTTTCCTTCTATGCCTGATGTTGTGTTCAATTTTTAATTGTATAGCCAACATGCCTACTTACAGCCTTTTGTCACTTTACTTAGTTTGGCTCCTTCATGCAACTTACTATGGGATTTAATACACGCTCTATTTATTTTGTACTCTAAGAAATCTCAATGTAATAGATCATTGTTCTGTTGCAGTGTTTCATCTTTTCCACCACTTGTGGTGCATGGTTGAATAAGTCAATGTCCTAAAGGTTGTTTTATTAGATTTAGGTTGTAAAGGTGATGTTCTCAGTGAGTTTGTTTTGTAAGAATTTTATCAAGCTTGTTGTTACTTAAGAGTAGGGTAAAGGTGAACCAAATAATAATAAACAGTTAGGTTATTATTCGTCCAAATATTCAGTTATATCGATTCAGTAGTTCATTTAACAGTAAACAAATATTTTTAGTATTCGATTCATAAATGAGTAGAATTAACCAAAGGTATATTCGATTTGGTCGATTGTTAATTATTTGATTATATTTTACATTTTAGTCCTATGAATTTAACTTATTCCAAATATTCAGTTATATCGATTCAGTAGTTCATTTAACAGTAAACAAATATTTTTAGTATTCGATTCATAAATGAGTAGAATTAACCAAAGGTATATTCGATTTGGTCGATTGTTAATTATTTGATTATATTTTACATTTTAGTCCTATGAATTTAACTTATTCCAAATATTCAGTTATATCGATTCAGTAGTTCATTTAACAGTAAACAAATATTTTTAGTATTCGATTCATAAATGAGTAGAATTAACCAAAGGTATATTCGATTTGGTCGATTGTTAATTATTTGATTATATTTTACATTTTAGTCCTATGAATTTAACTTATTCCAAATATTCAGTTATATCGATTCAGTAGTTCATTTAACAGTAAACAAATATTTTTAGTATTCGATTCATAAATGAGTAGAATTAACCAAAGGTATATTCGATTTGGTCGATTGTTAATTATTTGATTATATTTTACATTTTAGTCCTATGAATTTAACTTATTCCAAATATTCAGTTATATCGATTCAGTAGTTCATTTAACAGTAAACAAATATTTTTAGTATTCGATTCATAAATGAGTAGAATTAACCAAAGGTATATTCGATTTGGTCGATTGTTAATTATTTGATTATATTTTACATTTTAGTCCTATGAATTTAACTTATTCCAAATATTCAGTTATATCGATTCAGTAGTTCATTTAACAGTAAACAAATATTTTTAGTATTCGATTCATAAATGAGTAGAATTAACCAAAGGTATATTCGATTTGGTCGATTGTTAATTATTTGATTATATTTTACATTTTAGTCCTATGAATTTAACTTATTCCAAATATTCAGTTATATCGATTCAGTAGTTCATTTAACAGTAAACAAATATTTTTAGTATTCGATTCATAAATGAGTAGAATTAACCAAAGGTATATTCGATTTGGTCGATTGTTAATTATTTGATTATATTTTACATTTTAGTCCTATGAATTTAACTTATTCCAAATATTCTTCATCCAAAATTTTATTACAAATCATACCCCACATAAATACATAAGTAAATAGAGCGCCGAGTTTATTTTGTATAAAACTATGTTTTTCTTGGATTATTATAGAAATAAATAGGTTTAATGCTAAAATGGTCCCCACATAATGAATTAGTAGGATACTTACATTAAAATTACTAATAAGGTCTATTTTATATAAAATAGTCTGATACAAAATAGTGTAGTTTTTGTCTATATATTTTTAAAATTTTTGCTAATAATGCTATCTATTAATTAAGAGGATTGACTTTTGTTCTGTACTTTACTAGATAATTAGACTAAGAAGTAAAAAGTAACAAAATTTACATGTTAACATGATGTGAGGAGGACTATTTGAACCCATGACCTACTGGTTAGCAGCACACTGACTTACCACATGAGCTATTTGAATATTTATGAATAGATATTGAATGCTTAGGTATTAATCCGAATCGAATTAAAACACTAACTAAGTATTTTATTCGAATTCGAATATTGTTTATTCGATTCGATTCGGTCGTTTTCCACCCCTACCTAATTAAGTTCCACTTGATAGAATAAATGAGAACCAATCTCGGGGTACATTGAGGCCACGTTGGAACTCCACATATTCTAAGATAGTCTGATGTTATATTATCCCTTTCCGTGCATGTTCATTGTTCTGTTGCTGTGAATTGTTAACTTTGCACTGAATTCTAAACCAACTTTTTTGTACAGTGTTTCCATCTTTTCCATCACTTATGATGCATGGTTGAATAAGTCAATGTCCTAAAGGTTGTTTTTATTAGATTTAGGTTGTAAAGGTGATGTTCTCAGTGAGTTTGTTTTGTAAGAATTTTATCAAGTAATTGAGTCTGTTGATAGAGTAAATGAGAACCATATTCTTTGGTACAGTGAGGCTAATTTGGTGTTCCACATATTCTAAGATTCTAAGATACTCTGTTTGTTTTATTAACCCTTTCCTAGAGTAACCATACTCTATTTCTCAGACTCATCCATTTATCATGACCTTTTTAATCTAGGTTTGGCTTGTTGGAGAGAAAATAGGAGAAGGAATTGGCAGAACAAGGAAGGATGCTCAGCGTCAAGCTGTCATGAATGCTCTCGAACATTTGGCTAGTAAGTTATTACCTCACTGAACAATAAAGAATATAATTTACATTTCCCTGCCTTTTGCTATATTTCTTTCTGCTAATTTAAGTCCTGCATTTCATTTTATCATTCATAAACTATGGAAAATTTCATGTGTGTTATCCTCCAATAACACTGCAGAACACACATGAATATATACTTTAGCAAACGCTTTTCAGCTTGCACTGCCTTATACTGTGCATCAGTGATGAATGCAATTCTCCATGGCATGCATATTCTCTTGTCCAGGATTATTTCTTAATCTAGGAACTTGCTGTGTCACTCCTTGCTTGCATGCCCTTAAAATTGTGTTGTTAACAAGGTGGGTTTCCTTGTCACCAAGTGGTCTTTATTTCAAGCTCCTCTCTTGTTGTTCATAGTTTCATCCACAGGAAATTGGTGTCAACTGATGACTGATGGTTGGTTACATTATTTGACAAGTTATTCACGGCAGCATCATAGTCTTGTGTCCATATTTTACTCCACTCCATTATAATGATAGGCTTAGGATACTATGAAGTTGATGACATTTCTTTTTCTTTTTTAATCGTAAGAAAAGAGACTATTAGTTCTTGATTTGTGATGTGGTTGATGTTGTTATCTTTACTTTTCAAAATTCTATTATTCAAATAACAAGTGGAATAATATGTTGATTTTTATATGATTTATTTGTGTAATTGGTTTCATTTTGTAACCTGGATCTAGGATGGCTGTAAGACATACATTCATTAGAATTTTTTCAAAGACGCTAAGGTGTTATGGAAGGATCTATGCCATTTCTATTGTATTAGAAATTTATAGCAAAGTTTTATGATGAAATTGTGGTGTTTCTTTTATTCACACCTAATACATGTTCACTTCTTTTATTAGTAACTTCACTAAGTTTTTATTTTTAGCTTTCACAACTTCTGACCTTTAATATCAGCCAGTTTGCAAGTGAAGTGTGAATCATGTTTTAGACAGTTGAAAATCATGTTGTTTTTTAAATGAAATTGTGTACTCGTGAAATCTTCTCTTTATCCTGATTGATAAAGTTCTTTTTTCAGAGAAATATATATCGCCTGACCCAGTATCTGTACATGGAGGTTTCAATAAGCTTTATCATTCCCAAGAAAATGGTTTGACAAGCGGTTCAAACACTTTGGAATATCAAGCATTCAATATAGATGAGCGATTTCCGATTGTGAACAATTCAGATTCCTACACCGTGAACCATCTTCCTGAGGGTCCAAAATCAACATCAGCTGTTACTGCAATACAAGAATTAGTAAGAAGTTACATTGTCACTTCTCATGAGATGCTTTTAAACTATGAGATATTGGTATATATTTGATTGGAAGCTGATAACTTCTTACTCACATTTCAGTGTACTATGGAGGGTTATAGTCTCACTTTTCAAGCCCCGCCACCACTATCAGGAGGTTCAGTTGGTCAAGGGGAGGCACATGCGCAGGTGATGACCAATATCTTTTTTTAGTTCTATGGCTCTTAACTTCACAATGCTTGTTACTTTGCAACGCAACGATATTCATCATGAAACTTTTTTTAATACATGGCTGCCTTGATGCTCCATGAACTGAGTTCGAACTGAGTTCGGCCGAGTAATATCAAGACTTTGGTGGGTTAATCTGCTACCTCCTTGCTTGCCTGTGTTATTTTCTTTTTCTTTGCCATGATATTTGATGTGTTTGAATACATTGCTTGAAGCCAATGCCTTGATTGTCAGAAAAGAGAAGTTGAAATGTGTAGCTAGGTAAAATTTCTAGTAATCATGCTTTAAGCATAGAAAAATATAATTGGCATCGACACACTGTAGATCCAATGAGGACTTAAGCCTATGGTGTACTTTTTATTAATGGAGATTATTGCAATATCACGTCATTAATTAGCATTGTCGACCACACCACCACCATGTTGGGCTCTCATCCCAAGTGGGCCCTACTCCCTCCACTAACACCGTTGATTGCTTCTCTCATGATTGTCCTTTGCCAAAGACAGTTACAATCACCAACGACATCCTTAATCGGCTGCCGTACATCTCTCTCTGTAGGTTGTCGATCGCCTCGTTGACAACCACACACGAGCTCACAAGCGGCACTGGTAGGGGTGAGGTTGGCATCGACTACCTCCTGCCACCTGTCTCTCATGTAAGCTTATTATTGTGGGTCGTCAGAAATATGGAATTTTAAATATGGAGTTAAATTTACATATTTTAACTATAGGTACCTACTTGGTGTAACTTAAACAATTTGGTGAACTTATTTAATTTTTTAAATATTTGTTAGGTTCCTATTTCAAAATATTTATAATTTAGGGAACTAATATTAGAAAAAGGCATTAGAAACTCTTTCAAATATACTCTTACACCTTTGGTTTGATATACATTACAGCTCACAACCAAAAGCTTAAGCTTTTGGGTGAAATTGTTCTTACCATGAATAAATTATTTTACCTTGCATTGTCACCAAGTATGTAGGCTTGCAATGTTACAGGGAATATGGAGGGTATGGTAAATTACTTTCATAATTGACTTATATTAGCAATGGCATCAGTTAGGGAAAGAAATACTGGTTACAAGCAAATATTTCTAGGTTCGATAATATTGGTATTATTTCTGATTTATACTTCTATGTTGACCAGATTATTCCTGATTTTGCAGTGTCACAAGATACTTAGGGTAATAAATACGCGGTTTCATTAGTTTTAAATTTTTGGATCTTTTGTAATCCTGGGATTTGTCATCTTTCCTGTATATGTGCTCGATTCTCTTTTATTTCACTTGCGTGAGAAATATTCCTGATCCCCTGCTCGTATATGTCTCAGTATTTGAGCTTTCATATTAAGTAAGGGAGTAAAGCCATGTGAAATGATCCTGCTTTCTATTGCATTAAAAAGTTCAAAACTACTCATTTTGAGCTATAGTTAAAGCTATGAAAACTGTGACCAAGAGATTTCTCTTCATATCTTCCTTGTGTACTTCAGCACACGTTTGATTGCATTTACATTTCAAAGGAACAGTACACAACAGAATATAGAAAGGAAGACAAAGCAATTTAAAGTTTTTTTCTTTCATTGTCCTGAAACTGGAAAGGGCAGTGATATGCTAGAAAACTGAAGCCTAGTTTTTCTGCTATAGGAATAGTATTATGTTTTTCATCATTTACTTTCTTCCACAATGAAGATAAAAGAGATTGTTTTTAGTCATTTCCAACTATATCCCTTTTCCTGGATAAGAGAGAGGCAGAGTGAGGAGAGAGATCCTGAAAGAAAAACGAAAGGACGTAGGAGGGGGTGGCGAGGTTCATGGGGAGTAGAACACAGTCCAAGTTTCCCATGCTGCTTAATATACAGGTTATGGGAACTGCTGGTATGTTGGGAGCCCATCACAGGACAGAATTTGCTACTTCTAATCCTACTATACTTTGGTTTCCTTTTTTGAATTGGTTGGTCATTTCATCATGACAATTGGACATTAAGTGATTTTTTTCCCTCAGAGAAGCAAATGTAAAGAACAAACACATGATTTGTCCTTCTCTTGCATCAATTTCTGAAGTTGTTACTGTTATCTTGATTGTGTTTTCTTTTTTCCATTTTTTATTTTGGACTATTCTAGGTTGAAATAGCTGGACAAATCTTGGGCAAAGGAATTGGAAAAACCTGGGAAGAAGCCAAGTTGCAGGTATCACACGTCCTATTTTTTGCATCCTCTTTTGACATCATAGCTTGGGTATTTCAAGATCACGCCATACTGAAGTTTTAGAAATGGGTGAGAATACAAACAAAAGTTTAAATAGTAGATTCTGGCATGTGTATTTCAAGACCCATTCTCTCTATATAATTTTTTTTGGTGAAAAAGTTAAATATTAGATCAAGATATTTTAAGAGGGGAAAAATTTAGTTAAGTTCTTTTCAAAGGATAAATTAAGACCATATAGAATCTTTATAGGCCAAGAAAAATATTTGTTTGATTTTAAGAGAGCTGTCCTCTGTCTCTTAATTAGGTAGGGCTATTTGCAGTGGCCGATCTAGAAAATTTTGTCAGTGGGGGCAAGATCACTAGTTACAAATATAACCTGTATATGATACTTTAACTAAGTATTAACACACCAAAATAAAGCAGACATATATGTACATGAACAAAAATAGTCAATAAAAGTATTTTGTTAAAAAGTTTTACAATTGTTCCCTTCGCGTTCTCATGTTTTGATAATATTGTATGATTTTCTCATTGTCAATGTTATCAAATACATCTCTTTCAATATAAGTGACTAAACAATCATTCAACCAGTCATCACCCATGCGATTGCGCATTCGATTCTTCACTATATTCATTGCAGAGAATGTTCTTTCCACGGTCGCAGTAGCAACTGGTAATATCAAAGATAACTTCAAAAGAAGATATACTAAATGATATACAACATGCTTTTTTGTCTCTACCAACTTTGCAGAAAGATCACCAATTCCTTTTAGATTTAAAAATCTATCATCTAATTGCACATCTATAATGTAATTCTCAAGTTGCCCATCAAGTGCCATAATATCAACTGAGGAGAATTCTAAAAGATAGAAGTGGGCGAGCCGGATAAGTTTTTGTTTATCAAAAGCAACAAATGAATCTTGCGGGCTCAAGCATGCTATACAAAGGAGCAATTCGGTATTTGACTCTGTGAACCGATTGTTTAGTTCTTGGAGTTGAATGTCGATGACTTGATAGAATAGCTGAACTTGAAAACGGTGCAAGTTTGTAACTTGCTCAACTCTACGCTTCGACCTTCCTTGAGGAACAAATATCTCATTCATTCTAACGACAATGATATTGTTCTTCTCACAAAATAAGCAAACTTTCTCAAATAAAGAACTCTATCCATCATCTCTCATTAATTGTAGTCGACGCTTTGACACTTTAACTAATGTCATTGCATTTACAATGTCTTGATCCTTTCTTTGTAGTGCTTGAGACAACTCATTAGTAACTCCAAGTATGGTCTTCATCAAATGCAAGTTGAAGACAAATTCAAAAGTTTGGATAGAACTCAACAATGCACAAGCTTCACCTCTTTGCTCTAAACTTGTACCATCTTCCTCAATGATCTCAAGAATATCAACCACAGTAGAAAACATGACGATTAGATTAAGCAATGTACCATAATGCTAGTCCCAACGAGTGTCCCCGGCCCTTTTAAGAGTAGTTTCTTGATTCAAGCCACGTCCGCTAGGTATTTTACCCATTTCTAATGCTTTTTTTATCTTCCTAATTTATTTTTCTTGAAGAATATCTCGACGCTTACAAGAGGCACCGGCAACATTACACAAACTAGTGACCAAATTGAATAACAAAGCAATTTTAACTTGCTTTTTGGCAACAGCAACAAGTGCTAATTGAAGTTGATGCGCAAAACAGTGCACATAAAAGGCCGATCCATTCTCTTTCAATATCAAACTTTTGAGTCCATTGAACTTCCCTTGCATATTACTAGCTCCATCGTAGCCTTGACCCCGCAATCTTGACAAGCTCAAACCATATTTCGCAAATTCCGACTCCAAAGCTTCTTTAAGTGATAGAGCATTCGTGTTAGAAACATGTACAAGACTAAAAAAAACACTCAACGACGCATCCTTTTTTGTTCACATAACGCAAAGCAATAGCCATTTGCTCCTTGATAGATATATCACGAGATTCATCAATTAAAACTGCAAATAAGTCATCTCCAAGATCATTGATAATCGCACTAGTGGTCAAACTAGCTGCAGCATTTACAATATCTTTTTGAATACTAGGTGCTATTAGTTTCAAATTCTCACGAGCACCTTTTAAGACCTTGTCAATGTCTCATTGTGATCTGCAAGAAAATGAAGAAGTTCAAGAAAATTTTCTTGATTAGTTGAATCTTGAGTTTCATCATGACAACGGAATGCCAACCCTTGACGTAGAAGAAACCGAACACAATCTAATATCGCCGTTAAATGAATGCGATAATCCCTTTTAGCTTGATCCGATTGTATGGCAATGACAACCTCAATATGTTGCTTTTGATTCATTAGTGTTTCACACTTCCTCTAAGCTTCATTATGAGAACTATTTGGACCACCGACATGAACTTGTAACCTCTTTTTTCCAATTTGAAAATCCTTCGGCAATAAATGCATCACCACCCCCTTGTTCTCCAAGTTCTGGCCTCATAAGATAGCAACATAAACAATATGCTGCATCTTTTGAGATACTATATTCTAACCAATTCCCAAATTCATCAAACCAACTAGAATTGAAACGCCGTAAAATTTTTCCATGTTTCTTTTGTGGGAAATTATGTTCCCGTGGTTGACATGGTCCTTTTTGCAAGTATGCTCTACGGATTTCATCTCGACGATTAGGATGATAGTCTAAACTTCTAGGCCTTTGTCCAGGATCCGCCGGAAGATCCTTCAAGTCAACTTCTAAACATAAATTATTTGAAGAAGATGGTTGAGGAATAGATGGTTGCTCCTCACGACACTTTCGTTTAAAAATTTCTCCATGACTAGAATCTAGAATGCAAACAATAACATAAGTATCTAAGTTATTAACAAGCTCACAAATGCTCAAATTCATTAAAATTGAACAAGATTAAACTAAAATTAACTAAAATTCACTAAAATTAACTAAATTAAATAAAATTCACTAAAATTAACTAAATTTGAACATGATTAAACTAAAATTAACTTAATTAACTAAAATTCACTAAATTTAACTAAATTAAATAAAATTCACTAAAATTAACTAAATTAACTAAATTTGAACAAGATTAAACTAAAATTAACTAAATTAAATAAACTTAACTAAAATTGAACAAGGTTAAACTAAAATTAACTTAATTAACTAAAATTCACTAAAATTAACTAAAATTAACTAAAGTTCACTAAAATTAAGTAAAAATAACTCAATTTGAACAAGATTAAACTAAAATCAACTAAAATTAACTAAAATTGAACAAAATTAAATTAAAATTAACTTAACTAAACTAATTAAACTACTTAATTAACTAAACTAAAATTGAACAAATTAACTATTTAAAGATTAAAACAGCTTTATAAGTGCTAAAACAATAAATAAATTAGTTAAGTAGTTTAAAAATTAAAAAAGCCAAAAATTACCTTTGAGGAGGATCTATCATGCGGAGATGATCTACGACTCAAATTCCACCGGGCGGCCAAGCAGAAAGGGCGGCGGCGACGAGTTCGGCCATTCGAGCCTTCGAGATCTGGCGTCATGTCCACTTCTGCCACCGGGCACTGGTACTGAGAAAGGAGAAGTCAAGGTCTAAGGTGAAAGTCGAGAGAGAGAGAGAGTCGGCTGAGAAGTCAGAAATGAGAAGGGAGAGAGAGTTTGAGAGTTAGGGTTTGGGTTGGGTATTGGGTTTGCGGCTTGGGTAACGGGTTCAGCCCGTTTGGGTATATGGTTTTGATGTATTAAAATTTTTTTGGACCTAATACTAAAAAAAAAGTTTGGGGCCAGTGGGGGCAATTGCCCTCACTGCCCCCAAGCTAAATCCGCCTCTGGCTATTTGACATATGAAACTTGGAGTAATGTTTAGAAGTTAAAGAATCTTCCCCATGTAGTTTTCCTGTTTGGTACGTTGAATTTGAAGCAAGGAGTTGGAAATTAAACTTTATAGATTATGTGGAAGCCATCTGCCATGTAGGATAGATTCCCAAAAACACTTTCCTGCTTTTTGGGGCAAAAAGGCTAGGCAAAGAAAGCTACTATTTGATTACTCTTGGATTTGTACCTTAACCTTTTCTTCCAAATCTAGGTGGGGAAAAATAAACATTGGTGGCATCTTATCTCATTCCTGAACATTCTTGATGTTTGCACGTTGACCTTGCATATGCCAAACAAAAGAAATTACTATGAGATTCCCACTTTCTCTAGATCCCATAGTTGGTTCGGGAAGAATAGAAAACATCTACTTTCTTTCTATTCAAATTCCATTTGCCAAACACACCCTAGTTCTTTTAAAAAGATGAATTGGGACATAATAATGTAATTTGTTTTAATCTACAGTTAATATCTATATAATGTGATTGTCATTGTAATTGATATTAGTTTGGTTAATTCATCAATTTGCTAGGTGTCTTTGTGGTACATATAAAATAGTCTTCATTTGATATTTAGGTTATAAGTGAGTAAAATTGGTTGACAGATTTGTTTACATATGTTTCAAAAGGTTCTTTAAGCATAGGAAGGGCACACTAATCTGGCCAATCTAATACCTTGCATGTTCTGGGAAATAATCAATCATGATTCACACAAGCATAACTCACACATTTAGAATGAACCTTCTCCACATTTTGTTTCAGAAATTTGTCTCACCTGTTTCATTACTACCCCCTGGAAAATAAAAGTCTCACAGCTTAGTTTTCAAATTCACATGCCATTTACTTAGTTGCCAGTAAAGTCGTCCATCTGAAAAGGTTTTGATCTTTGACAGGCTGCAGAGGAAGCCCTTGAATCTTTAAAATCTATGCTGGGTCAGTTTACTCAGAGACATTCAGGTTCTCCTAGGTGAAAACTCTGTTGCAAAACTCCTTTTCGTATCTTTGCACTAGAGATGTTTTCAAAATATGTTTTCTTTTGAAACATGTTTAGAAGTTAGTGTGCATAATAATTTGATAGAGAATATTATGTGCAAGTGTTAGCTGAGGTTTGTACTAATATTGGTCACCTGTGTGTAAATGTATTACTTTTATTAGCTGTGATCTCTGAGTGTCATTTATACTAAACCAGGTCGCTACCAATGACATCAAACAAGAGGCTGAGAAAAGATTTCTCACGGACACTTCAAAGAATTCCATCAAGCTACCAATGACATCAAACAAGAGGCTGAGAAAAGATTTCTCACGGACACTTCAAAGAATTCCATCATCTGGTAGATAACAGAAAAATGATGCTCTTGCAAAACACAGGCAAAACCAATAATATGTTGAGATTTTCAAAGAATGGGGCTATGGCACTTGTCCTATGGAAGGTGCTCGCCACCAAATTAAAATCACCATCCTTCGGTCATTGAATTGTAGCTTGGAAGGTAAGATATCTGATGATGGTGTTAGAATATGTTGCTCCTGAGATAATACTTTGGTGGGGTACATATTCACACAAAATACTTACCTGTTTCACTTGAGGATATTCTAAATCGGTGTATGATAGATGATTACAAGCAATTGTAGAGTAGTGGCTGACAGAACTATCTGTGATGCTTCCATCTCTTTTCAAGTTGAAGCAATACAGCGTGACTTCACTCCACATTGAGTTACTCAAAATGAGTGGCATTCTTCTTAAGAGATTGATGTGTGCATGTGTAGATGTCAATTTGACTATTCAAATTCCATTTGCCAAACACACCCTAGTTCTTTTAAAAGATGAATTGGGACATAATAATGTAATTTGTTTTAATCTACAGTTAATATCTATATAATGTGATTGTCATTGTAATTGATATTAGTTTGGTTAATTCATCAATTTGCTAGGTGTCTTTGTGGTACATATAAAATAGTCTTCATTTGATATTTAGGTTATAAGTGAGTAAAATTGGTTGACAGATTTGTTTACATATGTTTCAAAAGGTTCTTTAAGCATAGGAAGGGCACGCTAATCTGGCCAATCTAATACCTTGCATGTTCTGGGAAATAATCAATCATGATTCACACAAGCATAACTCACACATTTAGAATGAACCTTCTCCACATTTTGTTTCAGAAATTTGTCTCACCTGTTTCATTACTACCCCCTGGAAAATAAAAGTCTCACAGCTTAGTTTTCAAATTCACATGCCATTTACTTAGTTGCCAGTAAAGTCGTCCATCTGAAAAGGTTTTGATATTTGACAGGCTGCAGAGGAAGCCCTTGAATCTTTAAAATCTATGCTGGGTCAGTTTACTCAGAGACATTCAGGTTCTCCTAGGTGAAAACTCTGTTGCAAAACTCCTTTTCGTATCTTTGCACTAGAGATGTTTTCAAAATATGTTTTCTTTTGAAACATGTTTAGAAGTTAGTGTGCATAATAATTTGATAGAGAATATTATGTGCAAGTGTTAGCTGAGGTTTGTACTAATATTGGTCACCTGTGTGTAAATGTATTACTTTTATTAGCTGTGATCTCTGAGTGTCATTTATACTAAACCAGGTCGCTACCAATGACATCAAACAAGAGGTTGAGACAAGATTTCTCACGGACACTTCAAAGAATTCCATCAAGCTACCAATGACATCAAACAAGAGGCTGAGAAAAGATTTCTCACGGACACTTCAAAGAATTCCATCATCTGGTAGATAACAGAAAAAATGATGCTCTTGCAAAACACAGGCAAAACCAATAATATGTTGAGATTTTCAAAGAATGGGGCTATGGCACTTGTCCTATGGAAGGTGCTCGCCTACCAAATTAAAATCACCATCCTTCGGTCATTGAATTGTAGCTTGGAAGGTAAGATATCTGATGATGGTGTTAGAATATGTTGCTCCTGAGATAATACTTTGGTGGGGGTACATATTCACACAAAATACTTACCTGTTTCACTTGAGGATATTCTAAATCGGTGTATGATAGATGATTACAAGCAATTGTAGAGTAGTGGCTGACAGAACTATCTGTGATGCTTCCATCTCTTTTCAAGTTGAAGCAATACAGCGTGACTTCACTCCACATTGAGTTACTCGAAAATGAGTGGCATTCTTCTTAAGAGATTGATGTGTGCATGTGTAGATGTCAATTTGACTATTTGAAGTCTATTGCTCATGGAGGACGCCAGTTTCTTTGGTTGCTGGAGTTCTAAAAGAAATGAACTCAAGCTATGCTGGTTGGCGGAATTGCTCGATTTCGTATTCAGTGACATTGTAATTAGTGTTGGCAGGGGGTCATATCTTGCTGCTGCTTTAGATGTGCTGGGAAACATATTTCCCATTCTCAAAGGAGATATTTTCCAATTGTATTTGATGACAAAATAATGTTATATTGTGATGCATGCTGTATTCCTGCTGAACTTGGGGTGTTAACTTCAATTGATAGAATGGTTATTAAGGTAGAGAAATTGTAAATTGCGCGGCACATAATTACATGACTATACAAAAGAGAGAAGCACACCATATCAAAGTATGATATAGTTCAGGTTTAAGACCTACCTCTATGCGTACATGGAGAGAGTGAATACTGTCTCAAACTTGGGGCACAAAACGTTTTGCCCATATTGAGAGCACTTCCTAAAACAGTTTCAAAGCCAATTGCAATGCAAGTGTGAGGTGTATATAATGGCGGTTGTCGCAGCTACTTTTGCGTACAATTCTCGTCACGGTTGTTAGGTTCCGTTTCATTTATTTTTTCTCATCACAGTTGTTTGGTTCCGTTTTATTTTTTATTTTATTTTTTTTCTTTCAATCTGTTGTTTGGTTCAGTTGCAGTTGCAAAGTGTTTGTTTTTGAGTTTCAGTTCTCCAGAAATGTTGTGATTTAGAGATACTTAAATATTGTTTACAGCTCAAAAGAGTTCAAACATACACAAGTAACTGGAATAAATTTTCAACCGTAGTTGCAACTGTATATACAGGTTACAATAAAACAAATTGTCGAGGCTGATAAAAAATGTCTTAAGTTACATGCAACTGCAGTTATAATGTAAACTGCACGTACACTAGTATGGCCCTCTCATGACACTTGTCATCAAGATCCAACCCTCTTCACATGAACAGTAGGATCCATTACCCAAGATGCAAAAGTATCACGAGTCTCATTAAACCCATCGCCATGTCAGCATAATGTTCGCATCCCCAATAATATCTCACATCCCATGCTATTCTCTTGCAGATAAGGTGGTCCATCCCGAATTCTTACAAGGGCCCAAAAGGCCCAATATCACAGGGACAGCCCGCATGGCTCTAGAAGACCAGAACAAAAATCCTGAGAAGAAAATCCTGAATCTCAATTACTATTGGATGCTCAACATCCACGTCGCGCTTTGTGGGCCAGCACCTATCACCTTATCTTAGCTTCTCATTCTTTCTCATTATAAATGAACCAAATTGGTTAATATCTTTGAATACAATTCATTGAACTAATACAATTCATTGAACTCAGTTTCTTCAATCTCAAATGGCTCTTCAGGCTTCTTTGCTTCCTTCAGCTCTCTCAGCCCACAAAGAGGTAACAAGATATTTTTGCTATTTTTGACAAGTAGATGTTAGCTATAATATCAAGTGCTGATCAGTTGAGTCAGTGTTTGTGCAGGGAAAATCAAGTGCTAAGGACTCAGTTTTCTTGGGGGCTCCTCTCTCTGATCAATTCAAGTCTAGCTTCAGTCCTTTGGTGCTCAGGAGCAAGGTATTTTAGTTTTTGTCCCTTTGTTGGAAATTTATGGACTAGATTCTGCTTATAATGAAAGTTTCTTTCTGAAGTCAAATTTTGTACTAGTTTGCTTCACTTTTGTCATAGAAGGGGTTGATTTATGTCATGTTTGGCTTAGAAAGCTTGAAGGATCTACGTCAAACTATAGAAAAGTTGTCAATTCTTTCTAATTGATCAAAAAAATCATTTTTCACAACGAATTGTGCAATGCAGATGGATGAATTGGCTGTCGGTATTTTCTTACGTGTCCATTTCATATGAGAAATTCAATATATTATAATTAAGACGAGAAATATTTAAGCATTTTTAAGGCAAATTGTGCATGACACAGTTTTCAATTCTCTAGGAAATGTCCGAGCCTAAATTATTGATGGTAAAAGAAAAAAAAAATAATATTCGCATAAATAGAAATACATAGGAAGAGAGAGAATAAACTAGAAATTTGCGTAGTGACAGAAGATCAAGCCATAACTCCATTAGACGTGAAGCTTTCTTCCTGATACCTTCTTTAAGTCTTGCTCTATGTTCTCACATGCACGCACGTGCTTGCAGAGGGCAAACGTCTCCATCGGCGTCCGCGCCCAGACCGCCGCTACGGCCAGCCCAGCGGTGAACCGTAGCACCCCAGAAGCGAAGAAGACACTTCGGAAAGGCACCGTAGTCATCACCGGTGCCTCCTCCGGCCTCGGCCTGGCCACCGCGAAGTCCCTAGCCGAGACTGGAAAATGGAACGTGATAATGGCCTGCAGAGACTTCCTCAAGGCCGAGAAGGCGGCCAAATCCGCTGGAATGAACAAGGACAACTACACCGTCATGCATTTGGACCTCGCGTCGCTCGACAGCGTCCGCCAGTTTGTGGCCAATTTGAAGCGGTCGGAGATTCCGATCGATGTGCTCGTGTGCAATGCGGCGGTTTATCAGCCGACCGCAGGCGAGCCGAGTTATACCGCCGATGGGTTCGAGATGAGTGTCGGGGTGAACCATCTTGGACATTTCTTGCTTGCTCGGTTGCTTCTTGATGACTTGAAGGAGTCGGATTATCCATCGAGACGGCTGATTATTGTTGGCTCAATTACAGGTACAAAAATTGGTTAAAATAATAACTATTTAAAAGATTAAGCAAGATTCGGACTACTTCGATGTAAAGACTAAACTGCTCCTAAAACACTCGAAGTTATGTATTCAGATATCTTGCTCTCAAAGTGCACTTACAAAGCATCTTATTATACCTTAATTCAATGAGTTTCCATCTCAAGTCAAGAGATAGAGCATAACTAGTTCATATTATGTAGGATGAGCATGAACTAAATGTTAGTCAAAAAGGCAAAACCTTAAACCCAAAATCTTGTTGATAGCAAAAAAAATGTATTTATTACTGGAGTACAAAAGGATTTGGATGTGAGCCGTCACCACATTTAGCAAAAATGATTTACCAAGAGATAAAAGCGGTGAGGTTCATCTTTTCCTCTGACTAAGAAACTAGTCATTTTAAACTAGTTCTTAGTAGCTCATTTAGTGAAATGAGCTGATACCAGAACACATACTATAATATAAATATTTTAGAACTAACATGTAGTCCTCTCCATCTCCACAGGCAACACAAACACACTGGCTGGAAATGTCCCCCCGAAGGCAAACCTCGGAGACCTCCGAGGCCTCGCCGCCGGACTGAATGGAACAGCCGGCTCAACCATGATCGATGGTGGGCATTTCGACGGAGCAAAAGCCTACAAGGACAGCAAAGTCTGCAACATGCTGATGATGCAGGAGTTCCACCGGCGATACCATGAGGAGACTGGCATTACCTTTAACTCCCTTTATCCCGGCTGCATCGCCACCACCGGACTCTTCAGGGAGCATATCCCGTTGTTCAGGCTGCTGTTCCCTCCCTTTCAGAAGTATATCACTAAGGGTTATGTCTCTGAGGAGGAGGCAGGCAAAAGGCTTGCCCAGGTAATTTTACTCAAAGTTATATGACGATGTTATTTTTCCACTAGTTTTTGAACTTAGGCCTGAATCTCGTGGGAATATTATTAACATTACCTATGTATATTACTAAGGGAGTTAAAAAAGAAATAGGGAAAAAAAAACGCTTTAGGGACTAGAAAACTTATGTGCTAATAGAATAGGACAGAAATAAATAGGGTTAATTGCGCATAGGTCCGCTGTAGTAATCCTGTTTTGTACTTACTATCCCTCTAGTTTTATTTTTTTGGGGGTCTACATGCAACAACAAAACTAGAGGGATAGTAGGTTTATGCAATTAACTAGAGGGAAGCTTACTAATAAGCAGTTACACTTCCACAGTACAGTGTGTATCGAAAAGTTACTTATCGGCAACTTGTTTGCAGGTGGTGAGTGATCCGAGCTTAACGAAGTCAGGAGTGTACTGGAGCTGGAACAAGAACTCTGCTTCCTTCGAGAACCAGCTTTCGCAAGAGGCTAGCGATGTAGAGAAGGCGAGGAAAGTTTGGGAGATCAGCGAGAAGTTGGTCGGATTGGCCTAATTCTTCATGGTGTTGCTAGGTTTGAGAGTTCTCCTCCTCTAATTCTAAACGCCTCTGCAGGATGCTGATGATGCTGTTGTTGTATCTGTAGTGAATTTGTTTTTTTGTAAAACGTAGAGTTGTTGAGAAAAATAAAAGTGCAGACATCCCTTTCGTGAGTGAATTTTCTCAATCCCATTATGCTTTAAATGTGTGTCCAGTGTGACTAAGTCCGTGTGGTTTTGATACTTAAAGTTCGTTCTACTATATCAAAACTCCAAAGTTGTAATAAGGATTGAAAACTGTAACACATGCTTAATGCTAATCTTCTTAATCATGAATTCCGATAAGTCTAATGAGGTGATAGATGATACACGTGTTCATATCTTTATGTGTGTATATACATACACATAACCTGTAACATTGAAATCCAGGTAAGATTGAACCTGAGCCTTTACGGGTCAGTAAAAATTTTACAACCCACCCAAAACGTACTGGCTTGTTTTATTCTTTAGGAAACTTACCTGACTGATTTGAAAAAAGAATAAACCTAAAATGACACCCGTAAGCTATCGACTCTAGATGTTGAGCCAAAATGTCTTTCGAACAAGAAGTATGATAGCGAGGTTGAAACACGACTTCTATACTATAACAACAAAAGACATAAAGGTTGGAACAATATCAACATTTTAATGTAAGAGTTGTATGAGACTTGGAGCTGACAATATAGAACGTGGACAGTACATAACAAAACAATAAAGATAGAAATGATAGATGTGCATATAAAGCAGACCATAATAACAACGTAACTTTCATGTCTGAAAAGGTGATTACATTTATTCAAACTGCCTTTTACAACACATGCTGACAAAGCAACAGGATATTCAGCCTTTGATTTAATGACTACGATATCCAATTAGTATGAAAATTATCACTATTGAGGCATATTCAAAACCCTCCCTGGAGAGAGAAGACACGCAAAACAAACCCTGTAGAAATTTCTTACCTAAGCACTCGTAAGCTAAAATGACACACGTAAGCTATCAACTCTAGATGTTGAGCGAAAGTGTCTTTCGAACAAGAAGTATGATAGCGAGATTGAAACACGATTTGTATACTATAATAACAAAAGACATAAAGGTTAGAACAAGACCAACATTTTAATGCAAGAGTTGTATGGGACTTAGAGCTAACAGTATAAAACATGGACAATACATGACAAAACAATAAAGATAGAAATGGTAGATGTGCATATAAGCAGAACATAATTACAACATAACTTTCATGTCCGAAAAGGTGATTACATTTATTCAAAACTGATTTTTACAACACACATTGACAGAGCAACATGATATTCAGCCTTTGATTTAATGACTACGTTATCCAATTAATATGAAAATTATCACTATTGAGGTATATTCAAAACCCTCCCCAGAGAGAGAAGACATGCAAAACAAACCCCGTAGAATTTCTTACTTAATCGCTTGTCAAAGTAATGACTAAAGCATAAGAGGAAGATTCGTTGCAATCTTCATTTTTGCTAATACCTTCCATTTTAGTCTTTTAAAATTGCTCTGGAGTCATTGAAAAATGCTCACCTTTGTTAATGGACTTGTTGATGTTCTTTGTTACATCTTGTTCAGTGATCTATGTTAATGCAGAACTGTCCATATCTAAATACCGACGTTGAAGATTGGCTTGCTGCTGAGATTGAATCCCTGCTGAAAATCAAAACAGAGAGATCCCTGAGCAATTTCCCAAGGTTGGGATCACTGTTTGCCGGATTACTTATATAATCACCACAATAGTAATTGAATACAGTGATAAATGAAGCCTCTCCATGATGAGCTGATGCATCACTTGAAATATGTCACAAAATGAAAATTCAAGTTTCCATGATGAACCGTTCAATTTCCGAGCCTTTAGGCTCTCAAGATGTTAACGCAACCCACAATAGATGACGATATCAATATCCAGGCATTTTAGTTTCATCGCAACACGCGATTCAAGCACGAAAATGCAACACGTGTAAATTGTTATATTTCCAGCCAACATACTGAAATATAGAATAATTTTTTTCAACCGTGCCTGGCTATAACAAACTAGGACTTGCAGCTCCTCTAAGCTTGAGCTTAGTTTCACAATGTACACCGGAATGTCTTAAGTAACTAATTTCACAATGTACGCTGGAATGTCTTAGCAAATAATCTCACTAAGGTCTCCCACTTAGCAAAGCATCAGAAGATAATAGATCTCTCTAAAGACTTCTCCTGGGCAAAATATTAATTGTCAAAAATAGGAAAATGCTAAAACAAACTTGAAGAAGATGCCCATTCATAAGCTTTCTCGGCCAATAATCCTGAAGCGAGAAAAGCAAGAGCCTCCGATACGTATGATTTTTTTTAGCCAGAACGGAGCATTTTAACTCTCTGCCCAGACTTCTTCAGTTGTCGAGCACGTTCTTTCTCTTCTTTCTTGCGAAGTGCCTCAGCGCTGAGCTTGGTTTCTGCCTCTCCTGACATCTTCTTCTTCTCTGCCTTCTTCCTCTGGATTGCTTCTTGCCTAGCATTCTGCAGTTCCTTGAATTCCTCTTGAGCCAACTTCGTTCTTGCTGCTTCAGTTTTGGAACGGGCCTGAAACATAAATGAAATAAGTCCACTGCCTGTGTTAGAGAAAATTATAGGAATCTTTCATGCAATGCAAGTTTGAAATTCAAACAATTTGGCTAACAATTAATTTATACTTCAGAAGAAACCAGTCATCAAAGGTTTGGAAATGACAAGAAAGGGTGGGTAAATTTCACAAAATACCATGAACTTTGGAGGTTTTTTGTACAAAATTATCTTAAACATGTTTGTTAGAGAACACTACAATGAACTTTCAAAACTGCAGAAAAATACCAGGAACTGTCACATTAATGGCTTGAATGAAAGGTATAAAATTACCCATGAAAATAGGGGAGACAGAAGAAGGTATTATAGAAGATATATAAAGTACATAACGGCAAAATTGACAAAAACATGTCATATGCTCCACACTTAATAATTTACCCTAATGCCATCAGACACGGTAGTTTACCCAAAGAAGTTCATGACAGTTTTCTCTAATAAAAAGTTTATAGTAGCTCTGTGCAAAATCCTCCAAAGTACATGTGAGTTTTGTGAAATTTACTCTAAGAAATAATTGCAGAACTCAAAATAAGTTAAAGAAAGAAAGAAAGAAAAGGATGTAAAATATACATGAGAATAATCCTATAAAAATCAGTGTCATGCAAGTATTATCCATGTAAAAGGCACAATTAAGCAGCAAGTACAAATTTGTGAACTATGAGGACAAACATTGAATAAATTGAAACCAGGAAGCATATGGTGAAAGATACTTGCAATAAAAATCACAGTGCCATACAAGCGATATCCATGTAAAAGGCACAATTAAGCAGCAATTACAAATTTGTGAACTATGAGGGCAGACAATGAACGATGTGCTATCTTCAGTTCTAAACCGAGAGGGGGAAGTAACAGATAACTGACCTGTGAGCTGACTTTGTAGCGTCCAATCAAATCGATGTAGTATGGTACAAGAGCAATGAGTCTTGTCATGTCAGCCATTTCATTGACACCTGGAAGCGCAAACTTGAATACAAGAATCTTCTTATAAGATGTGGCATGTTGGTCAGAGAAGTGTAATGAGATGAACCACTTCCCAAATTTCTCAAATGCCTTCTCCCCAAAAACCTGTATGGATAACAGACTGCAATAAATACCCGAGCAATGTGTACTATAGTGATCATAGATGAAAAACAATTCCAACTTACAATCAAAGATATACTATTTCCACATTATAAATTTTCATATTTTAACAAAAGAACACTAGATGACCCTTAAAGTCTAAAGACATGACCTTTGACTTTATATTCAACCCATAATTGGAAGAAGATAAAGCAGATGTTCTCAGTCACCAAAAGACACAACCTTTCATGCGAACAAGATCTGGCAACTGGGCAAGAGTTAAATCACCAGGACATTGCATATTTAAATTCCAAAGGACCCTGGCCATTTTAAGGTCCAGTTTTAAGTTGATATATCAACATCAAGGAAGTAAAAGCAGCAATTATATCAACATGGCACTCTAAAAAAGGCCTGTGTAAAGATAACCATGTTGGTTTGACTACAGGAGCTGACCACTATCACCCCAAGAATAGTGATAGAACAGAAGTCCAAAAGAGGAGTATAATTAATGCCCATCAAGAAGCCAGGAAGAAGACAGAGTCAAGACATTACCAATGCATATCTGGACACGGACTCCCAAATTTCAAGTAGTAGAAGAGCTACAAAATGGAATAGATCCAAAGTTCAAAACAAAATTTTCAAACCTAAAACTTGCCAATCTTGGCACCATATAGAACCAAGAACAAGCTTAACACGCTTTAATTCACCAGAAACTCATAATCAATGCTATAAAATTTGAAAAGTGGGGGAGGTTTTTTATCAGCCTACAAACTAAATTGTAACTGCAAACAGTCTTCCCTCAAGAAAAGTAATCCACCTAGGCAGAGCCCATATGTTAATGTTAGGGTATTGGAACTTCCCAAGAGCAGTTCCAGTTTTCACAAATTTGGTCCATTTTTTATCATTTTCTGATAGTTAATAAGTCCTAGTAGGTCCTCTTTTAGCAGTAGTTCTATTAGGTTTCTAATAAGGTTTTCTTATATACGAAGCAGCCAATTGCATTGACACGTCCTGAAAATACCTTCCTAGCAAGTCACACATTCTGAGAGCGTGATTAACTATGTAGCTATCCATGAGTCCATCTGCGAAAATTCTATCTATGATTAGTTCTCGAGTTCTTATATGAAAGCTTCCTTTATTACATCTCACATAGGACTATCTGGTTTCATTATAGAGCCTCACCACAATAAGACTTCACTAGGCAATATGAATTCTAGAGGTGGCTCACATTTCTGCATACCATGATATTTTATCCCTTGTATCACTTAGCTCTATATTTCCTAACAAAAAAAACAAAAACAAAACTTAGTTCTATACGGTACTTAGTTTAGCACACTCCTCGTTGGTGTCAATATTTGATACCGTTAGTCATACCCCAAGCAAGGAGTTTAGTTTAGCACACTCCTCGTTGGTGTCAATATTTGATACCATTGGTCAGACCCCAATCAAGGAGTTTTCCAAATAGTCATTATCCTGAGATTTTCTTCCGCAAGAGCACGATCAATGATTCCTCTCTTAAAAGTTCTTGCGCTCATAGGAAATATTATATGACATTGTTTCCTTTATCACACGTCTCATGTAGGACAATTCAATGTAACTAGGGGTATGTTACATGTACAGATCCTCTGCCCTATAATAACGATCCTTACGTTAGGTTTTGAGTAATGGCATGAAGAATTGCTTATGAGTTGAGATCGCGAGCAATGAGGATTGAGATAGATTATCCACAATGATGTAGTTTTCACAAATTTGGTCCATTTTTATCATTTTCTGATAGTTAATAAGTCCTAGTAGGGTCCTCTTTTAGCAGTAGTTCTATTAGGTTTCTAATAAGGTTTTCTTATATACGAAGCAGCCAATTGCATTGACACGTCCTGAAAATACCTTCCTAGCAAGTCACACATTCTGAGAGCGTGATTAACTATGTAGCTATCCATGAGTCCATCTGCGAAAATTCTATCTATGATTAGTTCTCGAGTTCTTATATGAAAGCTTCCTTTATTACATCTCACATAGGACTATCTGGTTTCATTATAGAGCCTCACCACGATAACACTTCACTAGGCAATATGAATTCTAGAGGTGGCTCACATTTCTGCATACCATGATATTTTATCCCTTGTATCACTTAGCTCTATATTTCCTAACAAAAAACAAAAACAAAACTTAGTTCTATACGGTACTTAGTTTAGCACACTCCTCGTTGGTGTCAATATTTGATACCGTTAGTCATACCCCAAGCAAGGAGTTTAGTTTAGCACACCTCGTTGGTGTCAATATTTGATACCGTTAGTCATACCCCAAGCAAGGAGTTTAGTTTAGCACACCTCGTTGGTGTCAATATTTGATACCGTTAGTCATACCCCAAGCAAGGAGTTTAGTTTAGCACACCTCGTTGGTGTCAATATTTGATACCGTTAGTCATACCCCAAGCAAGGAGTTTAGTTTAGCACACCTCGTTGGTGTCAATATTTGATACCATTGGTCAGACCCCAATCAAGGAGTTTTCCAAATAGTCATTATCCTGAGATTTTCTTCCGCAAGAGCACGATCAATGATTCCTCTCTTAAAAGTTCTTGCGCTCATAGGAAATATTATATGACATTGTTTCCTTTATCACACGTCTCATGTAGGACAATTCAATGTAACTAGGGGTATGTTACATGTACAGATCCTCTGCCCTATAATAACGATCCTTACGTTAGGTTTTGAGTAATGGCATGAAGAATTGCTTATGAGTTGAGATCGCGAGCAATGAGGATTGAGATAGATTATCCACAATGATGTAGTTTTCTCAATTGTTGATGAATAAACCATGTTTTCCTCTATTTTTTCTCCAAGAGTTTAACAAAGCATCAGCTGGTTAAGGCATTAAGGATGGCATCTAGAACCAGTTTAGGCTGCCTGCCAGCATAATAAAGGTTAGATTGAAGGCCGCATCATTTAAGCAGCTATCAAACCTTTTTCACAACATTCCTTCTCTATGTACTATTTTTCTACTAGATTGTTTACTGTTGCTACTAACATGCTGACAAGAACTGCCTTGTATCAACAGGTCCTCACAAGGTTGTGTCCATAACATTAGACAGGCTGAGGCAAGCATAAAGTTCAAGACGAATGAAAGCTGACTTCCATCAAGTATTGCACATAATATTGTGTACAGAAGAAAACTTAATAAATTGTTTAATAAATAAATTATAATTCGCTTCAGTTCACAGGTTACAACTTCCAAGTCTAAGGGACAACTTTAGCATTACTATCATTATCAAGATTCGAAGTATTGGCCATTATCAAAAGTATATTAGTTCTGAAGTATCGCGTTTGAACATATTGATCAGATACAATTGAAAGTTTGAAACCAATCAATACCGTCAAAATATTGACTAATAACAGCTAGTATTGATTGATATAATAATAACCATACAGGGTGAGAAATAAAGCTTTGGAGTATGAAAATTTGAGTGTTACATTAAGAAAAATAAATCAATGTAGAAAGCTTGTGAATCACTAAAAATGTCAAAGCTCCTGCTAGTACCTATGTCATACTTATAATCAGAGCGCATGGAAACTCAAAATTTCCAAAACTGGAAATAGAAACCATTCACCGATATGCTACCAGCACCGACATTTCAAACCTCCATTGGTATACATCTTTTACACTTCACATCAAATAAAATAATCAACAATGGATTCTATCGTATCCAACTTTAAAAGTTCGGCCAATGCCAGTTGTTTACGCTAGATATTTAGTCCAGCAGTAGTAAGTCTGAGCTTAGAAAAATTGGCAACGTCATTCCAAATGTTTGTAAAACTTGATCTTCAAACCACTACATACATTAATGATGCAGATGGATATGCATCATACAAAATGTTCCAAATAGTTCTTTTGTACTTCATTTCTACTTAAGTATCAAGCAAGAGACTACAGTCTAGAGTATTCAGCCAATTTGTGAGAACCAGATAACAATGGTATTAGAGGGTGTTTGGGGAGCTTTTTGTGGTCAAACTAGCTTTTAAGCTAGCTTTCATATCTAGTTTGGTAATATATCAAATAAGTTAACTTATAAGTCTCATTTTGAATGTATACCTTTTCAAAACTAGCTTATAAGCTCACCTAAATAAGCTAGGTTTGACCAAAAATTACTATTCTATCCAAACAATTTTATAATATTTTATCATAAAGATAAAAGCCACTAAAGCTAGCATAACTTATAAGCTTAAAAATAAGCCTTCCCAAACACCCTCTTAGTGTGTCTTTAACATGTGTTGCATTTGAGTACCAAGAAATTGAGCCCTTCAACATTAGTGTTCTAGAATGTAAATAAATTACGAATATGAAAAAGTCCAAGTAACTACAGTATGTGATGTATATGTTATCGGCTGATAGTAAATAAGAATGATATCTGCTCAACATGGATTTGGTTAATGCAAATTTTAACGTGTTAATTAACAATGTGGCCTTTTGTGATTGAAGCATGATGGTAAAAGCATTCCCTGCTGTAAAGAACCCTAGTGACTTGACAGCATAACAAAATTTCAAAGCAAGTAAATAGTGGATCAGTACACTCCATTAAATTTTTTGGTGATACCCATATTCAGCATTGAATATACATGGTTACTGACACTAGACAAGCTGGTTTTCCAAGTTCAAATGGGTCAATTTGTCCAAACCAGATGAACTGTATGCAAATGGGCATCTCTAGCCATGTTGCTCGGGTTGGATTCATAAAATCCCTATAATTCTTGGATCAGGTTAAGTCCGATACTTCAAGCAAACTGGTTAAGCCAAAAGTTACCTTCACATATATTTGATGGTAACAGGCAACTCTAGCATATTGGTCTCATAATTATATGTTGCTTTGCAGTCTCCTCAACGATTTAGAATTCGCCTCAGAAAAAAGAAACAACTACGAGATGAATAATTGATCACTCTAGAGAAAGGAAGAAGCCATGGACCGGGAGAAAATTATAGATCAATAACTTCTAGAGAATTTTGTCAGCAATCTACTTCCTTAATTCAAAAATCCACCTATTTTTCATTCCTCACTGGCAGTATGAGCTTTCCTTCAGCGATTTATCTCTTCCACTCACAACCTCTCCAGAGATTCTTCAACTTTCATTTTGGATCTTTTTGCATTCAAATTGTTAAAATTAGGACATTTTTTTCTCATTAATGATATGTGGCTAGAATTATATTTAAACATAGATCCAGTCCTCTTAAGCTTTAAAGAGATCCTTCACGAGCAACATCAATCATGGTTATCAAATGGATAGTCCACGCCATCAAAGTTGACCCATGTTATTTCAGAGTATATAAACCAGAAAGTAAAAGACTTCAAACTTTCATGTCTGTTCATCAAAAATAGATGCTTCTCGGTCCACAGTTTCATTAGTTGGACATCTAACGATCTTTTGGTGAAAATGCCCCACTGTGACTAGAAATTCTTGCCTGTGACTGTTTGTAAGCTTATGTCATATGCAATTACTTACAAGAGTAGCGATCCAAATACAGATTGAAATTTCACGGAGATAAGCACAAGGGTTGATTTGTTGAAGCATCAAACATGTGATAGATCAAGCAAAAATACCATTGGGAAAAAGTCTTTAGTTCACTAATCATCTGATAATAAGTCTTACAACAACTTAAACTAAGTCATCTCATCTGATAAAAAGTCTTCAATTCACTAGTCATTTGATAATAAGTCCTATAAAAACTAAAACTGAGTCATCTAATAACAAATCTTATAATGAATTAGTACTCAGTTAAAGCCTTAAAGCTCTTGACACTCGTCCTACTATATATCATAGATTAGATTCATGACCAGGTTCCTTGGTGTACCTCTACCGCCACTTTGTTTGTATTTAAAAATAATAGATTTGATTATAGTATCGCTAAAAAAAATCTAAAAATATGATGCCATTTACTAGGATGAGAAACTCTTCAAATACCATATCAGAACTCTGAATCACATCAAATATACTCGAATATGCAAAGGGATTCCACTTGCTAATCCCCCAAGATTTTGATCAAAATCACATTACAGAAGTCATCATTCTCCAACTTGGTATCCTTCATCATCTTCATGAGAAGTTAAACACTTTTTAGAGTGAAGGCATTCTTTTTCTGAAGAAGAAGAACAGAAGGGTTGGAGGCCCAACTGTGCAAATTTAAAAGTTTTGACGAGGCTCTAACTTGTACAGATCTCATTTCTAAATTAAGGATATTGTCATTATGGAAGTTCCCAAAGTGATCAAGGGTTCTTGGCAGTGAATAGGTTGATAGTTTGTCAGACCACTCTAAATCTCAGGTGTCTTCTGTGTAATGATATTTCTGTCCACACATTATCCGTTCCTTAACTTTTTGGTGTGATTTATTATTTCCTTCCTTATCTTTATTCAGCCAGCATAGTCAATCATCATATCTCCCCTTCCCTCTCCCCAATCCTACCAAAGATGTTCCAGGACATGACAAAGTGACCATTGTTGGAGATTCCATAGAAGAAAATTTAACTGCCAAGCAATCAAAGTCTAGGAGTCCGAGGTTTAAAAAATTTCCATGCACACCTTTTCCCTTCTTTACTTTTTGGTGTACTAATGCCTGCCTTAACTTTATTTGGTCAACATCATTAGTCAATTATCATATTTGCCCCTCCCTCTCCCCAACACCTGCAAAGATCTTCACATGACATCCTGAGGAGACCATGATAACACCTTGAGAATTTATCTAATTGAGTTCGCCTATAAACTTAAAACAGGTTACAAAGTGACCATCGTTGGAAATTTCTCAGAATAAAGTTTCATCCAATTAAACAATCAAAGTCTGAGGTTTTACAAATCTTTTATTTTTTATTTTTTTTATTTTTTCCAAGAGATAAATGACATTCAAGTCCCTTTCCTTCTCCACACCCACAAGTCAGCAGAAGTAAAAAGATTCTGCATCCATCCATGAACTCAGTTTACTCTATTAGTAGTTCCGCAATACAAGAAATCCTTTCCCAACAACCTAAAACAGATAGGAAGTGATGTGATTAATTAACTAACTTGAGGCTCAGCACCAAAAGTTACAGTCTCTAGCACCGAAAGGACTTGGCCTGAGCTATACTGAACCCAAGTCAGAGTTAACTGAAAGAAACCTGTTGGTGTTAGTTCATTGAACGGAGAGCTTGAACACGCTTTCATCGTCACAGACTCACAAGCCTCTGTTAACAGTGGAATATAGAACAAGAGTTTGACAATTTTCCAACTTGCTCATGGATTTACAATTTTCAGATTTTGTTGGCCTGAAAGACATTATTCTTGTTCCCCTAGGTGAGCCATATATGCTTTACTAACGATGCAACAATTAGGTGTTAAACCCTCTTCCAAATATTTGACTCCAGACAATAAAAATTACAAATATTTTCTTTAAATCAAAACAATAAATGGATGTGTGTTACACAAGGTTTACTTTCAATCATGTCAAAATTAATTAATCCGGATAGAAAGATGCTATACAACAAAGAATAGCCCATCTTTATAAATCCATGTGGAACATGAAGCTACGAGTTTAACAAATTGATCACGTTCATTGGACATTCGAGAGATATGAGTAACTAACATAGCTTAATTTTAGAACCCTACACGATTAACAACATATAATCCTAATCTTACAGAGGTAGTATCAATGTAACAAGGTCCAACCAAAAGTTAGAATGTAACTTATAGCTGAAAGCAATATTAAATTGGGTTATTTGCACTTAACACCATAAAGTTTCATCCTTTCTTAACCTTGGTATCTTACAGTTCTACTTTGACAATTTGATCTCCTAAAGTGCAAAAAGGTGTCATTAGTTCTGTTCAAGAATATCAATGTAGAAAAGTAACTTTACCAAATTTTTATTTATTTGTTTTTGAGTTTAACAGAAGTAAGGAACATAATTAGGGCTTTCAGCTATAAACTGCCAAATTATGGTCAATTTGATAACTTTAGGATACCAAATTGTCGAAATAGAACTTAGGATATCAAAGCTAAAGACGTTAAAACTTTAGGGTGTTAAAGTGCATATAAGTCCAATAAATTTAACCAATTAAAGCATCTTCCACATCCAAAATTTCCAATTAAAGAAACTTCAACGTCAAATAGAAACCTGACCTGATCAAGCACAACATCCGTGATCAAATCCGCTGCAACCTCCTTCGACTCAGTAACCACCATCAACTCCTCAGCAACCCACTTCCTCCCCGTTGGACAGCTCGCCATCAAATTCGCAAACCTCGTGAGATCTCTCTCCTCCTTCTGCATCGTCTTCGCAAGCTTCTTCCTCCCCAAAGCCAAAACCACGTGATCCATCGCCTCCTCATTCATCACCACCTCAAAAGTAATCGTATCCTTCTTCGGGAAAATCAAATCCACCGCCATCGCAATCAAATCGTGCCTACTCTTCAGCTCCATCGTCGCCAGCAGCCCCTGACAAAACCTGCGCCCGCTCGCGTAGAACTTGAACACATCCTGCCCTTCCTTCAGCAACAGAGGTGCGTCCTCTTTCCCGTCGCCGGTACCAAGCAGACTAAAGTTCTTCTCGAAGATCGAATCCTTCGTGGCGAAGGTCGACGCCCACGAAAGCGCGATCAGCTCGTTCCTCCGCTTCCCGACGAAGTAATTGATGATGAAGATGATCAAGAAGCTCACGCACACGATCTCGACCGTGAACGACTTGATCGACAGCGGCGGACTCGGCGTCGCCGAGATCGTGGCGTTGAGATCGGAGGCCGCAGCCTCGGGGACCGGGACCGGATCTGGATCTTGAGAAGGAATCCCTTCGAACTCGTCCTCGTCCCAGAAATCGAGGGTGGAGGACTCTTTAGGCTTCGGATCCGACGGAGGAGATGGATCCGGAGGGCCGTGGTGGGATTCGGGGGTCGAAGATTGGGTCAGGGTCGAGATCGTAGGGTTAGGGTTAGGGTTTGGGGCGAGATGGAGAGATTCGTCCTCGTTTTCCTCGAACTCGTCGGCGTCGAATCCTTCGAAGTCGGCGGCGAGGGCGGAGTGGCGGGAGAGCTCGTGCGTGAGGAGAGAGAATATGGAGACGAGAGCGACGACGAAGAGGAGAGAGTCTCTATGGAGAGAGACGGAGAGAGCTCGCGACCAGCGGAGCGAGGAGCTAGGGTTCGCCATGGCTTGGCTAAAGAGAGAAAGGAGAGGGTGGAATTTTTTTTGGGAGAGGACAGAGAGAGAAAAATGGTGGAGGGTTGAAGATGGAGATTTTGGTAATTACGAGAATGCCACTGTTTACTGCGGGTATGAGGTGTTGGTTATGGGATTCGACCCGAATCCCCACGACCAGAACAAAAGCCCAACGCGTAGTGGGGGTAATTGGTTGAGGGTTGCTTATTGGGACTTTGTATGTTTTTTAGATTTTAATTTAGGATGTTATTTGTTTCGGAATAGAATTTAAATTTAAATTGAAGGTGTTATTAATTTAGAGTTAAGATTCAGATTTGAATTTTAAATGTTATTGGTTTAGAATTAGGATTTGAATTTGAATATAACGTGTTATTGATTTAGGACTAGAATTTGAGTTTGAAATTAATGTGTGATTGGTTGTATAGGATTGTTATTGTGACTAAGATTTTAAAATCACATTCCATTTCAACTCTATTGCTTTTAATGAGAAATTTTCTAGAGAAAATCCAAGTTAAAATTGATGAATTGTGATCTCACTTTGTTGATTTTCTCTCTCCTCTTCTATTTACTTATTTAAACGTTTAATATATTTTAAATTAAATATATTTAATTTTAAAATATTCCATATTTTTAGATTATTTATATATGTTAACATTAAATGTATTTAATTTTAAAATGTTTTGTAATCAACTTTTTATTTAATTTATTTAAGATGAAATATATTTAATGCTATTTAATCACTTAATATATTTAATATTAAATCAGATATGTATAATATTATTCATTTCTTAAATACATAAATATTTTAAATATTTACTATTATATTACATCCATTTTATTTTTATTTACATGTTAGAAATGAAATATATTAAGTACATAAATATTAAATATACATAATGCATAAATTTTAATGTATTAAATAATAAAAGTATTTAATATTAAATCATTCTAATATTTGATTTCAAATGCTTGCTATAAAATTTTCTAATATATTTAACAGCTATTATGCTCCCTTTAAAAGTGAGAGTTTGGGTAAACTTTCCTCGGACAATTTTACCCTTAAAGCATTTTCATCTTTCTTCTAATAATCCTAATTAAATTTAATTAATCGAATAAAGGCCAAAAATCTCTCTCTCTCTCTCTCTCTCTCTCTCTCTCTCTCTCTCTCTCTCTCTCTCTCTCTCTCATAAAAATATGACATAATGCTTTCTCTCACAGCTTGAGTAACATAATTCCCAATTCTACTTCTCTCTATCATAACATTACTCTAAAATTATCACTTTTGACAGTTATAGTACAACCTTAACAAGTACATCTTAACCATAACATGTACCCCATAATCTTAACAAGTATGATATAACCTTAATGTATATGACAAGATTAATCATGTATGCCATAACCTTCACATATATATTATAACCTTAACAGTACATTATAATCTTAACATGTATGACCTAACTTTCACATACATTATTGTTTCATATCTCAAATGGATAATATTAAAATATTTATTTGTTGGCAATTTTGAACATATTTCAATATGCATTTCTACATTTATACCTAATTTACAATAAGTTTATATGTATCCTCAACTTTTCTTTTTAACATTAGAAGAAATCTATGTGATTAAATATAAGCTTGACATATACCTTTCATAACTCACCATGAGCATTTAACTTTTCCAATTAATAGAATTTCATTCGAAGCTTAGACTTTGTCTTACGCATTGATTCATTCATTGCTTGTATTCAAACGAATAGCGAAATTAAATATATTGATAACGGGAACAAATGTCTAACATGACCTAGCAAGAATAAAAGAACATACAAATTGACATCTCAACTAGGTAGTTCAAAACCTATAAAATTACTTTAATAAAAAGTATATAATGATCGATTTAGGGATTTATACCTTATTTGCAGGCAAGAAGACGTTGGAGAGGTTTTGGGGATTAGAGAGGTTGTATTGTGAGAGAGAAAGAGAGAAAATTGTAAAGAGGAGATTTTATTGGGTTGTGAGAAAAAGAGAGGGTTTCTGTTTTCATTGATCTTTAACTTTCGGAAATTTCTCATTAGCTAATTCATATATCTAACATCCATTTGTTAAAGTTAACTATTAATCTATATAGTTAATATCTAATGGGTAAACTTGACAACCGGGTAAACTTAGCAACCAATGGGTAGACTTGACACTCAACTGATAGGGGGTAAATAATGTAAAGTTACAAGTGCACAACTATCAAGTTATAGTATAGAAAGATGTCGAACCCTCAAGGTCGGTGTATAGAAAAACTCTAAATTGGATTCTAGAGTTGTGTGTAGACAAATAGGAGTGAATTAGAAGAGATATAAAGAGTGTGTGATTATTTACTCATAAAAGAAAATTAGAACACGAGGGGAGAAAGAAAGTGGACACATAAAAGAAAATAAAGAATAATAAGGAGGAGAAATAAAGGAAATTAGAAAAGAATAAAATCAAGACTAGAAACACTAACCACAAAGAGGAAAATTTAAAATAAGTAAAATATTGAGGAAATCAAGAGAGAAGATAGGAATCTAGAATTGAATCCACTAGTTAATTTCATTTAGAATTTATGAACTACTTTTTTTATCATATTTTACTTTAGATTTATTAAGCATAGACTATCAAACCACTTAAGGGAAGCACATATCAAATTATCATCCAAGTAAAATTACCATTCATGAAAAGAATAACAACTAGATAGTAATTCTAAAATTCATAAGCGTAACTTATCAAACCACTTAAGATAAGCATAGATTATGAAAATATTCTTCTATCAATTAGTTCTCTAGTTGATTATCCTAAACATGATTATTTTGAGCACAATAGAGCAATTCATAAATCATAAAAGAAATCAAACTAGTTTCATAAAATTCTAGTGTTCCTATAAGATTTAGTTGCACATTTTGAAAAATAAAAATAAGAAAATAGAATCTAGGCTAGAAAGCATAAAAAAGAGAATAAAAATAAAAATAAACTACAAAAATAACAACAAGAACAAGAAATAAAGATCTAAACTATGAGCATAAAGAAAATCTAACTAACAAAATTAAAAGAGCATAAAAGTAAATTTATACCATAAAAATATAAGAAAATAAATTCTACAAAGCATAAAAATAAACAACAAAAATAAAAGAGCATGAAAGTAAATCTAAGCTATAAGATATGAAATAAACATACTCTACCAACACAAAATAAAGAGAAAATAAAATTCTAAAATATGAATTTCTAAAGCAAGAAAATAAAAGAGAAAATAAAACTTACATTGAAGGGGTAACCCCTTAAAAGTAAATCTTCATCTTCATATCCATCAACAAAGAAGAAGAAAAAAATTTAAAAGGTAGAGATTTTTTTGTTAATTGCAAATAAAATTTATAATTTTGAAAGGTCTTCTTAATTAATAGTAACCCTCCTCTCAAAATGGAGTTTTTATAAAAATTTTCATACTCAAAAC
Source organism: Asparagus setaceus (assembly GCA_012295165.1). Classification (NCBI taxonomy): domain Eukaryota; kingdom Viridiplantae; phylum Streptophyta; class Magnoliopsida; order Asparagales; family Asparagaceae; genus Asparagus; species Asparagus setaceus. The sequence continues at coordinate 85,346,368 of CM022701.1, forward strand.
CCTTACCCTCTACCCCTATTTATAACCTACAGCAATCAACAAGAACCATTGGATTAGCCTTGGGCTCCAAGAAATTAATTTCATCCGTTTACTATTTCTGTTATGAACCAATCGGTTGGTCGAGCGATTGGCCAATCAGTTAGTGAATCGGTTGGTTCCTAACAGATTTGATTCCTTCGTTGATTTGTTGACTCGATTTTTTTCTTAATTTCTTGGGCTTTTGTAAGCCTCTTCTTGGTTTGATATTGGGCTTCAATAGTTGGTAGAAAAATGAGAGAAATTAGTTATTTTGGGTTCTTATTCAATAATTCTTCATTTCTTGTAAATTAAGAGAAAAATACGTTATTAGTGATATATTTATTTAAATAAAATAGATAATAATGGTATAAAAGTGTAATAAAATATGATGATCATCAATCGTTTAAAATTACCATTCATGAAAAGAATAACAACTAGATAGTAATTCTAAAATTCATAAGCGTAACTTATCAAACCACTTAAGGGAAGCACATATCAAATTATCATCCAAGTAAAATTACCATTCATGAAAAGAATAACAACTAGATAGTAATTCTAAAATTCATAAGCGTAACTTATCAAACCACTTAAGGGAAGCACATATCAAATTATCATCCAAGTAAAATTACCATTCATGAAAAGAATAACAACTAGATAGTAATTCTAAAATTCATAAGCGTAACTTATCAAACCACTTAAGGGAAGCACATATCAAATTATCATCCAAGTAAAATTACCATTCATGAAAAGAATAACAACTAGATAGTAATTCTAAAATTCATAAGCGTAACTTATCAAACCACTTAAGATAAGCATAGATTATGAAAATATTCTTCTATCAATTAGTTCTCTAGTTGATTATCCTAAACATGATTATTTTGAGCACAATAGAGCAATTCATAAATCATAAAAGAAATCAAACTAGTTTCATAAAATTCTAGTGTTCCTATAAGATTTAGTTGCACATTTTGAAAAATAAAAATAAACTACAAAAATAACAACAAGAACAAGAAATAAAGATCTAAACTATGAGCATAAAGAAAATCTAACTAACAAAATTAAAAGAGCATAAAAGTAAATTTATACCATAAAAATATAAGAAAATAAAATTCTACAAAGCATAAAAATAAACAACAAAAATAAAAGAGCATGAAAGTAAATCTAAGCTATAAGATATGAAATAAACATACTCTACCAACACAAAATAAAAGAGAAAATAAAATTCTAAAATATGAATTTCTAAAGCAAGAAAATAAAAGAGAAAATAAAACTTACATTGAAAGGGGTAACCCCTTAAAAGTAAATCTTCATCTTCATATCCATCAACAAAGAAGAAAAAAATTTAAAAGGTAGAGATTTTTTTGTTAATTGCAAATAAAATTTATAATTTTGAAAGGTCTTCTTAATTAATAGTAACCCTCCTCTCAAAATGGAATTTTTATAAAAATTTTCATACTCAAAACCCTTACCCTCTATCCCTATTTATAACCTACAGCAATCAACAAGAACCATTGGATTAGCCTTGGGCTCCAAGGAATTAATTTCATCCGTTTACTATTTCTGTTATGAACCAATCGGTTGGTCGGCGATTGGCGTCGGTTAGTGAATCGGTTGGTTCCTAATAGATTTGATTCCTTAGTTGATTTGTTGACTCGATTTTTTTTTTTAATTTCTTGGGCTTTTGTAGGCCTCTTCTTGGCTTGATATTGGGCTTCAATAGTTGGTAGAAAAATGAGAGAATTTGGTTATTTTGGGTTCTTATTCAATAATTCTTCATTTCTTGTAAATTAAGAGAAAAATACGTTATTAGTGATATATTTATTTAAATAAAATAGATAATAATGGTATAAAAGTGTAATAAAATATGATGATCATCAATCGTTTAGAATTAACATTCATTGAATAAACTTAATAGTTATACTATAAGCTTAACATCCAATGAGTAAAGTTAACATTGGCTAAGTAAGATTCACAGCTAATCCTTCATTATGTTTGTCTAGTTTTGATGTTTACATACACACAACTACATGACGGGATCTCTATGACATTTTCTTGTACATGACCTATTACTATCACAGTCCAAGAAACTACATCTCTTTTTGGTATTTCATCAAACACTTTACAAGTCAATCTAAAAAACACTTTACAAGTCAATCTCCAATCCGCCACATGTCATATACCTATTTAAGTTAATACTCTAAGAAATCAAATCTCACTCATCTATTTAAATTAAAAATAAACTGGGCAAGCTCCAATCTACCACTAAGAAGTAAAATCACAAAAATCCAATTATGGAATTTGTTAGAGAGAAATGGTGGAGGGAGAGGAGGAAGAGAGAGGAGAAATCTCACCATGGTCGTGGACGGATCCGAAATTTTTACTATGGGGGCACATTTTCACTATGCATATTAACGATGGAGAATTTTAGGTTTTTTGGTTTTCCAATATTAGTCCTTAAATCTTTCATACTATAAAATTAGTCCCTCAAATCATTGAAATCGCTATTATATCCCTCAAATCTTAAGTTATTTTGAAATTAATCCTCTAATCATCAAAATTTCTATTAGGTCCCTCAATTATTAAATTTTTGAAATTAGTAATTAAAGAGATTAACTTGAAACAACCTATGACAATTTGGGAACCTACCAAGAATTTCAATGTTTTGAGGGACAAATTTCCTTGTAATTGCTACTTTTCACACTTGATTTGAGGGTCTAATTTCAAATTAACTTAAAAATTAGGCCACTTAATAGCAATTTCAATTATTCGAGAGACAAATTTAAATAACCAATGAATTGGGGAACCTTATAGAAATTTCAATGATTTGATGTGTCTTATTTCAATATAAAACATGTAAGGGACTAATATCTAAAACACTTTACAAGTCAATCTCCAATCCGCCACATGTCATATACCTATTTAAGTTAATACTCTAAGAAATCAAATCTCACTCATCTATTTAAATTAAAATAAACTGGGCAAGCTCCAATCTACCACTAAGAAGTAAAATCACAAAAATCCATTATGGAATTTGTTAGAGAGAAATGGTGGAGGGAGAGGAGAGAGGATGAGGAAGAGAGAGGAAGAGGAGGAAGGAGGAAGAGGAAGGAAGGAAGAAGGTGCAAAGGTAGGAAAGGAGGATTTAGGGAGAGGGTAGAGTTGGGAGGAGGAAGAGAGAGGAGAAATCTCACCATGGTCAGGGACGGATCCAGAATTTTTACTATGGGGGCACATTTTTCACTATGCATATTAACGATGGAGAATTTTAGGGTTTTTTTTCGGTTTTTCCAATATTAGTCCCTTAAATCTTTCATACTATAAAATTAGTCCCTCAAATCATTGAAATCGCTATTATATCCCTCAAATCTTAAGTTATTTTGAAATTAATCCTCTAATCATCAAAATTTCTATTAGGTCCCTCAATTATTAAATTTTTGAAATTAGTAATTAAAGAGATTAACTTGAAACAACCTATGACAATTTGGGAACCTACCAGCAATTTCAATGTTTTGAGGGACAAATTTCCTTGTAATTGCTACTTTTCACACTTGATTTGAGGGTCTAATTTCAAATTAACTTAAAAATTAGGCCACTTAATAGCAATTTCAATTATTCGAGAGACAAATTTAAATAACCAATGAATTGGGGAACCTTATAGAAATTTCAATGATTTGATGTGTCTTATTTCAATATAAAACATGTAAGGGACTAATATCTAAAACACTCTTTTTGTTTCATAGAACCAGTGGCTCATCACTATCTAGAGTAAGAAAAGGTCCATGAGAAATAATGGTGTTATATGGATATTGATAGGTGGATTTTGGATAATTTTGGGCCTTTGGGATGTGGTTGGGTCAACTTGGGCCTTTGGGGTGGGCACCTATTAACTTTCTATGAGGGCACATCTTTATAATTTGAAGATACTTCTAATATTTTGGTAACATGAGTGGGGGCACGTGCCCCCAGTGCCCCCACTCTAAATCCGTCCTTGACCATGGTCATGGTCTCCATGAGAGAGAGAGAGAGAGAGAGAGAGAGAGAGTATGAAGAAGAAGAAGTAGAAGAAGAAGAAGAAGAGGGGTATTTCTAGAATCTTGTTGGGTTTTTTCTTAGGCAGTGCAAATGGGGGCTGAATCACAAAAGCCCTTTGTATTTGGGGGCAATGCATAATGGAAATAATACATAGGATTGGGCCACATGAAGTTTTAATTTTTGGGGACTTGACACAAATTTTCCAAATATTTTAAAGTTATTACTCATTTGATAGTTGATTTTGTATTGGGCAATGTCCAAAAATATCCCAATACTCTTATCAAAATTCACTTAAACTTTTAGGTAAAGTCATGGCTAATATGAAGTAGATCATTGTGAACTTTTATTATGTACTAATCTTATACCACTTACATTCATATCAGAGGTGTTAATAAAAAAACTGAATCAAACAATTTACTAAAAATCTCTGGTGGATTATTATCTCCTAGGATTATAGCGAGTTAGGCTACACCTCAATGAAAGAAAGATCACAATCCAAACATGGACTATATATACAAATAAGAGCTTAACAAACTGAATGAAAGGATTTCTGATGTAGCATCGACTATAAGCTCTGATATCAGCTGATCCAAATGAGGAAATGTAATCAAATAATCTCACTCGTCCTCATACGAGCAAAACAACACAAACTTGTCCTAGAAAACCCTAGGACAATATACCATTATCAATTAGTAATAATTAAATTGATAAATTAACATAAAATTCGACCCTTTATATAGAGTGTGAAGCAATTGCAAAAGTTACTAAAACTATGTAAAATAAAGAGACTTTCTAAAATATAAAGACTTCCTAAAATAAAGAGACTTTAAATAAAAACTAGAAATTAAAAGAGATAAAAACTCTTCAATGCAGTTTGAACCTGAAGACGGATTCTATTGACCCTGAAACTGATCTGTAATGCTTTCCAAATTCTGGCCGAAAATTACCCTTTTTGCTTTAATCGCTCTGCCTTCTCATGAATCAATTTCTCCAAGAAAGCGTCTTCTGCATCAATTTCAAATTAGCACATATTAAAACATTGAAAAATTGCCTTTAGGCCCCAATTTCAAGAAGCGAATAGGCCTAAGCCCCTTGACTTTTTCAACTTCCCTAAAACCCTAAAAGTAGGTAAAAGTTGCCAAAACCGTCCAAAATAATTCAATATACCATTTTTATATATTTTTATGAAAATCCCAAAATGTCGCTCCCCTTTCAACAATCTATCTCCTCCTCACCTCTCACCAGTGCTTTGCTCTCTCAAATGCCCACCTCTATTAAAAAATCTCACAAATCCAATCAATTCTCTTGCCTTCTCCACTCCCTCGACCTCCTTATCTCTGTCATCGACCTCTCCTCCACCATCTCTGCCCTCTCCGTCCTCTTCCGCCATGGGATTTGATGCAGCTTCTCAATTAAGGCTTGTTAGTTGGCCTCCATGATTGGAAATGAAGGATTTTGGGAATTTTAGGGTAGAGTTTTGCGTAAGAGCAAAGTTAGGGAGTTTTGGATTGGAGAAGAGATGAATCAATGGAGATTAAGAAGTTGGTAAAGAGGATGAATTGGGTTACTTGGTCCTCGGCACTCTCACCGATGAGCTCCAAAGGCCCCTCGACCATTCCAATGGTTTGAGATTATTGTAAACTTTTTTTTTTTGTGAATTTTTAGGAATTATCTGGGAATTAAGATTTCTTGTTTA
>CM022701.1:85357113-85382113 GCA_012295165.1 Asparagus setaceus
AAGAAAAATTGTCCTCCCTGTTATTTGTACTTTTTGTGTCTTAAGGTACTGTTTGGTTGAGCCCAGGACTAGGACTGAGATTTGAAGTCCTGGGACTTAGGTCTAATCCTATGTTTGGTATTACATAGGATTAAGATTAAAGTGGGACTAGAACTTTACTTTAAACCCCAAAATTGATTTTATCCACCTTCTATCCACTAGTAGAATAATGACCTAACTAGACGGATCAAACTAGACGGAAATTTTCCGCCTAGTTTGATCAAAAATATAATTTTTAATTTTTAATTTTTAAAAAGAACTGATTTAATTTGTTTTGTTGGACCTCGAATACCAACCTACCCGACTCTTTTCCTTTCCTGCTGGTAAAATGGTGACCAACTGACCCATCCCAATCTCATCATTATTGACCGTTCCTCTTCCTAATCTTTTCTCTTTTCCATTGAGTGACCTCGACTTCAGCCATTGCTCCTTCAATTCCCTTTCACTTCTCTCCCATACTTTGTCTCATTCCCTCCCCATGGCTCCCTCACCCTCCCCGCTGCCCCACCCTCCGCTACACCCCTCCGCCTCCTCGCACTCCCTCCTCCTCCCCTCAGACGATCTGCCCGGCCACGACCACGCTTCTGAGGTCAGCTGCCGGATCTCATCGCCACCATCGCTTTTTTTTCTTAAAATTCAAGTTTTCAAATTTTATTTTGTTTATTGCTGAATTTAGTTTAAATACCCTAAATTATGACCTAAAATTAGCAAGTACAGCTTTTATAAAACTAATTAAAAAATTCAGTTAATTACCCTATTCAACAACTCGATTAATCATAAATTTAATTGAATACTTAGTTAAAGATTAACTCTAATTGAACACCAATTATGATAGCCGATTTACACTAAGTTCCGTATATCTAAAATTATGTGTGATGATATGAGTTTGTGATGCTAAATTACGTGAAATAAAAAAATTCCATAATAGAGTGATATATAACACATTATAATAAATTATAATGTGTTATATATCCAATTTAGGTGAATGAAAAGATAACGTTACCCTAGATTTCCATCCAATATTACATCCAATTCTTTTGATTTATAATATATAAGATATATGACTCATATTTGGGTAGGAGATGAAATTTTCTACCTAAAAATGATCGCTTACGCTATATTATAAGAAGAAAGAATTGGTACTAAAATCAGAATTATTGGATCTGTCCTTCTCGGACGGGTTAGGAATATAGTAGTGCATACATTCAACTTTGTATACTTTGTATGTTTTCATTTCTTGAAAGTTTCAGAAGTATTCGTTGTTCTCCGTGGTACAATAAGCGATGTTGTTCCGCATTTCGGCCTCGCCAATACGATTATAACATCCCGACAGGTAGTGGAGAACAAATGGGTAGGTGCAGCCAAATTTATAAGAAATGAAAACATACAAAGTATAATGGTTGATGTAGGCACTACTATATTCTTAATGGGATAGAAGCCTTCCTATGTACCGGTAGATTGTGGTAATTATTTCCTATATACATTTTAAATTTAATTTAAGAGAGAAAATTTTTAATTATTAAATGATGTATGTATGAGAGGTAGGATGTGAGTTGTCATTATATTATTCTGAGCGATTCATAAATTTACATGAAAGTAGTGAGAATAATTGAAGTTAATAATTGTATAAAATTTACGATGAGGGTAATTCCCGACAAATCATGGATAGATATCCCTCGAGTTGAAAGATTTCGTGACACGCGATATAAGGAGGGATGTGACGATTCATGCGGTATCGAAATGAATCAGAAATCTAAGTAGCTGCTATGTATTGTCCCCGTTGTAGGTGTAGGAATATGAAGCTCTTGAATAGAAATGATATACTGCTCCATCTAATTAAATCGGGCTTTGATGAGAACTATAAATATTGGTCATATCACGGAAGATTGTATTGAAGATGAGGAGGTGAATGTGTGTGTGTGTGCATGTACGTCCGGTGGCTTACGGTTAGGCGACAGAGAGAGAATGTTCAATGATATGGTTTCACGTCCGATCGAAAATAATATCGATGACAATGGGGAAGATGATACCGAGATGACATTGAAGATGATATCGAAATGATCTTTGAAGTCGTAGATGTCGAAGGTGAGGAAAATCTTGAAGATATGCAGCGGATGTAGAGGAGATAATGAAGCTAGTAGAAGATCATGAAAAGGAGCTATATGAGGTTGTCTGATTACTCCAGTTTCTTTTTATCTTTGAAACTCACGCATATTAAGACACTGAGTGGAATGGCTGATAATTATTTTGAAATGCTTCTAGATTTGCTTCGGACGGTTATTCCTGGAGGAGAGGCTAGCATACCCCGAACAACTTATCAGGCTGAAAAGATTGTTTCCGCTCTGGGTCTTGATTATAATAAAATCGATGCATGTCCAGGCGTATGCTATACTATAAAGCCAATAAAGACCTTCAGGAGTGTCCGACGTGTGGAGTTTCTCGGTGGAAACAACGCAAAAACTCTTCAACAGGGAGGACACCAGAAGTAGAGGGGATGCAGAAGAAGATTCCAGCAAAGGTGCTTCGTCATTTTCCATTGGTCCCTAGATTGCAACGATTGTATATGAACAAAGAGATCGCAAAGAACATGAGGTGGCATAAAGAAGATCGAATAGATGATGGTAAATTGAGACATCCTAGCGATGCTTTAGCTTGGAAGCATATTGATAAAATCTATCCCGTTTTCGCGATGATTGTAGAAATATCGTTGGGCTTATCTAGCGGCGGATTCAATCCGCTTGGGGTAATGAGTTAAGGCGGTCTACTTGGCCAAGAGTATTAATGCCATATAATTTACCTCCATTGCTTTGTATGAAACAGTAGGTATATGATACTCGCGTTCGCGATACACAAGCACGCATCGGGAATGATATTGACGTTTATTTGGAGACTAATTGATAAGGTGAAGCGGTTGTGGTATGAGGGTGTAATGGCGTATGATGTTCATCTTAAAGAGTCGTTTAGATTACGTGCTATTTTAATGTGGACGATTAATGATTTTCCTGCTTATGCTAATCTGTCAGGTTGGTCTCTGAAGGGCAAGTATGCTTGTCCGGTATGTGGTCAGTTTGAAGGCATTCAATTAGCACATAGTGAAAGAGCCGGTATTGGTTTAATAGAAGGTGGTTACCCTTGAGTCATAAGTTTGAAAATCTGCTATGTTTGATGGCACAGTTGAGAAGAGGATGAAGCCGTCATTGTGGAGATGAGATTGTACAGATTGCTTGAGGGTATCAAAAGTAAGGTTTGAAAAAAAGTTATTCTAATCACGTAAGCTTCGGAGTAAGAGACTCCTTAAAGAAAAAATCAATGAAGCATAAGAGAACTGTCAGGAGATTGCAAGATGAGGATGAAGCCAAAAATTGTCTAGAGGATGGACTAAATTTAGTATCTTCTTCGGCTACCTTCGGCAAAAGCTTAAAATGCAATTACAACTTAGATGTGATGCATATTGAGAAAAATATTTGTGATAATATAGTGTCAACTCTCTTACGGGATGCCAATAAGTCAAAGGATGGCCCTACGGGCTCGCCAAGACTTGGCGTTGAATATGAATGATTTGCATGCACAAGATTGGTCAAACAAGAATGAAGTTGCCTCCGTCTCGTGTTACAATGTCGGTGGCGAATCTGAGAGATTTTGTGAAATTCTCAAATCGGTAAAAGTCGCTGATGGTTACTCTTCTAACATATCAAATAATGTCCACGTGCAAGAGAAACTCTTAGGTTTGAAGACCCATGATTATCATGTCCTTCTTCATCAATTGCTCCGGTTGCACTCAGTAACAATATGGATAAAGAAGCGTCGAAGATTATTATTGAGTATTATGGATTCTTGAGAAAATTGTGCTCTAAAGTTATAGATGTGGGTGAATTTAATAAACTTGAAACAGATATCCGAGTTACTTTATGCAATATGAAAGTGATATTTCCTCCTTCTTTTTCACGATCATGGTCCATCTTACCCAACATCTTGCAAGAGAGCTATGATTGCGAGGTCTGTTACTTATCGTTGGATGTATCCAGATTGAAAGGTTAGGTATTTCATGACCTTCTTTACTTATGTATGCATTTCTTATATTGACTCCATATAATAATTGCTTATTTTCAAATTATATTAGATATTTGGGTTGCATGAAACACTATGTTAGCTGATCAAAAGCTCATCGAGGGTTCGATAGTGAAGGATATGTGGCAATGAATGCTTTGTGTTTGCATCCGCGTTACATGCGTAAGAGAAAACCGCATATCGAATCCACCTAAGGATAAGAAGCGTGAAAAGTATTCAAGTTAGACTTAGATCAAATTCATGCATATGTATTAGAAAATCTTGATATTTTAGAGACTATCGAAGGTAACTGATAATCACAATTTTATTACAATTTTATATCCTATTTCCTATTGAATATGAATAAATATCTTGCTAATAATTGTTTTATCTTATATTGCGGGATAATGAAGTATTAATGAATAAAAGCCCAAATGACTCTAATTCTCGATTTTCTACCTATTTTTATAGTCCACATATGAAGACAAACGAAGGCCCAAGATATCGAAGATCCAAGAGAAATCATGCAAAAGGCAAAAGCACCAGTCGGTCTTGAACCGTCGGTTATTAGGTTAACTTGCTAAGGTTGGTTTCGGGGTTGTTCAGAATGCGGGATTCTTCTCCTATTTTGGCTTGGTTTGATCCAACGGTTCACATTGATTGCGTTAGGGTATAAATATGGGTTGTATCGAGGGTTTAGAGGTGTGAAATATTTTGTAAAACTCCTTTTGGAGAGAAAGGGTTGCTCTTGTTTTAGAGTACCTTTCATTGTAATAATTTTTCTCAATAAATAAATATTTTCTCCCTTCAATCCCATCTTCTTCTTCTTGTTCAAAGGAGTCACTAAAGTTATGGTCGCCGTGATGATGAGGGATAAGGTCCTCGCCCGACTTCATTCTCTTAGTTGTTTTACGACTAGCCGGAATCCCCAAATGCTTCAAGGTGTTTCACGATGTTTGGCTATGTCGAGACCAATCAACAACGCATTATATTCTCTACGCTATTGGTGCATGGTTCTCGATAATGACACTACCGCGGGTATCACGCGGGTTTTGTGGAGATATCAATACTACCCCCACTCCGCCAACGGCCATCAGGGTTGCTCTCGAGGTCTGGCCAAGAACAACCGCCACACCTATTCCTTAGAGACCGATTAGCTTCATAAGGTTCATCGTGCATGTCTTGATACAATTCGACTTTTCCTTTCAATGGATGGTTAGCCATAAGATCACACACGCCTGACCCTTCATCGCCGAGGTTTGAAGTGAATGTCGATCGAGATAATAACAATGCCCATCTAGCCATTCACCATTCAACGTGCAGCCGGGTCATGAATACCCGTGATAGGGTCAATTTTGAGATGACGCGGTATGGTCTGGCCCCACTAGATAGTGCCGCATCTTTGGATGGCGAAGACCGAGCCAAACATTCCTTCCAATGGGAGGGTATCGATATCGCCCCGCCTGTCCTACCGAGGTAATAGATCGCCTGCTCGCGGCCATTGTCATCGCCCCGCAAAGACTCGCTAACGATACTCAGAAGGATGTAAATCGAAAGGGCTTTCCGATTTAGGTGCAACTAACAATGGGGATTAGAAAGATATGTCTTGATCTCTTCAATGCCTTCCCAATCTTCATCCCAAATGAACGATACACCCTTCTTCATGAGCTTCGAGAATGGTTGACATTTCCATAAATTGGAAATGAATCGCTAATGTAAGCCAAACGCCTTGGAGGCCAAGCTCTCTCGAGGCTTCTAGGAGGTGGAAGTTCTTGGATAGCTTTGACTTTATCCGTCGAGGCGATACCGCCCGGCCGGACCACTAACCCTAGGAATTTGCCACTAGACATCCCCAGAAAGACTTAGTTGGGTTCATCTTCACCGATGTGCCCGTGATTATCTCAAATGTCGCCCTCAAGTCGGTAAATGATCACTTTTGTGACGACTTGACTACCAAATCGCCCACATAGCATTCTACCGCCTCTCCGCAAATATTTTCTAAGATAGTGGTCATGGCACGCTGGTATGTAGCCCTCGCTTGCCGAAGGCATAATCAGATAACAAGATATTCTCGACGGTGTTCGGAAAGGTGCTTTTCATCATCGGGTGCATTTTGATCCGATTGTACCTAAAAGCCATCCATAAAGACATCCTTTCAAACCCACACGCAGTTATCGACGATAATATCCGTGGATTGGTAAAGGAAAATCATCTTTCGACATGCCAATTTAAGTCTCGATAGTCGACGCGACGGCCGGATTCGGCCCGCTTTTCTTCAAACAGTACTATATTGGCTACCGGCCGGTGTTGAACCTCCCAATGAAACTCGCTTTGATCGCCTCGATTTCTTCTCAATGGCCTTCATGACCTGAGGGGCAAATCGTCGTTGTCGTTGTTTAATAGGCTTAGCTGCTCGATATTAAGGCAATGCATAGCCACTGAGGGTCTAAGCCGCATATCTTCATAACTCCAAGCCAAGACATCGATATATTCCCGCACTCAAAGCGATAAGGCTCTCCTTTCACCACAAACTATCGCTATGAATATGGGCTTCGATTAGCTTCATCCCCCATATCAACTCTGACTATTTTGTCATCAAGGCGGTTCTCGTTGTTCAAAACGATGTTCCCATTGCATTCCAAGCTGTTGACCTGGATCCTCTAATAGCGTAAGAGATCATCTTCTTGAATCTCTATTGATCAACTGAGGTCATATTGGCCATCGTGGACCCACTGTCTCTATACCGGGCCGTAATCCCGTGAAGCCGCCTTTAAGATGAGTGATCCGACTCACCTCAGAACGCCACGAAGTACGGCGGTGACTCATATCCCAACCCTTTACGAGTTTTATGATAGTAATCATCAGGCTGGCCTTCCGGGACATAAGCAGATCGGATCGGTGTCCTGATGCCTCTCCCATAGTTTAAGCCTTCTTTGTGAAGAAAGTCATACCCCATTTTCTTCATCAAATGTTGCGCCTTCGGCGAGAAATATGAAAATTGGGGTTCTTTTCCTTTTGCTTGGGGTTGTTCCACCTTCTGCAATGGTTTATTGACCTCCCAAAGATAATGTCTTTCTCGATCATTGTTTCGGCCGGTATCACAAAACCGCCGCGAAGAGTCATTATGCCTTTGGGTCATCATGAACGACTAATCGAAGTTGGCATGTGCAGTAGGTTCAAAGATACAACCGTATGCATCTCTCGACATTAAGTCAAGATGACTTTTAACACCCGGCGCATTAAATCATAATCTTCATTGAAAACGACGATATCGCCATCTGGATCATTCAGACGATTACAAAGGGTTTTACATCATTGAACACAACTCCTTGTTCGGACTCTATGTCACCATTTCCGCCGCCATAGTCCTCGATCGCGGGTTCATCGGTTTGGCCCTCCTCAAGGTAGTGGACGTAATCAAGAAAATAATTCTCCACACCTTTGAATGGTTGCCTTCCGCGACCAATGTTTTAACCATCCCTCTTCATCTACATACTTCATGCATTGATGCAATGTAGATGGGACGATCAAGTTTTCATGGATCCGTGGTCAACCCAATAGCAAATTATAGGATGTATCAAAGATCAATGACGAGCGTGACGCCTCGCCTTCAAGTCTCCTATCCGCATCCGAAGTTTGATTTTGCCCAAGGGACGAATTGCGGCATTGAAACCGTAGATGGTAGTCCCGCTGTCGCTAAACGATGCAAATGTATCCCGAGATGTTGTATAATTCTCAATGGGATGATACTAATGCATCCCGGTCAACTTGAGCTCTGCTGATCCGACAGAGCCAATGTAACCTAAAGTATAATGGCCTATCATGCTTTGGGTTCTTCACTTGCATGTCCTCCGAGGAGAAGGTGATGCAAGGTATTGGCCCCTGAAGACTTGTGACATTGGGCGAAACTTCGCTGAGCTTTTCGGGAAATGAGCGAGAAAGGCTTCGCGTCCGCCAATGCTTCGCAAAGCTTCTCGTAGATTGAGAGGCGCAAGAGCTCGAATAAAGTGATCCTCGCGGATGTTGGAGAGTTGAGCTAAAACATCAAACCGAAAGGCCTTCAAGTCTCGTGTGTCCTTCCTAAGCTCTGTTGTAGCGATTCTCCTTGTTTTGGGCTCACCAACCGCTCCTTTATCGCTACATCGGGTGTTGCCTCGATACTTTAAGAACTCTTTTTCCACCTCGGTGGCCAATGCCGGTACGATTGTTCGGCGGAGTCATCGACTTGCTCCTTCCGCCAAGCAGCAGAGGTGGCGCTAAGTCTTCCCTTTGACTTTGAAGAAGTCCATTGCTCATCTCGATAGCAAGTCGTGGTGAACCCATTATAATTTCTTCGGGCTGGTGTAAGGGACCATACCTTGTTCCTCCCGCCGCCGGAGGTCAAAGTTCACAACTCGCTTCTCGCTGAGGGATCGGCTTTACCCCATCTTGCACTTGAGTTCCGCAAGTCGCCAAATTGGAGAGCCACCATGTTTGTGCACACCTTCTCGATCCTCCCGCAGAGTCATAACACTCGCTTCTAACAAGACTTGATCTTGTCTTTCAAGATGTAGCATGACCTGTTTGATGGTGTACCATTCGATGGTACATGCAGATTTGGATCATCCGCCCTGAAGCTTCCTCCGCTTCCTCATTTCTCGAAGCGTGATCTTGTTCATTTTGAGTAAAGTTTTAAGGATTGGTATGACTCGTCATCCTTAAAGTCATACTTCCTCCGGGGACTGGCCAAAACATTCGATTTCGCTGAAGGGTCTCAAGTAGGTTGGGTCTCCTACCAAAGTCTCCTTCCCTTTCGAACGCTTTTGAGGAATAAAATTGTCCTGATTACCCCTTTTTACGACGAGCATCCCGGGTTCTCGGCTTCATCCTCACAAGCATGTTCTCAACTTGTTCGCCTCGCTTACCACCTTTTTCCAAGAGTGTGCTTCAACCGCACCCATCTTTGAAAGTATGTTGATCGAGAGGTTGGCTCGACATCCCGATGAATGTCGCCCGAGGCTTGGTCCCGGAGTGCAAAGACAGATTCGAATCGCTGACAAAGTGCCGACAGACTCGGCTTCTTTTGTTTTTCACCCGCCAAAGGGCCATAGACACCTCGTCATCATCGAAGAATCGGGCCATAAAAGCCTCTCGACATCTTTCCAAGAGCCGATAGAACCAGCTCTAACCTTCAAACCATTCGGCTTAATTCCTTTAAGAGTGCTAATGAATAACCGGTCATGATAGGATCGCACCGCTATATGCCCGGCTTTGCTTTGAAGTAATAGATGTTGCGACGGAGAGCTTTTTCCGAACTCGCACTAAATTAAGTGGCTTGAATTTCGGAGGATATGGGACATCATCCCATTCCATGGGTATGGCCTTGCACCCCTAGCTCCTTAGATTGCCCTAGAGTTTGAGAGCATCCACCGCTTTTGGAAATCCCGCAACATATGATCTTGCCCCTTTGTATGCGGATTTGACTCGCTCGATGACATTGAGTGAACATCATGATCCCCATCGTAGCCTTCTTGCTTCGATCCGATCCTCCTTCGCCCATCTTCTTCTTGCCCACAACCTTCCATCATCATCTCTAAGCGCCTCGATAGATTCTTGTTGAGCAAGAATAGTAGCTTGTTGCTCTTCGATTCTTCGTGTCATCTCTTCGCTCGCCATGAGGACACCGGCCCGATCACCGAAATCAAGATTTGAAGGTTGAGATGTAGCGATGGCGAGTTCTCCAATTCTTCGGGACCCCACCAACCGGCTATAATCAAACGGGATTGCCGCCTGCGCGAAGACGGTGTTCGATAGGCTTTGATCGTTGATTAATGCACCTCGTGAAACCCGGGAGTACTCGGGTCGATTTATCGTGATCGCTATCGGGTCTTGCCTCGGCCCTTCCAACCATGTTAATGGTGACTCCATGACTCGCGGCCGCTTGCCTTTTACTTGGAACCGCCGTCTAGTTGACGAAGTCGATAACCGCCAAAGACAAGGCGATGTGTTGACGAACATGGGCGCCGCGACGCAGATGAGCTTCACAAAGAAAGAATGAGACCGCATTTGATTGGCATCGCGCTGCGGTGAGATAATCACGAGATCGAGTGTGCACCCCAGCTGATTCAAAAATGAGCCTCGCGGAGAGGCTTCAGAGTCGAAGCTTAACTAACTCGGGCGAGGTTGCCACTTCCTTGGCTCGGCGACGGCTTATGGCGCAGGTTCGCCATCCGAAATAAGTTCATCCGCTCAAAGATGGACCTCATGTTGACGAGGTTCGCATTCTCGACGCTTGCCATGACGAGGTTCGCCAACGAGCGACGCTCATCACGCTGTCGGGCGAGGTTCGCTAAGCGCACGAGGCTCGCCTCTTTCAAGGGGACCTCGCTGTGCAGGTTCGCCACTTTGACGAGGCTCGCCACTCTTGAGGGGACCTCACGCTGTAGGCGCAGGTTCGCCATTTGACGAGGCTCGCAGCTGACGGGCTTACGCTCGCCTTGTGGACGAGGCAGTCAGCGACGCTCGCCTTGTGGACCAGGTTCGCACCGGGCGACGCTTCGCCTTGTCGACGAGGTTCGCGTACCGGGCCATTGCCTTGTTTCGAATGAACCTCTTGATGATGACAAGGTTCACCGCTTTCTTCTGGACGATAGTGGAATCCGCCCAACGAGACCAAAGCTCGAGCACGCTCGGGCGAAGCTTGGTTCTCTGGCCGACGCGTCCGAACGCCTTGAGAGGAGACCGCTAGGTTCGGTCCTCCCATAGGCAGAGCGAGGCTCGCCAAGCCAAAACTTGGCTAACAACATCCGGGTTGGACGGGTTGCTTAACAACCCACCTCTTAGCCTCGCCGGGCTAGCTTTGGAGCCTCGCCCTGAGAGACAGAGGTCGCCGCCGAGGTTCACTCGAGAGGATTCAACAAAGCCACGGGCTGAAGTCTCACGACCGACTCGACGACCCTTGCCTTTACCGGGCTAGATGCCCTGTGAGGAGAGGAACTCCTCGCACTTACTCGAAATTCAATGACCAAGGTCCGAACCCTGCCCAATTGCAACTTCATCCGACATGCCACCACCAGCTTCATCGAATGAATGGTTGCTCCCACCGTGGTCGCCATCTTCCAGAGGGTCGAAAAATGTTTATTGATTGAATGAATGTATTACAATCAAATTCTCGACATGAGGAAGAGGAGGTTGATTTGACTCCTCTTTGTATGGGTTCTGGTGGCATAGGATGCTTCCCTCGATGCTCACGCCGAGATTGCTTCCCGCTGACGATCGCATCAAAGCCGCGATGATCTAGAGGTTGTTGAAGAGGAGCTTGATCTCTTGCGCAAGTGCTTGATTTTCCAAGAGTTCTCTAAAGCCGCTTTCTTTGTTGGGCTTTCAACTATTTATATGGGCTTGAGGGTGTAGTCACCCCTATTGTCACTTTCACATGAGGGTTAATGACCCTTCCCATCGTGCGTGAGCCACCAAACGCAGCGGCCGCTGCTCGACAATGGCCTCGCGTTTACATGTGAGCGGCCGGCTGGTGGTAATTGTCGATTGCATATCGGCGCCGCCGCTAGCGAATCGCGAACGGCGAGCCTCGCGGACCAATGATGTCGCGGGCGAAGCCGTTGAACGCCGAGGTTCACCGCAATGGCTAACATCGCCGAAAGTGCTCGGTTCACCGCTATAGGCGAACCTCGGTTGGATGTCGGGCTCGCCGCTGGCGACCTCGTTGAGTGTTGAGGCGGTATCGAGACTCACCGCTATAGGCTAACCTCGTTGAATGTCGAGGTTCACCGCTATAGGCGAACCTCGGTTGATGTCGAGGCTCGCCGCCGCTTGGTAACCTGTTGAATGTCGAGGTTCACCGCTATAGCGAACCTCTGATGTCGAGGCTCGCCGGCTGCTGGCGAACTCTGTTGAATGTCGAGGTTCACCGCTATAGGCGAACCTGAGTTGATGTCGGGCTCGCCGCTGGCGAACCTCGTTGAATGTCGAGGTTCATCCGCTATAGCGAACCTCGGTGATGTCGAGGTCGCCTTGCTGGCGAACCTCGGTTGAGTGTCGAGGTTCACCGCTATAGGCGAACCTCATTCAATGTCGAAGTCTCGCCATTGGCGAGCTCATTCAATGTCGAGTCCTTGCCATGAAACTCGCTCAATGTCGAGCTCGCCGCTTGGCGAAGCCTCATCGAATGTCGAGCTCGCCGCTTGGCGAAGCCTCGCTCAATGTCGAGCTCGCCTTGGCGAGCCTCATTCGAATGTCGAGCTCGCTGCTGGTGAGCCTCGCTCATGTCGAGCCTCGCCGCTGGCGAAGCCTTGTCAATGTCGAGCTCGCTGGCGAGCCTCGCCCGCTATTTAAGAACGTCGTAACTTTCAAACCGGACGCCGAATTAGACTAATTATATATGGAAATCGACCATCTCGACGAGACGGAGCCAATTGCCCCGGTCATCTTACCCAGTTCCTTTGGTCTAAGCGGGATAGATCTCGTTTTTCTCTCGGGTAAAATACTTCTCTTGGGATGATCCATATCTGTTTAAGTACTGTCTGATCGATTTTTAGGAGGTGTATTCCAAATGAAGAAACTAGGAGTGTTCTATCTTTTGCCACGAGCAAGCATGTGGGGCCACTTTGGCTCAAGAAAAGCAGTAGAAAAAATTCTTGATGTGGGCTATCTTGGCTTGTGTTCAAAGATTCCTATGAGTTTTGCAAAACACATGTAGTTGTCGGCTCTTAGGTAAAATCACTAGAAGAAATATGATGCCCTTACAACCCATTTTAGCTGTTGAACTTTTTGATTTGTGGGGTATAGATTTCATGGGACCTTTTCCAAATTCCTTGGTAATATGTACATTCTAGTGGCTGTCAGTATATGTCGAAATGGGTTGAAGCGGTTGCGTGCAAGACTAATGATAACAAGGTTGTTGTTGGGTTTTAAGGAGAATATTTTTCACGATTTGGTGTGCCCGATAATAATTAGCGATAATGGTACACATTTCGCAGCGTTCCTTTGAGGCATTAATGAGAAAGTTTCGATCACACACAAGCTGTCAACTCCTTATCACCCTCAAACCCGTGGTCAAGTAGAGGTCACAAATAGGAGATCAAACAAATTCTCGAAAAGCAGTTTCTCTAGCGAAAGGATTGGTCCTTAAAACTGCGATGCTCTATGGGCATATCGAGCGGCCTTTAAAACTTCGGTTAGAAATGTCACCGATGCGGACTTGTTTTGGAAAGGCACGTCATTTACGATTGAGTTAGAACAAGCAATGTGGGCAATTAAATAACAACCTTGATTTAGACTTGGCGGAAAAATGAGAATGCTTCAATTAAATGAGTTAGAGGAAATTGAAAGCGATGCATATATAAATTCAAAATTTATAAAAGAAAACCAAGGTTTTTCACGACAATTCAATATTGGAGAAACTTCGGGACAAAAGTTTTACTTTACAACTCAAGATTACACATTTTCACTGTAAATTAAGATCGATGGTCGGGGCCGTTTATTGTCACTCAAGTTTTCTCACATGGGGCTATCGAGATTAAAGATCCTAAAATGATCATGTTTTCAAAGTGAATGGTCAAGCGTTTAAAACCCTTTTAGAATCTTCTACACTTGGAGGAGGAGGTGTTTGTTCTCCATGAGCCACACTATCGTAATTCAAAAAATTGTAAATCCTTGCATAATCTGAAAAAACAATTGGTTTAGTCTCCACCTCATTACCAGTGTCACGGTTTTCATTTTTTTTGATTGTTCAGTCATCCAGAACATCGTAAGTGCTTCCACTCTTCTACATGTTACTTTCTGCATTTACATTGAGGACAATGCAAATTTTAGGTGTGGGGGTGGGACTTAGTCAAATTTCTATTTTAGTCATTTTTTTTTCTCATTTTCATTTTCTTTCTTATTCAATTTTTTTTTCATTTTCTTTTCTTAAAAAAAAATTGTCACTTCCAACTTAATAGAGTTGATTAATAGTCTTCTAATCACGAGTTAGTTATACATTCAAGTTTACCTTTTATGATAATTTTAAATAAATTTCGAAAGAATGATTTTCAAAGTGGTATACTTTACTAAAGTTTAACTTGGATGTTTAATCAGTGGTGGGAATTTTGCGTGCTAACTTAGAGTTGAAAATGATTCATTAAGTTGCATTAATCCAAATATTTTTCAGAACATATATACATATACACATATATATATTACTAACTTAACAAAAGAGTCACGAAAAATGGGCACCAAATAAATTTCTCTTAAAATCATCGGTAGTTCTTTGTTACTAAAGCCTAAGTTGGTGAGTAATTAAGCTAGAGGAGTATTTTTATGCTTAATGACCTAAGCCCAATTGGGTTGGGATTCATTGGCCCAAAACTGCTAGATGGTCACTTAAGCAGATTAAAAGAACAAGACTACCGCTATAGGCGAACCTCGGTTGAATGTCGAGGTTCACTGCTATAGGCGAACCTCGGTTGGATGTCGAGGCTCGCTGCTGTTGGCGAACCTCGGTTGGATGTCGAGGCTCGCTGCTGTTGGCGAACCTCGGTTGAATGTCGAGGCTCGCTGCTGTAGGCGAACCTCGGTTGGATGTCGAGGCTCGCTGCTTGGCGAACCTCGGTTGAATGTCGAGGCTCGCTGCTGTAGGCGAACCTCGGTTGGATGTCGGGGTTCCTTTGCTATGGCGAACCTCGGTTGAATGTCGAGGCTCGCTGCTGTTGGCGAACCTCGGTTGGATGTCGAGGCTCGCTGCTGTTGGCGAACCTCGGTTGAGTGTCGAGGTTCACTGCTATAGGCGAACCTCGGTTGAGTGTCGAGGTTCCTTTGCTATAAGCGAACCTCGGTTGGATGTCGAGGCTCGCTGCTGTTGGCGAACCTCGGTTGAGTGTCGAGGTTCCTTTGCTATAAGCGAACCTCGGTTGGATGTCGAGGCTCGCTGCTGTTGGCGAACCTCGGTTGAATGTCGAGGTTCACTGCTATAGGCGAACCTCGGTTGGATGTCGAGGCTCGCTGCTGTTGGCGAACCTCGGTTGAATGTCGAGGTTCACTGCTATAGGCGAACCTCGGTTGGATGTCGAGGCTCGCTGCTGTTGGCGAACCTCGGTTGAGTGTCGAGTTCCTTTGCTATGGCGAACCTCATCGAATGTCGAGTCTACGCTTGGCGAGCCTCATCGAATGTCGAGCCTGTTGCTTGGCGAGCCTCATCGAATGTCGAGCCTCGGCTTGGCGAGCCTCATCGAATGTCGAGCCTCATTTGCCGGAGCCTCGTCGAATGTCGAGCCTCGCTGCTTGGCGAGCCTCATCGAATGTCGAGCCTCGCTGCTTGGTGAGCCTCGTCGAATGTCGAGCCTCGGCTGCTTGGCGAGCCTTGCACGAATGTCGAGCCTCATTGCTTGGCGAGCCTCGTCTGCTTCTGAAGAGCGGTCGTAACTTTCAAACCGTGCGTCGAATTAGGCGAATTATATATGGAAATCGACCATCTCGACGAGGCAGACCAATTGCCCCGGTCATCTTACCCAGTTCCTTTTGGTTTAAGAGATATCAGCATTTTTGTCTTATTTGGTAAAGTCAATCATCGGGTAAACTTAACCTTTAGGCGGGCTGACTCCACTTAGATGGGCTCTTAAACTCTTTTGCTCATTCCGAGTTGCTGTGTAGGACTTAAGGCAATTTTTATTGCCTACAAGTGTAGTCGACTACTAAGGTTCGGTGAAAACCATCTCTCGTCATCTGCGGTGTAGTGACTACAATGCCTAGTAGTCGACCTCTTGAACTGGCTGTCTTGTGCATGTTTTGTGCATGTTCTACAATTCTCCACCTCGTTACATCATTTGATTTACCTCAAATTTTGGGCCGAACACCGAAGAACACCAAGAACATCTAGAGATCTCCATCGACCAATCGAGGCCAATCCGGTGCTCACTGCGGTTTTCATTTCCCCTCCACAGGGATCAAGCTCATCGTAGTTCACCTCAAATCATCTCCACCTTACCCATTACAGCCCGAAGAACCATGCCCTCTTAGGCGGATCAACAGGTTGATATGAAGCAAGTCTAAGCAATGCTTAAACTTACTACTGTGACCACCTTGGTTAACATGTCAGCGGGATTCTCATTAGTGTGCACCTTCATGAGAGAAATATCACCTTCCTCTATGACATCGCACAAAATGATACGACATCGATATGCTTGATGCGAGCATGATGAACTGATTCTTCGCCAAGTGAATTGCACTCATTTGTCACACCACAAGTTCACATTTTCTGCTCAATCCCCAAATCGTCTAGAAGACCCCATAACCACAGTGCTTCCTTCACTCCCTCTGTCATGGCCATGTACTCGACCTCTGTAGTAGAAAGTGCCAGCGTAGCTGTAACATCGATCGCCAACTAACCGGAGCTCCATGTATCTTGAATACATAACCGATGGTAGATCGTAGTCTATCTAGATCGCCCGCATAATCGAGTCCACAAACCCGTCAATCGACATGTTTCTCCACCAAAATCTGAGACAGTATCAGCGGTACCCTTTAAGTACACGAGGACCCACTTCCTGCTTCTCGGTCGCCTTTCCGGATTCACCATGAATCACGGCCACACTAACGCTTTGTGAAATATGCGAGTGTACACACCATTGCATACATTAAGCGCCATTTGCACTAGCATAGGGAACCGCGCTCCATGTCGCCTTCTCTTCATTTGTAGTGGGAGATTGATTACCGAGAAAGCCTAAAGTGTGGAGCCAATGGAGTCACCACCGACTTAGCACTTTGCATCCGAACCTCGCGATCACCCGCTCTATGTAGCCCTTGACTCAAGAACAATGCGTCGATTAGCGGCTCTCTTCTAATCTCCATACCGGTATTTTCCTAGCGGCACCCATGTCCTTCATCTCGAACTCTTCACCAAGTTGAGATTTGACCTATCTATCTTCACCTGCTCTTAGAATCAATAAGCATGTCATCCACATACAAAGAAGATAGATAAAATTACCTCCATGAAGCTTCGAATGTAAACACAACAATCATGATCGCCTGAAAACCCATGCTTCAAAGATGAAGGAGTCAAATCGCTTGTACCATCTGCCGAGATTGCTTTAATCCATATGACTTCCTCAAACGACACACATGATTCTCCTTATCCTCAACCTTGTAGCCCTCAGTTGATGCATGTAGATCTCTTCATCCAAGTCTCCGCAAGAAGGTCGCTTTTAACATCGAAGTTGATCCAAATTTCAAAATCACCATAAGCAACAATACTCAATAGCACTAATAGATGTGTGTTTTACCACGGAGAAAATATCTCATTGTAATCCACACCCTCTTTACGTGCAAAACCCTTAGTCACTAGCCTCGCTTTGTATCTTACACCACCGAAGCTCAAAGATCTTCCTTTCTTTTATACACCCACTTACAACCAATAGCTTTTCTTCCTATGGGCAATGGGACCACCTCCCATGTATGATTCTTCCAAGAGATTCCATCTCTTTCTCCATCGCAGCCAACCAACTCTCACTATCCTTGTCCCTAATAGCTTCCTTGAAGGAGACCGGCTCGTCCTCCTCCACCGAGTGCGATTCAACCATATTAGCTTGCCCATAGTGCTTGGGGGTTGATCAGCCCCGGCTTGAACACCTTGTATGCTCGCTTTGGCCTAGTGGAAGCCAAATTATCCTCGAGCTGCTGTTGTTGTAGTGCTGTGTATTTTCTGCTTGAACCTCCTCTGCTCAAGCTCATCATCTACGACTTCCCACTTGAGCACGATTAGAACCTAGTTGGTCTTTAGGTTCTATTTCAATAACACGAGACTTAGAAGTCTCACCACCATAACACCATCATCCTTGGGCCCTAGCAATCATGGATTTCTCATCAAAGGTAACATCCCCGCTGACCACTTAACTTTGAATCTTCAGACACCAAAGGCGATAGCCTTTACGCCTCTTTGCATATCCTAAGAATATTGCCTTCTTGGCCCTCGTCAAGCTTTCCCTCATTGGCGTGATAGTAGGCGGTACATCCTAAAAATTCCGAGCCTATCATAATCAGATGTCTCTGACCACACCCTATAGGGTGTATCACCATCCAATGTCGAATGTGGTGAACGGTTCACAATGTAACAAGTCAGAGCCACCGCCGCCCACCATTCGCTGCCCAATCTCGCATAAGATCGCGATACCACCGCCCCCGCAGCCTCGGCTTCCAGCCTCTCCACACCCCATTCGCTTTGGTGTAGACCCGACCGCCCAAGGTCGAACAATTCCCTCGATCACAGAACTCCTTGAAAGCACCATTCAGATACTGCATCGCTATCGGATCTCGGCGTCTCCTATTTTGGCTTGGTTTGATCCAGCGGTTCACATTGATTGCGTTAGGGTATAAATATGGGTTGTATCGAGGGTTTAGAGGTGTGAAATATTTTGTAAAACTCCTTTTGGAGAGAAAGGGTTGCTCTTGTTTTAGAGTACCTTTCATTGTAATAATTTTCCTCAATAAATAAATATTTTCTCCCCTTCAATCCCATCTTCTTCTTCTTGTTCAAGGACCAGAAAGGAGGATGAGTTGATGATGATGAGTTGCGGTTTTCTTTATTTCTCTTTATTATTTCTTTTTCTTTCTTGTTATTTATTTGCTTTGTAGTTTAGATTTAATTGCTTTTGTAGTTTAGATTTAATAGCTTTTGTAGTTTAGATTTAATTGCTTTGTAGTTTAGATTTAATTGCTTTGTAGTTAGATTAGTTTAGAATTTTTCTTTTCTTTTTATTTTCTTTCTTTTTTATTTGTTTGAATTTCCCAAGATGTTGAACTAAACTCTTGTGGGGATCTAGGTTGCATGAAACTAGTCTAATCTCTTTTGTGTTTATGAATCATCTCTCTTATGCTTAAAAGATCATGTTTAGGTTAATCAACTAGAAAACTAATCGATAGAAGAAGAATTTGATAGTTTATGCTTTCCTTAAGTGGTTTGATAGGCTATGCTTATGAATTCTAGGATTATTATCTTGTTATTACTCTCTTCATGAGTTTGAATTTCAATTAGGTGATAATTTGATAAGTTATGCTTTCCTTAAGTGGTTTGATATCTTATGCTTAATAAATCTAATATGAGATGTGGTGAAAAGAGAATTTTTCATAGATTATAATTTGAGTTAGCTAGTGGATTCAATTCTAGATTCCTTCATCTCTCTTATTGAATTCTCATCTTTTTATTGTGATTCCTTTCACACACAATCCAAATCACTCTCTCATCACTTCATCATATTTTCATATTATCTTGAATAAACCCTAATTGTCACATAATTTGAGAACTGAACTTGAATCAAACACTTCCTATTTCCGTTCCTGTGGGATCGACAATCTTAAATACTATAACTTGACAATGGTTGTGCACTTGCGACTATAAAAGGTAAACACTTGTTTTTGCCCATCAGTAACAAATAAAAAAGCAATATGGATGTTATATAATAATTTACTTTTAACTCATCAATATAATCTTATATATTGTATTAATAAATGACACGGAGAAGCTTAAGAATAAAATAACGGTAGGAATGCAGCATACTATTGAGAAAAATATAAAACGAATTTGCAAATTGGTTCGGAATTGATGTAAGTGTTGTATGATTCTAGCGAACTTTAAGTTAATATTGTCTTTAATATTCGATATTGTTTTGCTTAGGTTGAAACATCACTTTTGAGGGCACTACATTATCTGAAGAAATTATTATTCATGCACAACGTCCTTACTACAGTAAGGCGTTATAATGAACATATTGTCAATGGGTATAAATTCCAAGCGAAGACCGATGATAGGAGGGTAACCCAAAGCAGTGGAGTCATGGGTTGTTTTGCTCAAGATTTTTTTAAGTACAAGTCGAGAACCAGTTCTAGGTGACATCCTATATTATGGCCAATTAGAAGATATTGTGGAGGTAATCTATGGTTTTGGTAAGCAGAACAATGTAGTTACATGATGTTCAAGGTTGGTGGTGTCTGCCAAAAATGCAAAAGGATCATTCTGGTTTACACTTGTCAATCTTGGCCGAAATATATCAAGATGAGAAATTTATTTTGTGAGAACAAGCGGATCGGTGCTTCTATGTGAAAGATCCAAATGTTATTCTTTGAATGGGTGGTTTTGTACAAGGAGCCAAGATCCATTGTTCTTCCTAATAACAATGAAATAAATGATGAGGAAAGTGAAGATAATTGTAATGAACCAATTGAGTCATCGATGGTGTTTGGCAAGACTTTTCATTACATGCAAATGTGGCGCTTATATGATCGATCATGGTAATCAAAGCAGACATTAGAATCTTATTGCAAAATAATGATGATAGGTATGAGCTACGTTCTAGTGCATTATTGTTTTAAAAATTTGCTTAATAAAATTATTTAATGGGGGTATGATAGGCCTGAATTTTTCAATGCATTTATGATATTAATTGTTGAGTTTCTTGATAATTTATTTGCGGATGAGGAATATGAGGCTTTTCGGTAAGAATGGTGATAAGACTGAATACCACCGGCTCAGGTCACAATGAGGAGACACTGGACCCTCTAGTGCCCCACCATCACCACCTCCTCATGAGGGTATAAATTATTTAACATATTAACTAATTTTTATTCTCAAATTAGTCATCTAACTTATATTGTTTTTGTTCTGGTGGGGTTTTCAACACGACCAACCGGTGCACCACCACCACCACCACCTCATCTTGGTATAAATTATTTAATATATTAATAAATTTTTAAATAAAAATTAGTCATCTAACTTATATCGTTTCTTGGTTGCAGATTGGGGTTTTCAACACCGGACCAACTTGTGCACCACCATATCGCCTTATCTTGGGTACAATTGGTTTAATAGTTGCATAAAGTTTTTTAAAATATTAGTAATGTAGCTCATATTGTTTCTTGAATGCGGACTTGGGTTTTACACCGAGGGCCATCCGGTGCACCACGAACAATCACATGAGGCAGTATTAATACTCAGTTAATATTTTCATTATGATTTATTAATTTTTTATATTAATTATCCTCTTTATTAATTGATTGCGACTCATGGACACCCTCCTTCTCTTCTCCAACATTTCATACCGATTTGCGGTCCAAGGCAGATAGTATCGCCGTCTACCCCTCCCTCGGGGCCGATTACCTCGAGGAAAAGTAGCAATGAAGCACCACCCATTAGCGGATAGAAGGTATAATGAGATCATGCCTATAATGGAGGTTAGAATGACCGTTAACTCGATGCTAAAAAAGGGAGGAAGATAAAGGTAAATTTTATAGGTGTCCTATAGTAAGCACTTTTAATTTTATTGTAATGTGGCTACGTGTTCTTTAGTTACATGATACATTATCTGAAGAAATTATTATTCATGCACAACGTCCTTACTACAGTAAGGCGTTATAATGAACATATTGTCAATGGGTATAAATTCCAAGCGAAGACCGATGATAGGAGGGTAACCCAAAGCAGTGGAGTCATGGGTTGTTTTGCTCAAGATTTTTTTAAGTACAAGTCGAGAACCAGTTCTAGGTGACATCCTATATTATGGCCAATTAGAAGATATTGTGGAGGTAATCTATGGTTTTGGTAAGCAGAACAATGTAGTTACATGATGTTCAAGGTTGGTGGTGTCTGCCAAAAATGCAAAAGGATCATTCTGGTTTACACTTGTCAATCTTGGCCGAAATATATCAAGATGAGAAATTTATTTTGTGAGAACAAGCGGATCGGTGCTTCTATGTGAAAGATCCAAATGTTATTCTTTGAATGGGTGGTTTTGTACAAGGAGCCAAGATCCATTGTTCTTCCTAATAACAATGAAATAAATGATGAGGAAAGTGAAGATAATTGTAATGAACCAATTGAGTCATCGATGGTGTTTGGCAAGACTTTTCATTACATGCAAATGTGGCGCTTATATGATCGATCATGGTAATCAAAGCAGACATTAGAATCTTATTGCAAAATAATGATGATAGGTATGAGCTACGTTCTAGTGCATTATTGTTTTAAAAATTTGCTTAATAAAATTATTTAATGGGGGTATGATAGGCCTGAATTTTTCAATGCATTTATGATATTAATTGTTGAGTTTCTTGATAATTTATTTGCGGATGAGGAATATGAGGCTTTTCGGTAAGAATGGTGATAAGACTGAATACCACCGGCTCAGGTCACAATGAGGAGACACTGGACCCTCTAGTGCCCCACCATCACCACCTCCTCATGAGGGTATAAATTATTTAACATATTAACTAATTTTTATTCTCAAATTAGTCATCTAACTTATATTGTTTTTGTTCTGGTGGGGTTTTCAACACGACCAACCGGTGCACCACCACCACCACCACCTCATCTTGGTATAAATTATTTAATATATTAATAAATTTTTAAATAAAAATTAGTCATCTAACTTATATCGTTTCTTGGTTGCAGATTGGGGTTTTCAACACCGGACCAACTTGTGCACCACCATATCGCCTTATCTTGGGTACAATTGGTTTAATAGTTGCATAAAGTTTTTTAAAATATTAGTAATGTAGCTCATATTGTTTCTTGAATGCGGACTTGGGTTTTACACCGAGGGCCATCCGGTGCACCACGAACAATCACATGAGGCAGTATTAATACTCAGTTAATATTTTCATTATGATTTATTAATTTTTTATATTAATTATCCTCTTTATTAATTGATTGCGACTCATGGACACCCTCCTTCTCTTCTCCAACATTTCATACCGATTTGCGGTCCAAGGCAGATAGTATCGCCGTCTACCCCTCCCTCGGGGCCGATTACCTCGAGGAAAAGTAGCAATGAAGCACCACCCATTAGCGGATAGAAGGTATAATGAGATCATGCCTATAATGGAGGTTAGAATGACCGTTAACTCGATGCTAAAAAAGGGAGGAAGATAAAGGTAAATTTTATAGGTGTCCTATAGTAAGCACTTTTAATTTTATTGTAATGTGGCTACGTGTTCTTTAGTTACATGATATATTATCATATTGTTATTATTATAGATGCTATGCCAGATCGGATAGCGGACGACGCCGGGGCAAGCCCGAGTCCAAACAACCACCAAGGGGCATGAGAGCCATTATTCGCTGGAATAATGAAGCATTGCCTATTGGTGCTTGGGCGCCGAGATTTAATAGTTACATCGGGGTTCTCGTACGTAGAGCAAGCATCGTCAATCCGTATTTCAATTTTAAAGAACTACCGTGGACAGCATATGAGCAGATATGGAAGGACCTTATGGTAATTATTCATGTTATTCATTTATTATTGAATAGCAATAGATATTGTATTATCATAATTAAAATATGCATGCATATTTTACAGGAATATTTTTGTCTTGAGGACTTTCCAGGGGCTTGGAACTATATTTTTAATGTTAAGGTTGAAACCATTCTCAAATAGTGGAGACATCAAATTAAGGAGAAACATATGATAACTATCACGGTGTGATTTTTGAACATTGATGAAAGGGTTGACAAGCTTCATTTCACGCTCTCCTCATGTATTGGGACAAGAGCGCACGAGTTAGTTTTATGATATACTATATACATGTCATGATATTTTCATTCATTGTAACTTTCTTGATATTCAATTTTTAAAAACAAATCAAGAGTGGGTAAATAGAGGAAAAAGTTGTATGACCACCACTTGGGTTCACACTCTCTATGCTATCACGGAGGATGATTATTGTCGAGGCGGGTATATATTTAAAATTTTAAAAGATCTTAGTGCTTAATATGGCGATAAAGTCTCATAAATTTATAAAATTAGGGAAAATCAATAATGCCGATGAACATAAAGGCAAAGTTGGCATATGCTAACCGGTGATGATATAAAGTGATGAGAAAATTAAGGATAAGATGAAGGCAAACCTCGAGTTGGTGGTAAGACTTAATTATAACTTATTTAGAATTGTTAATTGAATTTATTAAATTTTCTTTAAATTTTCTTAGATCTTTTCTCAATGTTGCAATTGGCGTTTAATCTTCAAATTTTCTCCCACAAGCATCGGTGTTTGCACCAGGTTCTCATAAGACTTGGCAGAGACAGAGTAGTAGAAGCGCTGATCCTCGTCTCCTACTTTAACATCTATGTCTTTCAAATCGATATGATCCTATCAAACTTGTTGATGTGTTCCCTGATTGATGAGCCCTCCTCCATCTTGCAAGTATACAATTTAGATTTTAAGTAGATCCGGTTAGTTAGACTCTTAGTCATGAAGGTACCCTCTAACTTCTTCACGCCCACCAGCCGTTTCCTCTCCATCTACCAAAGCTACATCCCTCTCAAGGCATAGGATAATCGGCCCGTGCTTCGAGATCCAACTCCTCCCAATCCTCACCGGACATATCCTTGTTCTTCTTCTCCTTTCCATCCAAAGCCTTGTGCAATTTTTGCGAAATTAGAAAGTTTTTCATCGCATCCTCCAATAGGAAAAGTCGTTCTTCCCATTGAACTTTTCAATCTCGAATTTTCCCACTTTGGTGATTCTTGGTTGGCGTCATCCTCTGTTTGTCTTCGTGAATCGCTTCTCTCGAGAATCACGAACACCCTCAAATTAGAAATTACACCACTTCCAATCGAACAATAGCTCGATACTAATTGTTGGTAGCGGACCGCGGAACCGTCGAGAGAAACCACCACAAGCGGAAGCCAAAAACACAATAAAAGAGTAAAGACACGAGATTTACGTGGTTCGCAAGTTGCCTACGCCCACGGGTAAGGAGGGGGATTTTCACTAATAGAAAGAGAGAATACAAATTAGGATTACAAGTTCTCACAAAGAAACCCTAAAACAAACCTCTCAATCTCTCAAAGATCTCCTCTCCAAAGATGCACAAAACCCTCTGAAAGGCTGCTCCAAAACGTGCTTGAAACTTGCCCTAACAATCAGGTTAGGGGTTATTTATAAACTCTAAACG
>CM022701.1:85384613-85813790 GCA_012295165.1 Asparagus setaceus
AAATTGAATATTTAGGGACTAATACATAAATAAAATATTTAGATTTGATATAATGTCAAATTCACATGATTCTATAACAAAATCAATTTGACTTTCAAAATGGAGATGACGATAATTGACCCGCTGCCAATAACAAGATGTGAGGTTTGGATTTTTTGGAATTTTATACACTAAACAAGATTTATTTGCAAGAATACTTTATGTTATTTGTACTCTGGATTCTTTGTATATTTGTTGTAAATAAATGATTCTCGAATGTGTGCATTGGATTGTTGGATGCATATTATTGGATTGGATTGTTGGATGCATATTATTGGATTGGATTGTTGGATGCATATTATTGGATTGGATTGTTGGATGCATATTATTGGATTGGATTGTTGGATGCATATTATTGGATTGGATTGTTGGATGCATATTATTGGATTGGATTGTTGGATGCATATTATTGGATTGGATTGGATTGGATTGTTGGATGCATATTATTGGATTGGATTGGATTGGATTGGATTGGATTGTTGGATGCATATTATTGGATTGGATTGTTGGATGCATATTATTGGATTGGATTGTTGGATGCATATTATTGGATTGGATTGTTGGATGCATATTATTGGATTGGATTGGATTGGATTGGATTGTTGGATGCATATTATTGGATTGGATTGTTGGATGCATATTATTGGATTGGATTGTTGGATGCATATTATTGGATTGGATTGGATTGTTGGATGCATATTATTGGATTGGATTGTTGGATGCATATTATTGGATTGGATTGTTGGATGCATATTATTGGATTGGATTGTTGGATGCATATTATTGGATTGGATTGTTGGATGCATATTATTGGATTGGATTGGATTGTTGGATGCATATTATTGGATTGGATTGGATTGGATTGTTGGATGCATTATTAGATTGGATTGGAATATAGTTGGATGTGTATTACATTTTGTTTCGACTGTAAATATATATTGATTTGTATATCAGGTAAATGTAAAATGCAGAATAAACCACATTTCAGCAATTTATTTTTTTTCTGAAATAATAGCAACCTAGACGGAAAATCCGTCTAGGTTATATACCTAGACGGATTTTCCGTCTAGGTTGCAACCTAGACGGAAAATCCGTCTAGGTAAGATACCTAGACGGATTTTCCGTCTAGGTTGCAACCTAGACGGTCAAAAAAAAACTGTCTAGGTTGGTTTCCGTCTCGTTTGATCAATTTAGACGGAATTTTTGTCTAGTTTGACTCAATTTAGACGGAAATATTTTAAATGGAATTTTCTAGACGGAATTCCGTCTAGTTTGGTCACACTAGACGAAAATTTGGACAAACTAGACGGTTTTTTCCGTCTAGATTGCTCATTTTTCTACTAGTGATCTCCTCTCGCCTGGAGCTCGAACTTCACCTTGGATCTCCTCTCTCCTCGAGGCCTGTGATCTCCTCTCCCCTAGAGCGCAAGCGCCACCTTCGACCTTCTCTCAAGTGCTCAAGGATCGGATCGGAAATCCTAGATAGGTAATTTTCAGCCCCAATTTCTAAATTCTAGGTTAAAATTAGGAGAATAAGATCTTAGCTTGATTTTGTGGTTGCAATTTTGTTGATTTTTAAGGAATTTAGTGCCGGTTTTTGGGGAAAAAAAGTGAAATTTCTTATGATGTTGGAATTGAGGATCTCTGTGTAATTCTCTAGACCATTAACTGAAAAATATTCTTTTTCGAGAAAAAGAATGAGGAGTTCAAACTGAAGTTCATATTGTACTCCTCAGCCAATGCATTAACTGAAAAATGTTAGCTTTAACTTTCTTAGATCTTATGAATTCATCTTGTTAAATGCAAAGTTTAAAGGTTTTTAATTTGTTGTTTGCTCAATTCCTCAACAATGGGTATCCCTACAGTTTACTATAGGCATTGTGGTCCATCTTGGTTTTTTTTCATGGATATTTATTGTAGTATAGTTCTCAAGTTGCTATTCCTCCTCATTTTGGAGTGATCCATATCCTAAAGGGACAGAGTTGAAGCATTAAAAGCACAGTGTGATCTAAAACAAGCAAATTGTGCATATTGAATTTTTTTTGATATGGAAATTGTTTTGTTCAGACTTCAGATAATAATGCTTACAAGTTAATTATTTTAAGAATGATTTAGTGCATATTGACCATTTCTTAGTGGATTCAGTCTGAATTCATAACTAATAAGTTTTATTCCCTTGAAACAGTGCTAACCCTTTTTTGTAGCTTTAGATGTAAACCATGCCTAAGAAAGCTACCATTTCCCTAAACTAAACAAAGATTGTCTACTTCGCAGTCCTAAAGTAGTTCATGCTTCATCATCTAAGCATTTTATTATATTTTGTATATTCATAAGCTTGAATGGTTTTAACACAATCCTCACAAGAAAGGTTGTCTTGTTGAAAAGAATCGATGATTCACTAGTTTCGTAGTTATATTATGGTATAAGAACTACTATATAACTAAATGCAAAGGTCTTCCAATTCTCAATCCTGAGTCAATCCTTTTCTATTTGCTGAGAATTTTGTTGAGGGGAAAATAACCTTTTCTAAGCGATGAATGAGAGGCTCTCTAGATTGTTTGGAACTCAAATACTGACAATTGAAATTAACCTATTAAAAGAGTTTGAAACTGCTAGATTGTTTCATATATAATATCCCATATATCTGCCATTTTTTGTTCGACAATGGGAGCAACTGGTAGGGGAATCTGAAATATAGTGAGAGACATGAATAATATAAACTGTTTTAGTATTGCAGATTCCAGAAAAACTAACTCCAAAGAAGCCTCTACATAGGAAATCCCCAAAAAAAAACCCCTGAAAATGACATGGATGCAGTTATTGATCAACCATCTTGAATCTATTTCACCAATTCTCAGCTCTGAAGAGAGAACCAAGTAGTATAGCTCCATGGCTCCCCCTCTCTTGTCTACTGTGATAATATATTGCAAGAGATCGGTGACGACGTTGTAGCTCCTGTTGGAGCCTTCACCTAGCTATTTTCACTAATTAGTCTCCTCTTTGTACAAGTTTACGCATGCTACTCTCTTCTCCTAATCTAAGCTTCTGGTTACTGCTTGCTTTTCCCAACCAGACTGTTAGCAGGGAGTTTGTTTTAGGACCAATAAATTCCATTATCAGGGTATTAGTTTTATGTCAGACATGATTTTTTTTTTTGTATGATTAATTTAATTCTCTGCCCAGCCTCCAAATTATGCCTTGGAATTTGCTTGCTCCATGCTCTGTCATGTACAAATGACAACAACTCTCACTCCTCTTTGCCCACATTTTGACAGGATAAGTACTAGCTAGCTACTGCCGATTTGGTGGAGGCTGATGATTACTGCAATTTATATTATTCATGTCTCTCACTATATTTGTTAGGTGCACTTTTCTACTACGGGGCTGTTTGTTTCGTCTAAAAAAACACAGAAAATGAGGGAAAGTGAGGGTATTTTTTACATTTTCCTTCACATTCGTGTGTTTGTTTGCAAAAATTTTCCGGAAAGTGAGGGAAAGTGAGGGTGAAACATAGGTTTTTTTCCGGAAAATTTTCCGGAGCGAAAACCCCGATTTTGGGGGGAAATGACGGAAAGGAACCAAACACGCCCTTCTAGTGTGGAGGCACTGACACATGCAGTGTAAATCATCATGTAGGGACTGGAATAGATACAACAATACACATTATAAATACATAAATGTGTAACACTGTCAACTGGCTGGATATTGACGCAGCGCGGAAGTGATAACCTCGGAATCCACCAAGGGGTGCTCTCTGAATCCACAAAGAACGATCTCCGAATCCACGAAGAACTTCGAATCCACGAAGAAAATATTAAAAGAGGAATTTATTGATAAAAAGATATCCCTCTAGGGCTTACAAGACTCTGTTTAAATAGAAAACAAATAAGAATCCTACAATGACTCGAACTCCTACTAAAAATAGAAATAAGAATTCTAAATGACCCGAACTTTGCTAAAAATAGAAATAAGAAAACTATCCTCAAAAGACTCTCTACGATTAGGGAAGTAAATCGGCCAAATTTGGAATCAAACCGGATTTGCTTCCTAATCCAAACAGACTCCCAAAACATTACTAAAAATAGTAAAAAATCGACGAAAACGCTGATATCTCTCAATCCGGAAGGAATTTGGCGAAATGAATGGCGAGCAAACTGAACCTCGGTTGGGTTTGGTTGGCTCCGTCTCGAAAAAATACGCGATTTAAAAAAAAAATCGTCCAAATCCGACTTACGGATTGAAAGTTACGACCCGTTCTTCGTTGCAACCTATTTTCGTCGACCGGGTCCGCATTTGGGCTTGTTACGATCCCGTTTCTCCATGAAGGTATCCGCAATGTGTTCTACATCAGTCTCCCCTTCTTGAAAAGAGCTCGACCCCGAGCTTATACTCGCATGAAGAGTTATTCCCTCTGGCGGATAATACTCAAACAAATCTGCAACATTGAAACTAGGAGAAATCCCCAAACCTGCAGGAAGGTCGACGACATAAGCATTGTCATTAATCTTCTTCAGTATTTTACACGGACCATACTTTTTATTCTTCAGCTTGTTGTAGGTGCCCACTGGAAAACGCTCCTTTCGCAGAAATACCATCACCATGTCTCCCTCTTCAAACACCTTCTTCCTCCTGTGCTGATCAGCATCCGCTTTGTATTTAGCATTAGACTTCTCTATCTTCTCTTTCACTTCTTGCTGGATAGCACGTATCTTTTCAGCCATATGATCTGCAGCAATACTCTATCCTGGAAGCTTCGGTAGTGGGGCTAGATCAAGATAATGGTTCGGAAGCCTTCCATACACAATTACAAAGGGAGCCTTGCCCGTAGTTCGACTTTCCATACAATTATAAACAAATTCAGCATGTGCTAGAGCAAGATCCCACTATTTCGGACGATCACCAGAGATGGATCTAAGAAGGTTACCGAGAGTACGATTGACCACTTCAGCTTTGTCCGTCCGCTTGAGGGTGGTAGGCGATCAATTTAAGTGAAGTATTGAATCGCCGCCACAAAGTCTTCCAAAAGTGGGATAAGAACTTAGAATCACGATCGATGTGATGGATTTTGGCACTCCATGAAGGCGAACTATCTCGAAGAAAAGATTGGCAATGTTGCTAGCATCCGCAGCCTTCTTGCAAGGAATAAAGTGTGACATCTTTGAAAACTCACAACAACAACAAAAAGAATCCATGCCTCGTTGGGTTCGAGGAAGGCCTAACACAAAATCCATCGATATATCATGCCATGGCGCCAGAACAGTAAAGGTGTATACAATCCCGTGTTTTGGGACTGCCCCTTGGCAACTTGACACACCGGGCAACGCCGCACATATTTTTCTCGTCCCTTCTTCGCTTGAGGCCGCAATATCGCTCTTCAATGGAAGCAATCGCCTTGTCACGCCCCAAATGTCCTCCTAGTCCGCCAAAGATGTAGGTCTCAGATATCTGTTCTCTCAATGAACTCGGGTATGCACAACCGATCTCCATGAAATAAATAGCCATCCCGAATATGAAAACCCGGACTAATTGATTTTGTTGACAGCCGTTCCAAATCTCCTTAAAGTCTTCATCTTCTGCATACAACTCCTTCAAGTATTCAAATCCAGTCACCTCTGCCTGCAAAGTCACCAACAAACCAGCTCTCCGACTGAGTGCATCTGCAACTTTATTCTGCTGCCCTGACTTGTGCTTCAAAACAAAGGTGAAACGCTGCAGAAACGCTATCCAACGAGCATGCATACGGTTGATGGTAGTCTGACTATTGATGGACTTCAAAGCCTGATGATCAGTATTAAGTAGAAACTCCCGCGAGATTAAATAGTGCTCCCAATGCTTCAAAGACTGAACTATGGCATACAACTCCAGTTCATACGTAGTCCACTTCTGTCGAGCTTCGCTGAGTTTCTCACTATAGAAAGCAACTGGACGCCCTTCTTGAGATAGAACACCGCCAATTCCTACGATGGACGCATCACAATCAACTTCAAACACCTTTTGAAAATCTGGAAGGGCAAGTACTGGTGCGGTGGATAATTTCTCCTTGATCAATGCAAAGCTACGGTCCGCATCCTCTCCCCAATTAAACTTGCCTTTCTTCATGCACTCAGTAATAGGTGCCACAATGCTGCTGAAATTTTTAACAAATCTCCTATAGAAAGTGGCTAGGCCATGAAAACTACGAACTTCGCTGACGGTCTTCGGCCTAGGCCAATCTCGAATAGCACGCACCTTCTCTTCATCAACATGGATGCCCTCTGCACTGACGACAAAGCCCAAGAACAATAGGCTACTAGTCATAAAGTTGCACTTTTTCAGATTGATGTACAACTTGTTCTCCTGCAAAACTGTTAGTACCTCCCTCAAGTGGTCCAGGTGCATGGACTCAATCTGGCTATAAATCAGGATATCATCGAAATAAACTACAACGAACTTGCCGATAAAGGGTTTTAATACCTGATTCATCAATCGCATGAAAGTGCTAGGAGCATTGGAAAGGCCAAAAGCATGACCAACCATTCATACAGGCCTTCTTTTGTCTTGAAGGCAGTCTTCCACTCATCTCCTTCCCTAATCCGAATCTGATGATAGCCACTCCTGAGATCAAGTTTGGAGAATACTTTTGATCCAGATAACATATCCAGCATGTCATCGAGGCGAGGGATAGGAAATCGATACTTCACGGTAATCTTATTGATAGCTCTACTATCCACACACATGCCACTCTCCGCTCTTCTTTGGGACAAGTAACGGCACGCACACCGGACTCATGCTAGCTCGGATAAGGCCCTTCAGATGAGTTCGCCCACTTGTTTTGCAAGATCTCTCCTTCCTTCTGACTCATTCGATAGTGTGGCAGGTTTGGTAAGCGTGATCCGTGGATGAAATCGACCGATGTTGGACGCCTCAAGCATTGGTAATTCAAGGAAGCTCGTCAGGCATAACTGCATCAAATTGTTGCAAAAGGGTCTGAACTTCAGGTGGAATTTCGGTGGAGGCAGAATCCTCTTTTCCTGAAACAACAAGAGCATAAATCTCATCAGACTGTTTCACATCTTTCATGAAATCTTCATTGTTAACCAAGAACGCCTTCTTTTCAAAGAACATCTGCTTTGATTGACCCTTCTCGAAGAGGCAAAAGCACAACTCGGCGACCATCCTTCTTAAAGATGTAAACATTGTCCTTCCCTCGTCGTGGCATCAACATCAAACCGCCATGGCTCGCCTAGCAAAGATATGACAAGCGTCCATCTCAACTACATCGCGATAGAACATCATCAACATAATCACGGCCAATGGAAAAGACACCGACACACCTCGTCGACTTGTACATCATTACCCTTGCGAATCCAACCGATCTTGTAGGGAGCGGGATGTTTCTCTATTTTCGCCCTAATTTCTCCACCATACCGAGACAATATTCTCACCATCGCCACTATCAATGATAACATCACAAGTCCTCTGTTTTACCGTGCACCTCGTGCGAAAGATATTATGCCTCTGGGGTGGTTCTTCTGTCTTTGGAGCCAATAATAATCGCCGCACAACGCATGAGAGTTGATTCCCATCATCAGCACTCACCCCTTCACGGTCATAGTCTTCAGCGTCGTCTTCATCTGCATCCTCCTCTTCATGATCCACCATATGCACAAAGACCTCGCTTAGGGCAATCGATTGGATCGATGACCAGGTTCACCACATCTATAGCACTTGATTGGATCGGGTTTGGCATATGGGTTCGGTGGTGTAGTCTTCTTTGCTGCTGTTGACGTTGGCCTTGTACTCTTCTCAGCTGTAGAATCTTGAGTAGGAGCGGTTTGAGACTGTTTATTCCCATCACGATTGAAACTCGTGCGCGACCCGTCAGAAGCTGCCCACGGTCCTTTATTATTTCGTCCAAGTTGTCGCTCTACCTTTTGGGCTAGGCTAACTGTGTCTGCCAAAGTATATGTCTCTGCAAAGACACACGATCCTCGAATTGCTAACCTCAATCCCCGATTAATAGCGAGACATCTTTGCACTCGTTCTCATTTAAATTGTTATGGAGGACAACCGATAAAACTCCTCGTGTACTCATCAACCGTTCTTCCACCTTGTTTGCAATTCGATATTGTCCTAACAAGACTTGTTCATAGTCACCAGGTAGGAAACGGGCTTTCAGCAACTTCTTCATCTTCTCCCACCTATTGACCTTCGGCTTTCCTTGGCGAGATCGGTTCATGCATATTGATTCCCACCAAGCAGATGCTCCACCCTTAAGTCGGTAGGCCACCAACTTAACCTTCCGTTCATCTGGGATCTCCATATACCGAAAAATCTCTCCACTTCGCAATCCACCAAGAAATTCTTCAATATGAAGTTGCCCGTTGAAAGATGGCAGATCCATCTTCATCTTGAACCCTCCAAAGATCATAATTGTCCCGCCGACGGTATCGGTGATCATAACCGCTGGGGCTTCATAGTAATCGCCGTCATTGTGGAATTCATCTTGTGGAGTCGGATCACGCGTTGGCGACCATCAACGCGATTTTGAACTCCTACCGTGTTCGACGCTTCACCGCCAACGCAAGTCGCTCCATGGTAGTCTTCATCCGATTAACATCGTCTTCATCCGATTAAAATCGGCCAACTCATCGAACTCAGTTCGAGAAATAGGGCTTCATCACCGCCATCGGATCGGAGGAACAAGGCTCGATACCAATTGGCCTTGTGAAGTGATAACCTCTAATCCACCAAGGGTGCTCTCAATCCACAAAGAACGATCTCGAATCCACGAAGAACTTCGAATCCACGAAGAACTTCGAATCCACGAAGAAAATATTAAAAGAGGAATTTATTGATAAAAGATATCCCTCTAGGGCTTACAAGACTCGTTTAAATAGAAAACAAATAAGAATCCTACAATGACTAACTCCTACTAAAAATAGAAATAAGAATTCTAAATGACCAACTTTGCTAAAAATAGAAATAAGAAAACTATCCTCAAAAGACTCCCTACGATTAGGGAAGTAATCGCCAAATTTGGAATCAAACCGATTTGCTTCCTAATCCAAACAGACTCCCAAAACATTACTAAAAATAGTAAAAAATCGACGAAAACGCTGATATCTCTCAATCCGGAAGGAATTTGGCGAAACGAACGGCGAGCAAATCGAACCTCGGTTGGGTTTGGTTGGTCTGCCTCAAAAATACGCGATTTCAAAAAATCGCCCAAACCGACTTACGGATTGAAAGTTACGACCCGTTCTTCGTTACAACCTATTTTCGTCGACCGGGTCCGCATTTGGGCTTGTTACGATCCCGTTTCTCCATGAAGGTATCCGCAATGTGTTCTACATCAGATATTGAGAGTTCCATTAATTTGAGTCGCATAGTTTGTTAGAATGGTGCTTATGCATACTGCCAGTATGCTGCGGTCTGCAGTGTCTGCCCTGTGTGTGCATGCATGTTTATGCCCATGTTCGGGTGCGTGATGCGAGAATATCTATATCTTGCATTTTGTGTTTTCTTCTTTCCAAAATAGTATCTTTGGAGTCACTTTTTTTGGGTAGCAAATAGCCCATTTTTGGGTTTTTGCAGTCTTTGAATTTTCCAGTGTGACTATTTGCAATTTTTTAATATCAAAGTGTTGTTTGTAATTTTTAAATATTAAGGTGTCGTTTGTAATTTTTGAATCTTAAGAGATTGTTATAATATTTAGATTTTTAGTAATTTTATATTTTCAAGGGGTTATTTGTAATTATCATATTTTTCAAGGGGCTATTTGCTAATTTTATATTTTTCAAGGATTTATTTATAATTTCCGAATTTATTGAGTTGTTTGCAATTTTCAAATTTCAGAGGGCTCTTTGTAATTTTGATTTTTCTGGTTATGTAAGTTTAGAAGCGTTTAGGGCAAAAAATTCATGGTTTTCAATTTTTGTGGGGTTAATTTGCAAATAGGGATGAAATGAGGGTATATATGCAAAAAAATCTTCTTTTTCCTTACCATAATTTTCCTTGAGGTTATTTTAGTTATTAAAAATTATTAGGTAACGTCATGGGGTTAAGTGCATAAATATCAAAACATATTGAAGATTTTCTGAAATCTCCAAAGTTATTGGGGTTTAGTGAAAGTTTTAAGTTTTTCAGCGGTCTTCTGCAGAACACTGAAACTCAGTGGGGGTTTAGTGTAAGTTACCCTAAATCTTAATACTAAAGGAAAATGCTATAGTATTACTCCCCTCAGACTATTTGGTACTCCCACTCAGTAAAGAGTGGGGTCATGATGACTCACCACATGAAAATTGTAATGATGAGTCATCATGGCCCTATTTTTTTGTGTGAGTGAGTATCAAATGAGTACAATGGGAATAGTATACTTATCATATACAAATAGTATATCTATCTTCACAACACTCCATCTTTTACCACTAGTATTGAAGAAAAATCTACAAATTCTTTTTATTGGGTTAGGAATTTTGAGGATTTATGGAAGAATTTCCTTCCCACGCATTAAAATGTTGGATTCTTCGTATTTAGTTGTGCTCGTGGTGGAAACTTTTTTTTATTGGAACTTGTTATAAATAACATAGTGTGTGTATATATATAATTAATAGGAAGGGCCAACCCATGGGAAACGAAAGGAGGAACAGAAGAAGCCCAACAGACACAATTTATTTAATACCTTCAATCCTTTTACATCAAAAACAGTATTTAAAAAGGGAAAAGAAAAAGAATTAAAAAGAGAGAGAGAGAGAGAGAGAGAGCATCTCTCTTAATCTAGGGTTTCTCTCTTTAATCAAGGTGTAATAACGGAGTCAAGCTAGAATATGATAGCTGTTGTTGTTTATGTAGATGGAGAGAGGAGATAGGATTATATAATTAATATGTAATATTTAATGTTGGTGAGATTTGTTACTATTTTTCTTTTGTTTTTATTGATGTCATCATTTGCATGTTTTTTATGGGAGATTGATGAGGATGGATGTACCAATATTTTATGATTGGTATTGAATATGATCAAATTTAAATGTATTTTCTTCATTTTTATGTTCTTTTTCACCTTTTGGATTCTTTTGTAAGAACTCCAAATTGAAAATTAAATCGATTAGCCACATTCTTATAATGATTTGTTACAAGGTCATATACATACACAGCCAAATCTCAGTAGTTATAATGATTAGCATTATATTCAATTCAAAGCCTAATTAGTATCAACTACTTTTCATATAAAAGCAAAACAATCAAAAATCATGTAGCTGCTACAGTGAATGCTACAGTAACACGAACAGTAAAGCTCTCTGGTCACTCATCAGTGAAGCCAAAAAAGTTACTGTAGTAGATACAGTAAAACTCAAATAGAAATTCTCCCGTGCTTTGCGCGGGTTGAATACTAGTATGTACAAAGTAAATTTGGCAAATTAAACCTAGGTATATTTTCAATCAGAACCATAGCATAGAGAGTTCATATTTTAGAACTTATACAACTACAGATGTTAGTCTAAATTATATATATTTGAAATTGATGAAAGTGTTTTAGCACTTCTAGGGATGATTGAGAACAAAAGTTAAAAATGTCGCGCTCAATGAAGACATATTCGGATTCTTAATTTCAACAAAAATCCAAGGAAAAAAAATACCACTGTTTATTCTTCAAATACACAAACAAATATGTCAGATTCATGGGCGGAGCCACAAACTTTATTTAGATTAGACACTCAAAATTGAAACATTATTTTTAAATCTCAAATATTTCACTGCATAGAAAAAGTACATTTCAATTTTAAATAGAAGAGAAAATATGTAAGACATAAATATTTATACCCTAAATAGAAGTGGACGCTACCTAAGTGTGTTATAATTGAATGTATGATTTAATTAAGGTGGACACTAAAACTTTAGCTTTATCAAAATTTAAAATTTTGGGTGAGGCACACCTCAAAAATAAAAGACTGCATAGGGCCAGAGATGTAATATATGTCAAATTATAGATACATAAGCTTAATGTAAGGGTGTGTTTGGCAACTCCCCCACTATCTTAGGGTGTGTTTGGCGAGTTGTTAAAATTGGGCCAGGTCTGAACCTGACCCAATTTTGTTAGTTTTGTTTCATTAATTTTAGAGCTGATCAGCCCAACTTTTTGTACACAAATAGTGTCCTTAAACTTGTTTTGTTTTGGACCAAGGGGGGTATGGTCCAAAACAAAATCAGTTTTGAACAAAACTGGGCCAGGACTATTCGTAGCCCAGTTTTTGCTCCATTTGCCAAACACACCTAGTTAACTCCACTATCAATGATAAGGGCTTACTTTTTTTTTTGGCTAAAATTGGATCAATCACAAACATGGATAAGTGTTTACTTTTTAGTTCAATTTGGTGCCCTTATCCAGGCCAGAGTTGGACCAGCACCCCCCTGGTTTAATCCTGACCTGGATAAGAGTGTATACCACTTTATCCTAGATAAGGCTTTGGTTGCCAAACACACCCTAAGCATAGGTTTCTCAATCTGAACTAAGTGTGGCTCCGCCACTAGTCAAATTTAATTATAAATTCACCAATACAGTCCTATTGGTGCAAAGGGATCCCCGATAGTAACTTTTTTTTTAATTCTTAAAAGAGTAATAAAAAAATTCACTGATGAGATCTATCCGCACTTCGGCAAATAGTAAATAAGTCTACATGCACAATTAGAAACTTTGGGGGTCCATCTGCAACTGGGCAGTACTACAGGGGTCTATGTACAATTAACCCAAGTTTTAAGGTAGATTTCCAATCGTTCGCAATTCTGGATGATCGCACATCACGACAACTAGAATGACTGATAACGAGAGTACATTGACATTGAAAGGTCTGTGAACTTTCAACGGGCCCATAGCATGTAATTTCCTTACCATAATTCTTGTACCACACCTTTCTATCAACTATGTAATTAACTAGTATTAATGAGGTGTTTTATGTAACTTGTTGATAATAGTTTTTGTATCACACCTCCTTGTCGGCTATTCATATCATGTATCACCCATCTTATTGCGGTCAACTTCTTATGAGAATTATGGGCTAATTTCAAATAACCCCCTTAAGTTTGTGGGTTCTTACAGATAGCCCTCTGCAGAATCCTTAATTATTTTAATTC
The DNA here is from genome assembly GCA_012295165.1 of Asparagus setaceus. Lineage (NCBI taxonomy): Eukaryota > Viridiplantae > Streptophyta > Magnoliopsida > Asparagales > Asparagaceae > Asparagus > Asparagus setaceus. The sequence continues at coordinate 85,397,763 of CM022701.1, forward strand.
CACAAATCCATTGAAATTTAAGGGATTTTGCACACATAGCCCCCTGAACTTCTTTTATTCCATTGAACCCTTTGAAAAATTTTCATTTTAACCTCCAAAATAACACTGTCAAGTTTAAGGTGTGATGTACCATTAAAAAAAAGTTTAAGGTGTTACGTGCTTGGCATGACAAAAAAATACAAAAATGCCCCTTATCCGCTAAAAATTAACCATTTTAGCTGTGGAATTTGAAGAGAGTTATCAAGCAAAACCTATTGCACACAAGACATATTGTCTGCAATTACCTTTCACAAATATGTTTTTAGATCATCAACTAGAGTCATGACAAATATGGTGTACTACTAAGAAAAACTAGTTTGAAGAAAGGAAAAAAAAACCTATTTTCTTATCTTGATCAAGGGTAAGAACCTTGTTTAGAGACACCTTCCAGCCTAATTACGAGAGAATATTGCAATTTTTAAAAAATATCATATTCAATGAGTTCAAATAATCATTTTTATGTCTTGTTCCATGTAATATTAACCAAGACATTTAGCCCATGTGCAATGTGTTACAATGAGCTAATAATGCCTTTTATTATTCCTTAATTTCTATTTTGACATGATCCAAATTATTTGTTTTCCAATATTATAATTTTGGGGTTTTTGCATATATACCCCTCAACTTTCATATTTGCAAATTTACCTCGAAATCTTGGTATTTGTGAAATTACCCTCCAAAACTTGCATATTGACTCTTTCTACCCCTCCAACTTAATAATTTTAATTTCTTTTTTTAACAAAATAAAACATAGTAATGTCAAAGTTTCCAACATTTTCCAATAGGTTTACAAGATTTTCTCAATTAAAAACTAAAATTGTTAAGTGGAGGGGTAGAAAAAAAATCAAGAGAGAGAATTGGGGTACTTTTTAAATATCAAGATTTAGAGGGTAATTTTACAAACAGGGAAGATTGGGGATATATACGAAAAAACCATATTATTTTTTGGGGTTAATTTTGAATAGACCCATGTAGTATCACCCAATTGTAAATAGACCCATTTTACTTTTATTTGTTGCAAATAGACCCCCTGTAGTATTGGCCCAGGTGCGAATACATCCTCTTAGCAAAATTTTTTGGCTCTTTTAAAAATAAAAAATTAGCAATCGATGGTCTATCATCAGCAATAGAACAATAGGAGGTCTACTCACCTCTTCAAACATTTTCAATGATTTTCAGAGTCGGTAAAATTTCATTCATGGATCTATTTGCAAAAATAGAACTACGAGGGGTCTATTCACAATTAGGTGATACTAGGGGGTGTGTTCACAATTAATCCTAAAATTTCTCTTGACAAGGCTTAAACGAAATAACCACACAAGAAATTTGATTATATTCTATATATAAATGGCCCTTTCACTTTGTCAAAACTAGGACATGCTCCCACATATTGAACTCGCCTTTTTGCAGACCGGAATCTAGAGTCACACAATGACATTTTTTAAAATCGGTTTTAGATTTGTGACTATAAAGATTTGAATCTGAGTTGCTGCATTACTAGTTACACTACAAAACTTTAAAAGTGTGATGAAAACTAAGGCTTAGTTTGGTAAGAGGAGAGGTAGAGTAAGATAAGAGATAAAATTAAAAATCCTCTTTAGTAGGGAGTTGGTAGAAGGTAAGGTGAAGTAGAGTAAATTGAAGTGAGGGAGAGAAGACGCAAAATGAACTAGGAAGTGAAGAGAGAAAATTTCTCCAATTTTGAGGGAGATAAGAGTGAAGAGAAAGAAGATACAAAATGAACTAAAAAGTCATGTACCTCCCCGACTCCCTCTTCAATAAAGAAAAAGACATATCCCTCCTTATACGTTAGGGGCTTTTTGTTTCATTTTCCAAAAAAATTGGAAACAAATCATTTTGCCTAAAGCAGCAAAAATATTTCTGTGAACCAAATCCCCCACAAAAATCGTGGGTGTTGGTTCAAGGAATTTATTTATTTATTTTTTGTTGTTTCTGGCCGGGGGTGGGGTTTAAGCCAATTTATAGGAAGCTTTCAAAAAAAAAAAAGCTATAATGTGGAAGCTTTTCTTGTCAGATTGTTTTCCACTGTTTCCACCAAAAATTATGAAACAAACAGCCCCTTATTGAACCTTAGCTTACATTGTCTTCCCTCTTCGTACCTCCTGCCAAATCAAGAGGGTTATAACTTTAGTAACGGTTTCATACAATAGTCTCAATGGAGCAACAAAGTGATATGTTTGCACCTTAATTGTTGTTCTACTTGCATCTCCTTTGTCGCCAGAATCTGTATGTTGTTGAAAGAGGTAGAATACAACAAAGACGAGCTTGTCTTTATGAGCCTAATAATTCCCTTATAGGAGTGTGATCATGCATCCAAAAGTCAAATATAGATTGCGTACGGGGAAATGTTGGCATTACAAATGAGACTCTACGTAGTCCACACATTTGGCTTGTAAGATTAAGCCAAGGATGTCTGTGTTTGTAATGAGTTGAAGTGTCAGCATCTCTGCAATGACTAAAATCATCAGAAATCTAAAATATTTGATACTTTCATGTGAAATTTAATGCACAAGTTAATTTTGGCATTGGCTAAATTTCAAGCATGCGAGACTACGTCGAGTATGAAAGTTACCGACTTTTGTTCTACCACCCAAGATTGGACATCTTATTTAAACTGTACCCAAACGTGTTGCTCTCCATTTTTCTTCCTTTTCTTTTGTTTGTCTTTTTTCCCCCTTCGCTTTTTATTTGAAAAAGACATGTACAAAGCACCATGGGCAAGAAACTAGGTTAAACTTTCCAAATGCAATACCCATATTAATGATAATTAGTTGTGAGGCCTCACGGCCATGGGCCTTCTGAAATAGTACTTTTAAAAGCAATATTACAAGCATAATAATTAATTAGGATTAATTATGTTCACGTACCTGAGATATGGTGTAATTACATAAATAATTCTCGAGTGTGTGCATCTACACCGGTGTCTGAGATATGGTGTAATTACATAAATAATTCTCGAGTGTGTGCATCTACACCGGTGTCATGACATTATTGATTATATCCATGCGAGTAATTCTGAGAAGGAAAACTGAACATACTCCAAAATCACCATCGCAGTCACAATCACTAATATCAGAGTTGTCTATGGAGATACAAACTCTAAGGTCTTCTGGGTAATTAAATCATACTTTAGGGGTGCTTTAATGTAATTAATCTAATTAGTTAAGATTATGTGGGCACCCAACGATTTGATTTGATTATTTTATTTACTATATTGGGTAAAAAAGAATAATATCTTAGGCAAGAGGACAATAGCATGTGTCACGGGCTCTATGGAGTTCCTCTCCTGTGCATCAAAATGTGACAACACGTATATAGTACATAGGCACTTTCTCATCAATCACAACACATCCCTCCTTCTGCGTGTCAGAAGCTTAACCTGTTCCGCGAGTAAGAATACCAGAACCCAAGAATCTCTCTCGTTGGAAGCTCCGCGCTCCGTCGTCTTCTTTATAAATAAATAGAAAAACAAAAATAAAGAAATAAAAAATAAACCCAAGTAAATAAATGAAGTGAAGAGAGTTCACTGAGCTCTCTTAAGCTTTAAAAAAAAAAATCTCCATGGATTCTCTCTTTCTTCGGCCGGTCTCTTCCCCTTCTCGCCTCTGCTCACGGCCTTCTCTACGAAGAGGTAACTTTTTATTTTTTATTTTTGAATTGGATTATCTTGTAATTTGGATTAATGGGTAGTCACTAATTTTAGTGGGATTAGTGTTGTGATAAAAAAGTTGAGATTTTTTTCATCAGATTTTGGGATTTTAGTACCTGGGCTTGCCTTTATTGTGGGGTTTTAGTTATCTAACTTCTTTTACCTTGTTTAATTTAATGCTGAGAATGTCTTTCGTTGAAAGAAGTTAATTGGAGATGCATGCATCAGCATCAGGAAATTTTTACTAAATATGACTTCTTGTCTGCTACATCTATTTCCCTTCCTTTCTAAAATAGGACTGTTCTTCTTTACTAGAGAGTTAGTAGAGAGCTCAGTAGAAGTATGGGATGCTTGTTTAGATTTTACTACATCCCCTATGCGTTTAAATCAATTGAAAATCCCGAGGGAAATCATCTTAGAAGCTGGCACCCTATAGAGCCAATTGAGATGACATGGTTGAGGAAAGGGTTCTTCGGATTTTTTAAAACCTGGAGAACTTGCAGATTAAAACTATGTGAAAGAAATGATGAAGTATGGAAATAAATTTATTTTCTTGAATAGAAATTTATCATCGCCAATTTGGAGTAAAGGGAACATATTAAGGTTGATTTATCGATGATTATGTTGAGTGTTACAAATTGATATATGACGTGCACATTTGGATGTCCCACAAATTGCCTTAGTTGTGTACCTGCGTTAGTTGTTGGCTTGTTGCTAACTTGTCTGGGCATTAATGTCACCTTGTCTGGAAAAAAATAAAATTGTCTTCACTTTCTTTTTGTAATCATGGAACAGTTTTGCCATCCCAATATGTCGATAAGATGCAAACAATTGATATTTGAAGTATTTGCATCTACAGTTCTTAAGTAGTTGGAAATATGTTTTGATGTCATTCTTTGACTTGTACTGTGGTTGAAGGTGAACGCAATTCCATGGAGCTAAATATGTTCCCTGGTCTTGGCTTATTTCCTAATATCCAAATGCGCTTTTTTGGCAGTATATTATATTTTAAGGTTGACTTTCAATAGCAGAAAATGGTCAATGTCTTAGTTGACCTTCTAGATCCAGAGTTCTCCTTTCTTCAGTTAGAATTAAGAAGGCCCGGGAGAGAGTCTTTTTTTGGTGGTGGGGTTGAGGGGATGCATTTCAGGGTTATTGGTCATCTTTATTAATCCATAAAAACAAATAGAAGCTAAACTACTTTAAATAGGCAGTATCAACTTTCATAGGAACCAATTTATGAACATGTACCAAGATGAGGAAAGAAGAATGTTGGATAACATCTACATGAAAATTTTGTTGTTGCTCTTGAAAAATATTGTTGGTGTAAAACCCAGAAGTGTGATGCTTAAGATAAATCCTTTGCTAGTTGAAAAATATTGTTGGTGTAAAACCCAGAAGTGTGATACTTAAGATAAAGCCTTTGCTAGTTTCTTGCATAGCCTAAAACCATCATCACAGCCTGAAGAGCTTTCTTTAGCTTATGAAGAAATTAATATTTTGTTTAATTTTATTTTCGTGGTAAAGATGTTGAGAGTTATTTCTTTATGTTAGATAGGAATAGACCCCTTTTGTTTAGTCCCACATCTGATGAGTAGAAGAATGATACCACTCCTCTTGTATATATATTCCCCAGATTAATGAATAAAATTGCACTCTTTACCTTGTTTTTAACATGGTATCGAGCCTAAACCATAGCCGCCACCCAAAAATTATCGTTTCACCGGGCTGCGGAAGCATCGTTTCACCGCAGCACGTTTCAACGCCACCACCACCGCCTTTGACAATTATTTCCTTCGTGAAATAATCCCATCCGGATCAAACCTTGCTTTGATCCCGAGAAGAGTGGTGATTTCGCTGGTCGATTTCACTCATTTTGGCGATTATTTCCTTCGTGAAATAATCCCATTGATCGTGTAGTGTTCACCACCGCCGCCGCTTCGTCCTTTGGCAATTATTTTCGCGGAAATAATCCCTTCGACTTGATTCTCCGATCAAACCTGCTTTGATCCTGAAGATGACGCCGTCGTATTTCGTTTTACTTGCCATTGCCATAATCCCCTGATCGTGCCCCCTCGTGTTGAGGAGATGAGATAAGGGGGCAAGGTGGATAATGAGAAGAGGGTGATGTTGAAGGTCGGCAAGGGATCTAGATTTGTGGGATCGGTGTGAGGAACCGAACACAAATTAGATCGATGGAGACCGGCACAAACCCGATGGCGGAATCCAAGAAGTTGAATCCGGGATGTTTCAACTATGATGCGCTCATGAGGTTGATCATGGAGAGGCTCAACAGCCACCGCCTAGAAGATGGAGCTTCCACTATCGACGTGAAGCTCAAGGGCCGTATCCGAAGTTGGTCGCTACGGTGAGATATACTCCCTTGCAGGAACGAGGATATCCACGGGAGAAGACTGAGCCATTGAGTCTCGAAGAGAGATGAGTGGAAGTCCACTCATATGTCGTATATCCGGCTTCTCAATTGTAGTCCACCAATTGCATCCACTAGACGGCCTTGGGAAGGTGCGATGTCCGGGAGAAGCCGATGAGGACCTATGATGGGGTGGGGAATAACCCGAGGGTATTCCGGATCGAAAAGGTGATCGCTTACAGCTCGTGGAGAGAGGATCAGACAGAGTATGTCACGAGCCGGAGCTTTGTGGGTCGGATCACGATCACTTCCTCGCCCAAGTTGCAAGGACCCCGAGTGTAAGGAGCGAGGCCTCTTGCGAAGAGGACCATGCTATTCCTCCGACGCCGCTCCATCATTTGAGACGCGATGCTACTACTAGCCCATTTAAGATTTCATCTCCGGAGAGGCGCCTCGCCATGATCAGAAGAGAGCCGACAAAGCTATTCAGCCGGGACAGTGGACTTTCGGAGAAGTCAAGATCGGTGGTCTCAAACCCGTAACACCGATTCGCAGGGAGACTAGGCAAAGGTGTTTAATCAGCGGAGAGACAGGCATCCGAGGTGATGTGCTCTACGCCATCCAAGGAGAGGAACTGGGGCGACGCGACAAGTGGAGCCTGCCCACCCGAGGCCGCAGGGAAGAGGAGGCCATCGGGCGAATCTGGCTGGCGACAGAGGAGGATGAAGAAGTCGGAGATGACTTTATCGAGGAGGATCGAAGCTCTCGCGATCGAAGAAATGCCAGCAGTACTGCATGTCCATCACCGCCTGGAGGAGACTATGCTAGTTACGCCTCGACACACCCAAACAAAGGTATGAACAACACATGCCCTTGCATCCACATCGCCACTGATCCACGTGACCGATAATGGATCTCGAGCATCCGTGACAAACGCAATGCTAGTGAGTTCGCTTATACCGCGTCGAGAGATATCCAGATTATGGATGGTACATGCCGCCCGGTAAGGGCACCGTTAATCAAAGGTTCGTAACACTATCTAATATTTTGCATGCTCCTTCATTTCCCTTCGCTAGCCTCTATCCATTAGTGCCATTATCCTTCAACCGAAATGTTGTTTCTTTCGATATTCCTAAGGTGATCTTCGAGAATACGCTAAGACTGGGATCGGCATTACGTATGTACGTGCACCACCTGAAGGGATGGACCTGCCATACATGGTCAGAGGATTGGATGGGAGGAACCGAAGTTATGCGCAGAGGATGAGTTGATGCTACATCATAAACGGATGGGACATCCTTCATTTAGTATTTTGGGTAAATGTATCCAACCTTACTTCAAAAGCAAATCAACAAGCTTCAAGCAGGATGCTTGTGACTTTGGGAAGCTTACTAGAAGCTCTTATGTCGCCTCTGTAATAGGAGTTCCGTTTGGGTGATATCATTATATGGGGACCTTGTCCAATAAATTCTATAAGTGGATGCAAGTATTTTGTTACATTTATTGATTGTTTTTCCGAGTCACTTGGGTGTACTCGATGAAAATAAGAATGATGTAGTGGTTGTTTCAAAGACTTTCATAGCACATCCGCATCAAGATGGTAAGTAAAGGTAAAGGTGTTGAGGCGATAACGGGACAGAGTACATCAACAGAATATTTGGGGAGTATCTCAGTCAAGGGATACAACACCGGATACATGCACATACACCCCAAAATTTAATGGGTAGCAGAGGAAGAATAGACATCTTCTAGAAGTTGCTAGGAGTATGATGATGGCAATGAATGTCCCAAAAAATATTGTGACAAGCAGTTTTACCGCTCACTTAATCAATAGGATGCCTTCGAGTGTATTGAGATGGAAATCTCCGCGGAGACCGGCGGGAGACAACGGACTCACATTGAATGTGTGTTGTGAAGGATATGCACCATCCGGCTGGGAACCGATCCCGTGGCCGCGGAAGTGTATGTTCGGGATACTCGCACACGTAAAGGATATGTCCGTTGGAGTCCAAAGGAAAAAGGTCGCTTTGTCACATGGATGTGCCGCTTCAGAGCTCGAGCCATACTACAGATTGGGGTAACTTCACCCTTTGATTCTCGCCTAACGGAGGTATGAGGTGAGAGGAGGAGAATGGTGAGAGCTCAAGGGGTCAATCCCATTCGGGTCCCTTACTCGAGGCAGGAGGATGAAGACAAAGGGGAGGAGGAGGAGACAAGGGTGCTAGGCCTACGCTGTGGGAGTTACGCATACCGAATGAGGGCAAGCCGGTGCCTTACAAAGGCCGTGAGGTGCCTACAAAGTGCCGCTGGCTCAGCCTCGCCTCGCTTCCAACTCTTTGAGAAACCTACACCATCCTCCACTCTGACATTACTCGCAGATGCGCGTAATCCTCCGGACACATATGGTTGAGATCTTGCTCAATTTATTTCCTATTCTAATATATCCCTTCACATGGAGCATTCATTGCATCATTAGACTAAGCATTATACCTAACAACCGCGTGTCTAAGAAGGACCCAAAGTGGAAGATGTACCATGCACAGGAGCCGGGGCTCTCGGTAGAGTGGACATCAAACAGAAAAAGAGCAGATGCAAATGGGTGCTTATCTGAAGCGTAATCCGTATGACAAGTTGAACGCCGGCACACCTGGCAAAAGGCATGACATACCAAGATGACTACGATGAGACTTTTGCAAAAACCGCTACAAGATGTCTTAGTTGACCTTCTAGATCCAGAGTTCTCCTTTCTTCAGTTAGAATTAAGAAGGCCCGGGAGAGAGTCTTTTTTTGGTGGTGGGGTTGAGGGGTTGCATTTCAGGGTTATTGGTCATCTTTATTAATCCATAAAAACAAATAGAAGCTAAACTACTTTAAATAGGCAGTATCAACTTTCATAGGAACCAATTTATGAACATGTACCAAGATGAGGAAAGAAGAATGTTGGATAACATCTACATGAAAATTTTGTTGTTGCTCTTGAAAAATATTGTTGGTGTAAAACCCAGAAGTGTGATGCTGAAGATAAAGCCTTTGCTAGTTGAAAAATATTGTTGGTGTAAAACCCAGAAGTGTGATACTTAAGATAAAGCCTTTGCTAGTTTCTTGCATAGCCTAAAACCATCATCACAGCCTGAAGAGCTTTCTTTAGCTTATGAAGAAATTAATATTTTGTTTAATTTTATTTTCGTGGTAAAGACAACCATTTACTGGTGTCTGATTTTATTCCAAGTTTTGGAGCGATATGGAAGTCTTATCGATAATTCTGAGCATCAGGTTTTTTCTTAATAAAATGCATACCATCTTTTCTGTTTCTTCGTTGCATCAAAATAACACCTTTATTCTCCAAAGTCATGTATTTCCTACATTTTTAAGTACTTCACTACTTGTTTGACCATTTTGTGGATAGCATGTTATGCAAAATTCTTGAAGGAACAACCTGCTTACATCATTAGAGCAGATTATTGTGTCCTTTTCGTGATGGTGTGGAGGTAGTAAAGTTTAATCCCTAACCAATAAAATTGATTTTCCATCTATCAGCTTTCATATTAGTTCTTTTAGGTTAGAATGAACATTGATCCTGAACTCAGTGCAGATAACCCATATTAAACTATTAAGGTCAATATGTGAATTATTGTGACCCCCTCGACAATTAAAAACCCTTCAATACTGGCTGTAGTATTAAAAAAGTGATGTTTTAAACACAAAAAACTCACTGCAATTTCTCTCCTATTTACTGTTGATGCCTCAGTCACATGACCACTTCATCCAAAAGCCTAATATTATGAGTTATGGCTTAACAATTTGTATCGAGCAAATTAAACATGCTATTTCATGGATTAATTTTTAGAGGGAAGAATACAATTACTTCTTACTAGATATCTAATTTTCTGCAATTTTCAGGTGGTTGTGCACAAATCCAGTATCTTTACCAAGATTTTAACACTGCAGATAGATGCAGTACTGGAAGAATTCGAGGGTGTCTCTTAAATCGTCGAGATAATGCAAATTCTACATCTTATGGGAGATTTCATGAGTTGAGTCATGTAAAAGCCTCATCAGGACATCCTTTAGAATCTGCACCTGAAGATTACTCCTCTACTAGCACATGGAAAGCTATACTGGCTTCACTAAATGTTCTCTACCGATTCTCGCGGCCTCATACAGTTATAGGAACAGTTAAGTCGTAAATTAAATTCTAGATATTTTCATATTCTTTAATTAAAAAAATAGTTGTTGTTCACAGGCGATGGGCATAGTCTCGGTTTCTCTGTTGGCTGTAGAGAGTTTACCTGATATTTCTCCATTATTTTTTGCTGGAATGTTGGAGGTATTGATCTGCTAGAATTTTTATTTGGTAAACTGAAGAGATTTACCCAGTGGGATATAATTTTTCTCTTTTATCTTGCAGGCGGTAGTTGCTGCACTTTTCATGAATGTTTACATTGTTGGATTAAATCAGTTGTTTGACATAGAAATAGACAAGGTATTCCCTTTGCTAATTCTTTTGGTGAAACCTTAATTTTTATGTATTTCATATCTTACATCAAGTGTGTTTTTCTACCTTAATTATTTAATATGTGTAGATAAGCAATGTTTTCCTCTATTAGTTTTCTCCTTTTAAAATTTACTGTTGCTAATATTTGAATTTGATCGTCATCTTTCCTTCAGGTTAATAAACCGGATCTTCCTCTTGCATCAGGAGAATATTCTCTCAAAGCTGGCATTGCAATTATTACTGCTGCTGCCTTGATGGTAATGAGATTCTTAAGTTGTTAATATGTTCTCCATAAAGCATATTCTAACGATGCATAGCATTATCTATGTATGCATGTCAATGATGTTGTGCTTAAGATGTCATGAAAAGAGTAAAAATTTTCTTTTATATTATATTTTTATACATTGATTTAAATATTTGCTAGAAAGCATTACTGATTCCAATTTGATGTTCCAGAGCTTTGGCATTGGATGGTTTGTTGGTTCTTGGCCATTATTCTGGGCTCTGTTTATCAGTTTTGTTCTTGGGACTGCATATTCAATCAATGTAAGTCCGCATTTCTCTCCATTCGTACATTATATGGTTCTTTTGGCCCTTTCTCTTTTCTGTGCAGATTTTCCAATGACCGTCACTAGATTCAATAAATCAGCATCTTTACACATTTTGCATATTTATTCTTTATCATTAAACAAAATTTAGGCTGTGTACTACCTGAGGAAATTAGAAAAGGGTCCGATAATATGTCTTTGTTGAGACTAGTTACAGATAGAAATAAATGTTACTTCTATTTTGATCTATAACCAGCTAATATCATGATTCTTGCTAATTGGTCATTAATTTATAATGATACAAACTGTTCCCCGTATCGGGAAGTGTATCGGGAAACATAGCAGTTGGTATGCTCTTTATCTTGAACTTTAGGCTTGTACCCTCATCCAATGCTTTGTAAGATCTGGACAAGTGAAAGCCTATTTTAAACCCACAGAAAACCCTATGATCCCTACTATATACATACATACATACACACACGCGCGGGTGTATATACATACATATATAGATATATGTGTGTGTGTGCATACATACATACATACATACATACATACACATATATATATATATAGATATAGATATGTATATATATACATATATATACATATGTATATATATACAGGTGTATACATATATATACATATACATATATATACATATATGTATATATATGTATATGTATATATACATAATACTGCATGTCTTGGCTATACACACATATATATATGTATGCATACACACACACATATATCTATAATATGTATACACACACATGTATATATATATATATATATATATATATATATATATATATATATAAAACTCCTATAAACTTAAGTGGATAGGAGCACTTGTCCACCTTTTATCCTTCATTATGCTTTGAGATTTGTGCTACACATCAATGTTATCTTTGAGATTTGTGCCTTTATTTATATCATATGCTAAGCATAAATCTCAATGCAAAATCAATAGATAAAAAGTTGGTGGAATAAATCCACTTAAGTTTATAGGACTTCTCTCTCTCTCTCTCTATATATATATATATATATATATATATAACAAGGAATATAAACAAGTTGATAGGGACCAACTGTTCGTCTTTGCCTTGAGATCTTGGTGAAATCAAAAGATGCACACAAATCTCAAAGTGGGCTTTATATTTTCAGGATCCCAAGGCAACATCGATGGATAGAAAAGTTGGTGGATATTCTTCCTATCAACTTAAGTTATATAGAGCTCATCTCTCTCTCTCTCTATATATATATATATATATATATATATATATATATATATATATATATATAGGTTACAATACACCTAGGGTGTAACTAACTAGTTTCACCAACCTATAAATACATGTTTGACCATTGATATTAATGATCCACACCGTTTATTGTGATCTATGCATTCAAGACTTCATGGAGATAAAAAATCACATAGATTAAATATTTCTAGTTTATATATCTAATGACCTAAAATGAGCGGTGCATGATTCTTAAATGTAAACTTTTTTGAATTGCGTGATTTATAAGATAGAAAATTCCAAACCACATGATTACGGATCCACTTAGATATGATGACATGTAGATAATAAGCGGCTTGGGTTTACAACATAGATTGTCAAGCATGTATTTTTACAGGTGGGCCTAACTAAGTTAGTTACACCTTGGGTATATTGTAACCTTACCCTACACACACATGGGTTGGGGGGTGGGTGGGGGTGGGGTGGGGGAGGGGTATGCAAGCCTTCTCTAGAAATATACTTATTCAAATGACTGCAGTGCAAATTATCAAGAAATATGCCTAACAATGTATATTCTTTTCTGCATTGTGTTTAGCATGATCAATTGAAGCTTGCTGAGTATTTGTAAGGCAATTTTCAAGTTTGATAACCTGTTACATATATGCGGTTGGATGTAATGTGAATGCATGTACACCAATGTTCTGAGAAGGCTAGATGATAGGGGCCTAAGCCCTAAGTGAGTTTGCAGAAACACCTATTTTTAATTTAATTAATTATAATAATTCACAAAATGTGTATTAAGTTCATATTAAACTGAAACTAACTAAAATTAACTAAAATTGAACAAGATTAAACTAAACTTAACTACAACTAACTAAAATTAACTAATTAAACAAATTAATTAAACTAAGTTAAATAAAAGTAACTAATTAAACTAATTAGTTAAACTGAAATTAACTAAAATTAACTGAAATTTAACATGATTAGACTAAAATAACAAAAATTAACTAAAACTAACTTAATTCAACTAAGTAAACTAATTAAGTAAACTAAAATTGAACAAAATCAACTAGTTAAATTAAAAAAAGTTTATAACAGTTTATAAGTGACATATACTTCTAAAAAAGCATCTTTAAGTTTAAAAAAAGCAAGAATCTGAAAGGCAAGAATCCGTGGCCGAGATCAATGAAGGGTGGTAATGAGGTCAAAGCCGAGGGGATCGATTAGGCGGGAGAGGGTGAGGATGTAGAAGGGTGAAGCTTGAGAAGGCGTTTATTTTGAAAGGCGGACGGTAAAGGAGAAAGTCGGTTAGGTTAGAGTAGGTATGGTTCTGGAGTCGAATCTGGGTTTAAGTAAAGTTTTTTTTTTCAATTCAAAGGTGGGTGGTCGGTTATGGACCAGTCTGGGTTTTAGTGGGTTTTATTTTTTTTAACACTACAAAACAAGCCGGTCCACCTGGGGCTGACCGCCTAGCAAAAATAAGCGGCAAGCCAGTCTTCAGGCCTAGCGGATGCCTGAGGTCCGCCCTAGGCGCTTTAGAACATTGATGTACCCAGTATTCAATGGGAAACTTGTAACCTTGTTTTCTGCTAAATTTGACACTATAAAGTGTGCTAACATTGATATAGTGCCATGATAATCTTGAACCTATTTTTCCTGCAGTTACCATTTTTAAGATGGAAGAGATTTGCAGTTGTTGCAGCAATATGTATCCTCGCTGTGCGTGCTGTTATTGTTCAGCTAGCCTTTTTCTTGCACATGCAGGTAAGTTTCTGGAGATGAGATTGTTTTGTTATGTTTTCCACTTGCATGTGTAGTTACAAAGACATGCACGTGCACATTTAGTATTTTAATATGCACATTAGGAGTTCATATGTATGCATAAGGAGAACTTTCATTATTGATCCTACCAGAAGGGCCTAATTTCAAATCCTATAGCTCCAATATAAAACCAGATTAATCTGCTATTCGGAAATTCAAGCAGTTAATAGCATTCTCCAACATATTTTAATTTTCATTCCTGCATCTAGTTGAGTCAAAATGAAGGAATACAATAACAAGTTAATCCTATTATGGCTTATAAGTATTCAAACCCAATGAATATTGATCTGCATACATACTATAATGTCTGGGGATGTGCCCAAATTGGTCTTTGGCTTATTTATAGCTTATAGTTGGATGGTTTTCCCTATAACGAGATATCATCTTTTCTTGTACGCTCTTATGTCTGAAATTTTGAATGAATTTTGGAGATTTTTTTCCTTGTCACTTGAGCTTAAACTGCATAATGTAGGTAGTTCAAGCTATCTGCAAAATAGCCTTTTAGATATTGTGGAACACTCCTTTTCTTAGCTCCGTATTTTCTTTAGGAACTTGCACCAACTTAATGGCTTGACATCAAATTTGACTGTTGGCTGTATTATTTTGTCAATTTTTTTCATGGAGCGTTCGGCTCCATAGTCCCATTTGGTCGGAGAAGCCTTAGATGATTATTTGATGATGGTGATGTTATTATGTGATATTAAGTTTTTTGTTCACTTTAAAACATGAATTGTAGAGTTACCGTCTTTATATGATGTCTCATTTGTTAATGCTTGATACATAAGTAACAAAGAAAGGATAAAAATATATTGTTACTACTAGTTTTTGTTAGAAACAGGGCAAATCAAGAGAAAAGTGTAATTTTATTCATTAGTATTGGGGTCTATATATACGTGAGGAGTGGTCTCATTTTTCTACTCTATCCGATGTGGGACTAAACAAAGGGGTCTATTCCTATCTAACATAAAGAAATAATTCTCAACACTCCTCTTCAAGATGGGCGAAAGATATCTATTAAGCCCATCTTGTCACACCCTCTAGCTAGGTCTCTTGAGCTAAGTCCTTTAGTCAAGCAACAGTACCGATCCTTAGTTAGAACATGGCCTAACTCCAATAGCCCATCGTTCGCTTCTTTCTTTGATGAAGAACCCGTCAATCTCGATGTGCTTGTCTCATTATGCCGCGACCGGGTTGTTGGCACATCGATAGTCGACTTGTTGTCGCACCACAACCTAATCTTGGCCCCTTGATCTAGCTTTAGCTCCACCAAAGATGCTTTTCACCACATCAACTCCGCGAACCCCCACGCCATTGCTCAGACTGCCCATTGTTGATCTTGCCACCACGATTGCTTTTGCTTTTCCAAGAGGCTAAGTTGCCTCCTATAAATATGCGACTCGAGGTAGACCTCCTATCATCTCCGCAGCCTAGCCCAATCGAGTCACAGAGCCCTCAATGTTCACATGGTCACTCCTCCCGAATATCGCCCTTTGTCGGGCACCTTCGGATATTTCAGATCCGATATATCGTGATCCATATGACTCTTTCTCGGGTCATGCATGTAGCGGCTCACCACGCCACCGTAAATGAAATGTCGGACGGTGTGACTCGATAGATCAACCTACCAACCAGCCTCGATATTTCTCACGATCAATGGTTCTCCACGCCTCGAATCGGCTTGAACCTCGATCGATCGGTGTAGTAGCAGTTTGCACCCCAATATTCTGCAAGAAGATCCAGCATACTTCCTCCGGGAGAGAACAATCCTCCGCTCCATGAGCTATCTCTATTCCAAGAAAGTATCGGTGACCCGGATCCTTCACTTTAAATTTTTGCTCAATCTCACCTTGAGTGGGCAATCTTTCTCATCTCCCCGTGATGATCATGTCATCTATATACACCGCAAGCATAGTGATGTGGCCCCCACTTCTTCGAAAGAACACAGTATGGTCGACATTGATCTGCTTGTATCCCATACCAATTATAGCCCTCCTGAACCTGTCGAACCATGCTCGGGGAGACTGCTTTAGCCCATACAGACTTTCTTAGCTCGCAGACTTTATCCATCATGCGTCTCCGTACAAACTCGATGGTATCTCCATATACACCTCCTCCACTAGATCCCCATGAAGAAACACATTCTTCACGCCTAGTTGGTGTAGTTTCCATCCACCATTTGCCGCGAGAGAGATCGATCAACAAGCTCATCTTCGCCACCGGTGCAAAAGTCTCATCAGAGTCAATGCCGTATGTCCGGCTATACCTTTTGCCACCGGCCGTGCCTTGTAGCGCTCAACTCGCCTTCTCGATTCTCGCTTCACAAGTAAATATCAATTTGCATCCCATCGCTTTTTCCTCGCGGCGTGTCACCAACTCCCATGTGTGATCCTTCTCAGAGCCCCCCACTGCGCATGTCTCCGCCTTCCATTTTGGGTCCTTCTTAGCGACCGCTAGTTGTTAGGTATAGTAATGTAATCTAATGATGCAATGATTGCCCACCAAAGTAAGATTGAAAAGAATTTGAAGTGAAGGATCCGGGTCACGATACTTTCTTGAATAGAGATAGCCTGGGAGCGGAGGGAATTGTTCTTCCCTGCAGGAAGTATGCACTGGATCTTCGCAGAGACAGAATGTTGGGTGCAAACTCGCTACTACACCGATCGTGAGAGGTCAAGCCGACACGGTGCAGAGGAAACTTGATCGTGAGAGATATCGAGGCCGGTTGGTAGGTTGATCTATCTCACCACACACTTCCGCATTTTATTTATGTGAGCTGTGAGCCGCTACATGCATGATCCAGAAAGGGTCATATGGATGCAAGATATCAAATCCTCAAGATTCGGCGGTGCCCCCGCAAAGGGTCGATATTCGTGAGGAGTGACCATGTGAACATTGAGGGCTACCGTGACTCGATTGGGCTAGCCGCTGAGATGATAGGAGGTCTACTTCGTGGTATCAGATATTCGTAGAGGCAACTTAGTCTCCCGGAAAGTAAGAAGCACTGCGGGTGGCAAGATCAACAACAAGCGCAGTACGAGCAATGGCCGTGGGGGCTATGGAGTTGATGTGGTCAAAAGCATGCCGGTGGAGCTAAAGCTAGATCAATGGCCAAGATTAGATTGTGTGACAACAAGTGCCTATCAAGATTGCCAACAAAAGATGACAAAAACCAAGCACATCGAGATTGACAAGTTCTTCATCAAAGAGAAGCCGAATGTTGGGCTACTAAAGTTAGGCCATGTTCCAACTAAGGATCGTGCCAGCAGATCTTGACTAAAGGACTTAGCTCAAGAGACCTAGCTAGAGGGTATGACAAGATGGACTTAATAGATATCTTTCAGCCATCTTGAGGAGGAGTGTTGAGAGTTATTTCTATGTTAGATAGAATAGACCCTTTGTTTAGTCCCACATCTGATAGAGTAGAAGAATGAGACCACCTCTTGTATATATAGACCAAGTACTAATGAATAAAATTGCACCTTTCTTGATTTACCTTGTCTTAACAAAAGACAACCATTTACGGTGTCTGATTTTATTCCAAGTTTTGGAGCGATATGGAAGTCTTATCGATAATTTGAGCATCAGGTTTTTCTTAATAAAATGCATACCATCTTTTCTGTTTCTTCGTTGCATCAAAATAACACCTTTATTCTCCAAAGTCATGTATTTCCTACATTTTAAGTACTTCACTACTTGTTTGACCATTTTGTGGATAGCATGTTATGCAAAATTTTTGAAGGAACAACCTGCTTACATCATTAGAGCAGATTATTGTGTCCTTTTTCGTGATGGTGTGGAGGTAGTAAAGTTTAATCCCTAACCAATAAAATTGATTTTCCATCTATCAGCTTTCATATTAGTTCTTTTAGGTTAGAATGAACATTGATCCTGAACTCAGTGCAGATAACCCATATTAAACTATTAAGGTCAATATGTGAATTATTGTGACCCCTCGACAATTAAAACCCTTCAATACTGGCTGTAGTATTAAAAGTGATGTTTTAAACGCAAAAACTCACTGCAATTTCTCTCCTATTTACTGTTGATGCCTCAGTCACATGACCACTTCATCCAAAAGCCTAATATTATGAGTTATGGCTTAACAATTTGTATCGAGCAAATTAAACATGCTATTTCATGGATTAATTTTTAGAGGGAAGAATACAATCACTTCTTACTAGATATCTAATTTTCTGCAATTTTCAGGTGGTTGTGCACAAATCCAGTATCTTTACCAAGATTTTAACACCGCAGATAGATGCAGTACTGGAAGAATTCGGTGTCTCTTAAATCGCCGAGATAATGCAAATTCTACGCCTTATGGGAGATTTCATGAGTTGAGTCATGTAAAGCCTCATCAGGACATCCTTTAGAATCTGCACCTGAAGATTACCTCTACTAGCACATGGAAAGCTATACTGGCTTCACTAAATGTTCTCTACCGATTCTCGCCTCATACAGTTATAGGAACAGTTAAGTCAGAATTAAATTCTAGATATTTTCATATTCTTTAATTAAAAAATAGTTGTTGTTCACAGGCGATGGGCATAGTCTCGGTTTCTCTGTTGGCTGTAGAGAGTTTACCTGATATTTCTCCATTATTTTTGCTGGAATGTTGGAGGTATTGATCTGCTAGAATTTCTATTTGGTAAACTGAAGAGATTTACCCAGTGGGATATAATTTTTCTCTTTTATCTTGCAGGCAGTAGTTGCTGCACTTTTCATGAATGTTTACATTGTTGGATTAAATCAGTTGTTTGACATAGAAATAGACAAGGTATCCCTTTGCTAATTCTTTTGGTGAAACCTTAATTTTATGTATTTCATATCTTACATCAAGTGTGTTTTTCTACCTTAATTATTTAATATGTGTAGATAAGCAATGTTTTCCTCTATTAGTTTTCTCTTTTAAAATTTACTGTTGCTAATATTTGAATTTGATCGTCATCTTTCCTTCAGGTTAATAAACCGATCTTCCTCTTGCATCAGGAGAATATTCTCTCAAAGCTGGCATTGCAATTATTACTGCTGCTGCCTTGATGGTAATGAGATTCTTAAGTTGTTAATATGTTCTCCATAAAGCATATTCTAACGATGCATAGCATTATCTATGTATGCATGTCAATGATGTTGTGCTTAAGATGTCATGAAAAGAGTAAAAATTTTCTTTTATATTATATTTTTATACATTGATTTAAATATTTGCTAGAAAGCATTACTGATTCCAATTTGATGTTCCAGAGCTTTGGCATTGGATGGTTTGTTGGTTCTTGGCCATTATTCTGGGCTCTGTTTATCAGTTTTGTTCTTGGGACTGCATATTCAATCAATGTAAGTCAGATTTCCATTCAGACATTATATGGTTCTTTTGGCCCTTTTCTTTTGTGCAGATTTTCCAATGACCGCACTAGATTCAATAAATCAGCATCTTTACACATTTTGCATATTTATTCTTTATCATTAAACAAAATTTAGGCTGTGTACTATCTGAGGAAATTAGAGAAGGGTCCGATAATATGTCTTTGTTGAGACTAGTTACAGATAGAAATAAATGTTACTTCTATTTTGATCTATAACCAGCTAATATCATGATTCTTGCTAATTGGTCATTAATTTATAATGATACAAACTGTTCCACGATGGAAGTGTATCGGGAAACATAGCAGTTGGTATGCTCTTTATCTTGAACTTTAGGCTTGTACCCTCATCCAATGCTTTGTAAGATCTGGACAAGTTAAAGCCTATGTTAAATCCACAGAAAACCCTATGATCCCCACTATATACATACATACATACACGCCACATGTATATACACATACATATAGAGATATGTGTGTGTGTGCATACATACATACATACACACACATATATATCTATATATAGATATAGATATGTATATATATACATATATATACATATGTATATATATACATATATATATATATATATATACATATATATATATATATATGTATGTATTAAATACATACACACACAAGACACACACACATATATATATGTATGCACACACACACACACATATATCTATATATATGTATACACACACATATCTATATGTATATGTATAACACACATATATGTATACATATACACACATACGTATATATATATATATATATATATATATATATATATATATATATATATATATATATATAGAGTAAAGCTCCTATAAACTTAAGTGGATAGGAGCATTCCCATAAAGTAAAGCTCTATAAACTTAAGTGGAGACTTGTCCACCAAACTTTTATCCCTTCATTATGCTTTGAGATTTGTGCTACACATCAATGCTATCTTTGAGATTTGTGCATTTATTTATATCATGCTAAGAATCTCAATGCAAATCAATGGATAAAAAAGTCAGGACAAATGGCTCTATCCACTTAAGTTTATAGGAGCTTACTCTCTATATATATATATATATATATATATATATATATATATATATATATATATAGAGCAAGGCTCCTATAAACTTAAGTTGATAGGAGGAGTGTCCACAAACTTTTATAGCCATTGATCTTGCCTTGAGATCCGTGAAATCAAGATGCACACAAATCTCAAAGTGGGCTTTATATCTTTCACTGATCCCAATGCAACATCAATGGATAGAAAGTGGTGGATGACTATTGCCTTGCTCTCTCTCTCTCTCTCTCTCTCTATATATATATATATATATATATATATATATATATATATACTAAGCATAATACACCCGTGGTGTAACTAACTTAGTTTCACCAACCCATATATATATATATATATATATATATATATATATATATATATATATATATATATATATATATATATATATATATATATATATACATCTGCTACAATACACCTGTGGTGTAACTAACTTAGTTTCACCAACCCGTGAAAATACATGTTTGACCATTGATATTAATGATCCACACCGCTTATTGTGATCTATGCATTCAAGACTTCATGGAGAAAAAATCACATAGATTAAATGTTTCTAGTTTATATATCTAATGACCTAAAATGAACGGTCTGTATCGGTCTTAAATGTCGCTTTATTTTGAATTGCGGATTTATAAGATAGAAATTGCAAACCACATGATTCTCGATCCACTTAGATATGATGACATGTAGATAATAATAAACGCTTGGTTTACAACATAGATGGTCAAGCATGTATTTTTACGGTGGGCCTAACTAAGTTAGTTACACCGGTATATTGTAACCCTACCCTACACACACATGGGTTGGGGTGTGTGGGGTGGGTGGGGGAGGGTGCAAGCCTTCTAGAAATATACTTACTCAAATGACTCCAATGCAAATTATCAAGAAATATGCCTAACAATGTATATTCTTTTCTCAGCATTGTGTTTAGCATGATCAATTGAAGCTTGCTTGAGTATTTGTAAGGCAATTTTCAAGTTTGATAACCTGTTACATATATGCAGTTGGATGTAATGTGAATGCATGTACACTATTCAATGGGAAACTTGTAACTTGTTTGCTAAAAAAAAAGATTATCTTTAGTTTTTCTCATACAGACATCATCTTCACGGCTACAGCAGTGATGATCTCTGGTTATCGCTGCTAAATTTGACACTATAAAGTGTGCTAACATTGATATAGTGCCATGATAATCTTGAACCTATTTTTTCCCAGTTACCATTTTAAGATGGAAGAGATTTGCAGTTGTTGCAGCAATATGTATCCGCTGGCGTGCTGTTATTGTTCAGCTAGCCTTTTCTTGCACATGCAGGTAAGTTTCTGGAGATGAGATTGTTTTGTTATGTTTTCCACTTGCATGTGTAGTTACAAAGACATGCACGCACATTTAGTATTTTAATATGCACATTAGAGTTCATATGTATGCATAAGGAGAACTTTCATTATTGATCCTACCAGAAGGGCCTAATTTCAAATCCTATAGCTCCAATATAAAACCAGATTAATCTGCTATTCGAAATTCAAGCGTTAATAGCATTCTCCAACATATTTTAATTTTCATTCCTGCATCTAGTTGAGTCAAAATGAAGGAATACAATAACAAGTTAATCCTATTATGGCTTATAAGTATTCAAACCCAATGAATATTGATCTGCATACATACTATAATGTCTGGGGATGTGCCCAAATTGGTCTTTGGCTTATTTATAGCTTATAGTTGGATGGTTTTCCTATAACGAGATATCATCTTTTCTTGTACTTCTTATGTCTGAAATTTTGAATGAATTTTGGAGATTTTTTCCTTGTTACTTGAGCTTAAACTGCATAATGTAGGTAGTTCAAGCTATCTGCAAAATAGCCTTTTAGATATTGTGGAACACTCCTTTTCTTAGCTCCGTGATTTTCTTTAGGAACTTGCACCAACTTAATGGCTTGACATCAAATTTGACTGTTGGCTGTATTATTTTGTCAATTTTTTCATGGAGCGCTCGCTCCATAGTCCCATTTGGTCGGAGAAGCCTAGATGATTATTTGATGATGGTGATGTTATTATGTGATATTAAGTTTTAGTTCACTTTAAAACATGAATTGTAGAGTTACCGTCTTTATATGATGTCTATTTTGTTAATGCTTGATACATAAGTAACAAAGAAAGGATAAAAATATATTGTTACTACTAGTTTTCAAGTGTATCAAGTATCCAGGTTATGACTAACAATTTTGGTTTCCTTTAATGGAACTCCAATCATCTTATATCTATGAGCATTATGTAACATTGTGAATTTTCCAGACCTTTGTTTTGGAAGACCAGCAAGCTTCTCAAGGCCATTGATATTTGCAACAGCGTTCATGAGCTTCTTCTCAGTTGTTATTGCACTATTCAAGGTAATTTACTCGCAATTTCCAACTTCAAGATGTCAATTATGGAGTCCCTTGATATTGAAAACTCGGTGTATGGAGAGCTATAAAATGTTATGGGAGTTGACCTAGTAATATTTTCAGGTAAAATAATTTATTATTTAGAATTTTGATTTTTTATTTATTTGTAAATAATTAATGTGCAGGACATACCTGATATTGATGGTGATCGCATTTTTGGCATTCGTTCTTTTAGCGTACGCCTGGGCCAAAAAAAGGTAGTCATCCTGTGGATTGTTTGCTTAACCTGTTATCTAAATTAGGCAATATTGGGTTTTTCTTTCATGTTTGCTATTTATTTGCACGTGATCAGGTGTTTTGGATTTGTATATATCTACTTGAGATGGCTTACACTGTAGCAATGGTTGTTGGAGCGACTTTTTCGTGATGGTGTGGAGGTAGTAAAGTTTAATCCCTAACCAATAAAATTGATTTTCCATCTATCAGCTTTCATATTAGTTCTTTTAGGTTAGAATGAACATTGATCCTGAACTCAGTGCAGATAACCCATATTAAACTATTAAGGTCAATATGTGAATTATTGTGACCCCTCGACAATTAAAACCCTTCAATACTGGCTGTAGTATTAAAAAAGTGATGTTTTAAACGCAAAAAACTCACTGCAATTTCTCTCCTATTTACTGTTGATGCCTCAGTCACATGACCACTTCATCCAAAAGCCTAATATTATGAGTTATGGCTTAACAATTTGTATCGAGCAAATTAAACATGCTATTTCATGGATTAATTTTTAGAGGGAAGAATACAATCACTTCTTACTAGATATCTAATTTTCTGCAATTTTCAGGTGGTTGTGCACAAATCCAGTATCTTTACCAAGATTTTAACACCGCAGATAGATGCAGTACTGGAAGAATTCGGTGTCTCTTAAATCGCCGAGATAATGCAAATTCTACGCCTTATGGGAGATTTCATGAGTTGAGTCATGTAAAGCCTCATCAGGACATCCTTTAGAATCTGCACCTGAAGATTACCTCTACTAGCACATGGAAAGCTATACTGGCTTCACTAAATGTTCTCTACCGATTCTCGCCTCATACAGTTATAGGAACAGTTAAGTCAGAATTAAATTCTAGATATTTTCATATTCTTTAATTAAAAAATAGTTGTTGTTCACAGGCGATGGGCATAGTCTCGGTTTCTCTGTTGGCTGTAGAGAGTTTACCTGATATTTCTCCATTATTTTTGCTGGAATGTTGGAGGTATTGATCTGCTAGAATTTCTATTTGGTAAACTGAAGAGATTTACCCAGTGGGATATAATTTTTCTCTTTTATCTTGCAGGCAGTAGTTGCTGCACTTTTCATGAATGTTTACATTGTTGGATTAAATCAGTTGTTTGACATAGAAATAGACAAGGTATCCCTTTGCTAATTCTTTTGGTGAAACCTTAATTTTATGTATTTCATATCTTACATCAAGTGTGTTTTTCTACCTTAATTATTTAATATGTGTAGATAAGCAATGTTTTCCTCTATTAGTTTTCTCTTTTAAAATTTACTGTTGCTAATATTTGAATTTGATCGTCATCTTTCCTTCAGGTTAATAAACCGATCTTCCTCTTGCATCAGGAGAATATTCTCTCAAAGCTGGCATTGCAATTATTACTGCTGCTGCCTTGATGGTAATGAGATTCTTAAGTTGTTAATATGTTCTCCATAAAGCATATTCTAACGATGCATAGCATTATCTATGTATGCATGTCAATGATGTTGTGCTTAAGATGTCATGAAAAGAGTAAAAATTTTCTTTTATATTATATTTTTATACATTGATTTAAATATTTGCTAGAAAGCATTACTGATTCCAATTTGATGTTCCAGAGCTTTGGCATTGGATGGTTTGTTGGTTCTTGGCCATTATTCTGGGCTCTGTTTATCAGTTTTGTTCTTGGGACTGCATATTCAATCAATGTAAGTCAGATTTCCATTCAGACATTATATGGTTCTTTTGGCCCTTTTCTTTTGTGCAGATTTTCCAATGACCGCACTAGATTCAATAAATCAGCATCTTTACACATTTTGCATATTTATTCTTTATCATTAAACAAAATTTAGGCTGTGTACTATCTGAGGAAATTAGAGAAGGGTCCGATAATATGTCTTTGTTGAGACTAGTTACAGATAGAAATAAATGTTACTTCTATTTTGATCTATAACCAGCTAATATCATGATTCTTGCTAATTGGTCATTAATTTATAATGATACAAACTGTTCCACGATGGAAGTGTATCGGGAAACATAGCAGTTGGTATGCTCTTTATCTTGAACTTTAGGCTTGTACCCTCATCCAATGCTTTGTAAGATCTGGACAAGTTAAAGCCTATGTTAAATCCATTTAAAACCCTATGATCCCCACTATATACATACATACATACACGCCACATGTATATACACATACATATAGAGATATGTGTGTGTGTGCATACATACATACATACACACACATATATATCTATATATAGATATAGATATGTATATATATACATATATATACATATGTATATATATACATATATATATATATATATATACATATATATATATATATATGTATGTATTAAATACATACACACACAAGACACACACACATATATATATGTATGCACACACACACACACATATATCTATATATATGTATACACACACATATCTATATGTATATGTATAACACACATATATGTATACATATACACACATACGTATATATATATATATATATATATATATATATATATATATATATATATATATATATATAGAGTAAAGCTCCTATAAACTTAAGTGGATAGGAGCATTCCCATAAAGTAAAGCTCTATAAACTTAAGTGGAGACTTGTCCACCAAACTTTTATCCCTTCATTATGCTTTGAGATTTGTGCTACACATCAATGCTATCTTTGAGATTTGTGCATTTATTTATATCATGCTAAGAATCTCAATGCAAATCAATGGATAAAAAAGTCAGGACAAATGGCTCTATCCACTTAAGTTTATAGGAGCTTACTCTCTATATATATATATATATATATATATATATATATATATATATATATATATAGAGCAAGGCTCCTATAAACTTAAGTTGATAGGAGGAGTGTCCACAAACTTTTATAGCCATTGATCTTGCCTTGAGATCCGTGAAATCAAGATGCACACAAATCTCAAAGTGGGCTTTATATCTTTCACTGATCCCAATGCAACATCAATGGATAGAAAGTGGTGGATGACTATTGCCTTGCTCTCTCTCTCTCTCTCTCTCTCTATATATATATATATATATATATATATATATATATATATACTAAGCATAATACACCCGTGGTGTAACTAACTTAGTTTCACCAACCCATATATATATATATATATATATATATATATATATATATATATATATATATATATATATATATATATATATATATATATATATACATCTGCTACAATACACCTGTGGTGTAACTAACTTAGTTTCACCAACCCGTGAAAATACATGTTTGACCATTGATATTAATGATCCACACCGCTTATTGTGATCTATGCATTCAAGACTTCATGGAGAAAAAATCACATAGATTAAATGTTTCTAGTTTATATATCTAATGACCTAAAATGAACGGTCTGTATCGGTCTTAAATGTCGCTTTATTTTGAATTGCGGATTTATAAGATAGAAATTGCAAACCACATGATTCTCGATCCACTTAGATATGATGACATGTAGATAATAATAAACGCTTGGTTTACAACATAGATGGTCAAGCATGTATTTTTACGGTGGGCCTAACTAAGTTAGTTACACCGGTATATTGTAACCCTACCCTACACACACATGGGTTGGGGTGTGTGGGGTGGGTGGGGGAGGGTGCAAGCCTTCTAGAAATATACTTACTCAAATGACTCCAATGCAAATTATCAAGAAATATGCCTAACAATGTATATTCTTTTCTCAGCATTGTGTTTAGCATGATCAATTGAAGCTTGCTTGAGTATTTGTAAGGCAATTTTCAAGTTTGATAACCTGTTACATATATGCAGTTGGATGTAATGTGAATGCATGTACACTATTCAATGGGAAACTTGTAACTTGTTTGCTAAAAAAAAAGATTATCTTTAGTTTTTCTCATACAGACATCATCTTCACGGCTACAGCAGTGATGATCTCTGGTTATCGCTGCTAAATTTGACACTATAAAGTGTGCTAACATTGATATAGTGCCATGATAATCTTGAACCTATTTTTTCCCAGTTACCATTTTAAGATGGAAGAGATTTGCAGTTGTTGCAGCAATATGTATCCGCTGGCGTGCTGTTATTGTTCAGCTAGCCTTTTCTTGCACATGCAGGTAAGTTTCTGGAGATGAGATTGTTTTGTTATGTTTTCCACTTGCATGTGTAGTTACAAAGACATGCACGCACATTTAGTATTTTAATATGCACATTAGAGTTCATATGTATGCATAAGGAGAACTTTCATTATTGATCCTACCAGAAGGGCCTAATTTCAAATCCTATAGCTCCAATATAAAACCAGATTAATCTGCTATTCGAAATTCAAGCGTTAATAGCATTCTCCAACATATTTTAATTTTCATTCCTGCATCTAGTTGAGTCAAAATGAAGGAATACAATAACAAGTTAATCCTATTATGGCTTATAAGTATTCAAACCCAATGAATATTGATCTGCATACATACTATAATGTCTGGGGATGTGCCCAAATTGGTCTTTGGCTTATTTATAGCTTATAGTTGGATGGTTTTCCTATAACGAGATATCATCTTTTCTTGTACTTCTTATGTCTGAAATTTTGAATGAATTTTGGAGATTTTTTCCTTGTTACTTGAGCTTAAACTGCATAATGTAGGTAGTTCAAGCTATCTGCAAAATAGCCTTTTAGATATTGTGGAACACTCCTTTTCTTAGCTCCGTGATTTTCTTTAGGAACTTGCACCAACTTAATGGCTTGACATCAAATTTGACTGTTGGCTGTATTATTTTGTCAATTTTTTCATGGAGCGCTCGCTCCATAGTCCCATTTGGTCGGAGAAGCCTAGATGATTATTTGATGATGGTGATGTTATTATGTGATATTAAGTTTTAGTTCACTTTAAAACATGAATTGTAGAGTTACCGTCTTTATATGATGTCTATTTTGTTAATGCTTGATACATAAGTAACAAAGAAAGGATAAAAATATATTGTTACTACTAGTTTTCAAGTGTATCAAGTATCCAGGTTATGACTAACAATTTTGGTTTCCTTTAATGGAACTCCAATCATCTTATATCTGCGAGCATTATGTAACATTGTGAATTTTCCAGACCTTTGTTTTTGGAAGACCAGCAAGCTTCTCAAGGCCATTGATATTTGCAACAGCGTTCATGAGCTTCTTCTCAGTTGTTATTGCACTATTCAAGGTAATTTACTCGCAATTTCCAACTTCAAGATGTCAATTATGGAGTCCCTTGATATTGAAAACTCGGTGTATGGAGAGCTATAAAATGTTATGGGAGTTGACCTAGTAATATTTTCAGGTAAAATAATTTATTATTTAGAATTTTGATTTTTTATTTATTTGTAAATAATTAATGTGCAGGACATACCTGATATTGATGGTGATCGCATTTTTGGCATTCGTTCTTTTAGCGTACGCCTGGGCCAAAAAAAGGTAGTCATCCTGTGGATTGTTTGCTTAACCTGTTATCTAAATTAGGCAATATTGGGTTTTTCTTTCATGTTTGCTATTTATTTGCACGTGATCAGGTGTTTTGGATTTGTATATATCTACTTGAGATGGCTTACACTGTAGCAATGGTTGTTGGAGCGACTTCTTCCTGCCTCTGGAGCAAATGCATAACAGTAAGCCTGACCTGGTGCCATAACTTTTTTTTCATGCTACAGTGCTTGTGTTTGGTTACTTAATTTATTAGGTGTTTTTTTTCATATTAGTCCTAACCCTGAATTGTATCATATTTTATATTAGATCCACAAATCTTCTTACTTTTAATTTACACCCTAAATCCATTAAGTTGTTCTAAATAAAATCCCATATTTGTAAATTGTTATACCTCCAAGTCCATTAAATTGATTTAAATAACAACTCCACTTGGAACAAATATGAAGGTTGGCGGTGTAATTTACAAATCTTAAGATTTGGGGTCTCACTTGAAAAATAGGATAGAACTTTGGGTCTAATATGAGAAAATGCTAATCTTAGGTAGCACAGAAAAGATGTCTCCTTTCAATATGAAGGACTTCACTGACACACGGACAAGCACCACAACCAATTTGCTATCTTTATGTGTAGAGAGTTCAGAATAAAGAAGCACGCAAGAGATTTATTCGAAGCAACCAAAAGACTTCCACTAAAAAGATACGAGGAAGAGTATAAAATTTAAATTACCATTCTACCCCACAAAAGTCCAAGAACCTGTGAAAATAATCTTCTTACAAAGCTCTCTAAAATCCTAGAGATCCCAAGCAACCACAAATTTCTCTCTATCATGATGTATTTATCTACCGTCTACACGCATCTGATCCTGGTTCTAGTAGAAATCACAAATGGATCCTAGTTGAGATATCACAAATAGAATTCTTGTTGAACTAGAAATCACAAATAGAATTATTGTCCGACAAGGAATCACACAAATACTTGTTCAACTCGGAACCATAAATAGAAGTGATTTCCTAAGGAGAACAAATCCTAACACCTCATCAATATCTTAAAATCTCAAAGTCTCGGAAGGAGGCTGGATCTTCTTCAGTTATATCTTGATTCTCTTATGGTTTTAGTTTTATCTGAGCATCAAACGAGTCATTATCTGAAATGATGATTGCGTAATACCGTCAATAGAAAAGGTTTAAGTACTGCACCTGGACTAGTTTATTGTTTCTTTTAAGGTGCTCTGATCTGATAAGACTATCGAGGTTTGAGGTTAATAAATTCTGATAAAATCTTGATTACAATATCTCAGAACTTGAAATTAACCTTACTGCTTTTACTGCAGATTTTAGGCCATGCAATTCTTGCTTCTATTCTGGAATCGCATAGATCTCTCGACTTGATGACAAAAGCTGCTATAACATCTTTCTACATGTTTGTTTGGAAGGTAATTATGATGCCATTGAGTTGTTAAATATCTAATGTAATCTGATGAGTTCAATTTATCCATACAAGTTTTATTCATCTCTCGCTAACTCTATCTCTTGCGCTCCTTTGTCATGCAGCTCTTTTATGCTGAGTATTTGCTTATCCCATTTGTGAGATGAATGACTGTAGTTATTGGGTAAAAGAGAATTCAGCAAAGCAGGTACATATGCATTTGATCATCGCGAAAATTACTGTGTATTAGATTGACATACATTGTTAATCCAAAAAAACTTATGGGCAAAGTAGTATTAAAATCGTACCGTAGTATTAAGTTTCAGGATGTCTTGTTTCAAATCTCATCACTGTCAAAATTCAAAATAATTTATTTGTTTCCCATTTATTATTCCTGAAGCATTGAGCATGATGAATATATGAGCAGGATGTATAGTTCCAAATTTTTTTTTGAATTAATTGCAGATAGACCTCCTATACTATCGTCCAATTGTGGCCGTGTAATTCTTTTGTTGCCTATAGGCCCCGTGTACTATCGCCAATTGTGGATAGACTCCCTTCATGATTTGTTTTTCCGAGTCTTCTACCCTAAGGAGGTCTAATTGTCAAACACACACACACACACACAATTTTCTCTTCCTCTGAGGATAAAAGATAATGGCACTAATGGATAACAGGCTAACAGAAATGAAGGAGTATGCAAAACATTAGATAGTGTTACTGAGAACAATTACAGTGCCGTCTTACCGATCACACGATGGCTTTACCATCATAATCTGGATACTCTCGGCTCGCGGTGAGTATAAGACGAGAACTCACGGCATTGCTAGCTACATGTCCGATGCTCCAATCCATTATCTAGTCGTGGATCTAGTGGCACCATGGATGCAAGGGCATGTGTGCGTTCATACCTTTGTTTGGGTGTCGCGAAGGCGTAGCGGCATAGTCTCCTCGAGCGGCGGATGCACCCTCGAACCGTCGTCACGCTTTCATTTCCTTCTCTTCGCCAAGAGAGCTCGATCCTCCTCGATAAACGTCATCTCGCTTTCTTCCTCCTCTGCGACCAAATTCGCGATGGCCTCCTCTTTCACCTCGCCGGCCTCGGCGGCGCGGCCGACCTCCGGCACATCCCGTCGCCCGGTTCCTCTCCTTGGATGGCTTAGCACATCGCCTCGGATGCCCTACCTCTCTCCAGCGTTAAAGCCGCCTAGTCTCCCCTCGAATCGGTATTACACGGGTTTGAGACCACCGATCTTGACTTCTCTCCCGAAAGTCCAAGCTGTCCCGGCCTGGCTCGTCACGGTTCTCTTCTGTATCATAGCCGAGGCTCCTCCGAGATGGAATCTTCGTCTGGCTAGTAGCATCGCCGTCCTCTGCTCAAATGATGGAGCCAAGCCTGGAGAAATAGCATGGTCCTCTTGCAAGTTCTTTGCACTTTCGGGGTCCTTGCAACTTGTTAGGACGAAGTGATCGTGATCCGCCCACAAGCGCTCCGGTTCGTGACATACTCTTGTGCGGTCCTCTCTCCCGGGCTGCGTGGCCGATCTCCTTTTTCGACTGAATACCCTCGTTATTCCCCACTCCATCATTGGTCCTTCTCGGCTTCTCCGGACATCCTGCACCTTCCCAAGGCCATCTATCGGATCAGATTGGTGGACTACGAATTGAGAAGCCGATATACACCAACATATGAATGGACTTTCACTCATCTCTTCCTCGCAGAGCCCTCACCGTTCATCTTCTCCTCGCCGATATCCTCCGTGTTCCTCCCCGCAAGGGTATATCTCACCCGGCGCAACCAACTTAGATATGTCGCTGGCCCTTCGAGCTTCACGTCGATAGGTGGAAGCTCCACCTTCTTGGGCTGTGGCTTTGTTGAGCCCTCTCCCGCTATCATCCTCATGAACTGCATCATAGTTGAAACATCCTCCGGGTTCAACTTCTTGATGAGTTCCGTCATCGGGTTTGTGCCGGTCTCCATCGATCTAATTTGTGTTCGGTTCTCTCACACCGATCCCATAAATCTAGATCCCACACCCGGCCTTCAACTTTCCTCGTCTCCAAACATCACCCTCTTCTCATCATTCACCTTGCCCCCCCGTTCATCTCATCTCCTCAACACGAGGGGGGGCTACACGATTAAGGGGATTATTTCACGAAGGAAATAATCGCCAAAGTGAGTGAAATCCACCAAGCGAAATCACCACTCTTCTCAGAATCAAAGCAAGGTTTGATCCAGAGGGGTCAAGTCCAGAGGGGATTATTTCACGAAGGAAATAATCGCCAAAGAGGATTATTTCACGAAGGAAATAATCGCCAAAGGATGAAGACGACGAAGTGACGGCGGCGATGAACAGTAGTGGCGGTGATGAATAGTGGCATTTTTTTTTTGGCGGCTAGGGTTTTGGAGGCTCTGATACTATGTTAGAAACAGGGCAAATCAAGAGAAATGTGCAATTTTATTTATTAGTATTGGGGTCTATATATACAGGAGGAGTGATGTCATTCTTCTACTCTATCCGATGTGGGACTAAACAAAAGGGGTCTATTCCTATCTAACATAAAGAAATAACTCTCAACAGTTTTCAAGTGTATCAAGTATCCAGGTTATGACTAACAATTTTGGTTTGTTTTAATGGAACTCCAATCATCTTATATCTGTGAGCATTATGTAACATTGTGAATTTTCCAGACCTTTGTTTTTGGAAGACCAGCAAGCTTCTCAAGGCCATTGATATTTGCAACAGCGTTCATGAGCTTCTTCTCAGTTGTTATTGCACTATTCAAGGTAATTTACTCATAATTTCCAACTTCAAGATGTCAATTATGGAGTCCCTTGAATATTGAAAACTCGGTGTATGGAGAGCTATAAAATGTTATGGGAGTTGACCTAGTAATATTTTCAGGTAAAATAATTTATTATTTAGAATTTTGATTTTTATCTCTCTCTCTCTCTCTCTCTCTCTCTCTCTCTCTCTCTCTCTCTCTCTCTCTCTCTCTCTCTCTCTCTCTCTCTCTCTCTCTCTCTCTCTCTCTCTCTCTCTCTCTCTCTCTCTCTCTCTCTCTCTCTCTCTCTCTCTCTCTCTCTCTCTCTCTCTCTCTCTCTCTCTCTCTCTCTCTCTCTCTCTCTATATATATATATGTATGCATACACACACACATATATGTATATATATACATATGTATATATATATATGTATGCATACACACACACACACATATATATCTATATATAGATATAGATATGTATATATATACATATGTATATATATACATATGTATATATATACATCTAAGCATAATACACCTGTGGTGTAACTAACTTAGTTTCACCAACCTCAGAAAATACATGTTTGACCATTGATATTAATGATCCACACCGCTTATTGTGATCTATGCATTCAAGACTTCATGGAGAAAAAATCACATAGATTAAATGTTTCTAGTTTATATATCTAATGACCTAAAATGAACGGTCTCAGACGGTCTTAAATGTCGCTTATTTTGAATTGCGTGATTTATAAGATAGAAAATTGCAAACCACATGATTCTCGATCCACTTAGATATGATGACATGTAGATAATAATAAACGGCTTGGGTTTACAACATAGATGGTCAAGCATGTATTTTACAGTGGGCCTAACTAAGTTAGTTACACCGGTATATTGTAACCCTACCCTACACACAATACAATGGGGTGGGGAGGGTATGCAAGCCTCTCTAGAAATATACTTACTCAAATGATCAGAATGCAAATTATCAAGAAATATGCCTAACAATGTATATTCTTTTCTCAGATTGTGTTTAGCATGATCAATTGAAGCTTGCTGAGTATTTGTAAGGCAATTTTCAAGTTTGATAACCTGTTACATATATGCAGTTGGATGTAATGTGAATGCATGTACACTATTCAATGGGAAACTTGTAACCTTGTTTTCTGCTAAATTTGACACTATAAAGTGTGCTAACATTGATATAGTGCCATGATAATCTTGAACCTATTTTTCCTGCAGTTACCATTTTTAAGATGGAAGAGATTTGCAGTTGTTGCAGCAATATGTATCCTCGCTGTGCGTGCTGTTATTGTTCAGCTAGCCTTTTTCTTGCACATGCAGGTAAGTTTCTGGAGATGAGATTGTTTTGTTATGTTTTCCACTTGCATGTGTAGTTACAAAGACATGCACGCACATTTAGTATTTTAATATGCACATTAGAGTTCATATGTATGCATACACACACACATATATATATGTATGCATACACACACACATGTATATATATATATATATATATATATATATATATATATATACTAAGCATAATACACCTGTGGTGTAACTAACTTAGTTTCACCAACCTCAGAAAATACATGTTTGACCATTGATATTAATGATCCACACCGCTTATTGTGATCTATGCATTCAAGACTTCATGGAGAAAAAATCACATAGATTAAATGTTTCTAGTTTATATATCTAATGACCTAAAAATGAACGGTCTGTATCGGTCTTAAATGTCGCTTATTTTGAATTGCGTGATTTATAAGATAGAAAATTGCAAACCACATGATTCTGGATCCACTTAGATATGATGACATGTAGATAATAATAAACGGCTTGGGTTTACAACATAGATGGTCAAGCATGTATTTTTACAGGTGGGCCTAACTAAGTTAGTTACACCCTGGGTATATTGTAACCCTACCCTACACACACACATGGGTTGGGGGGTGCGTGGGGGTGGGGTGGGGGAGGGGTATGCAAGCCTTCTCTAGAAATATACTTACTCAAATGACTGCAATGCAAATTATCAAGAAATATGCCTAACAATGTATATTCTTTTCTGCATTGTGTTTAGCATGATCAATTGAAGCTTGCTGAGTATTTGTAAGGCAATTTTCAAGTTTGATAACCTGTTACATATATGCAGTTGGATGTAATGTGAATGCATGTACACTATTCAATGGGAAACTTGTAACTTGTTTGCTAAAAAAAAAAAAGATTATCTTTAGTTTTTCTCATACAGACATCATCTTCTACGGCTACAGCAGTGATGATCTCTGGTTATCGTTTCTGCTAAATTTGACACTATAAAGTGTGCTAACATTGATATAGTGCCATGATAATCTTGAACCTATTTTTCCTGCAGTTACCATTTTTAAGATGGAAGAGATTTGCAGTTGTTGCAGCAATATGTATCCGCTGGCGTGCTGTTATTGTTCAGCTAGCCTTTTTCTTGCACATGCAGGTAAGTTTCTGGAGATGAGATTGTTTTGTTATGTTTTCCACTTGCATGTGTAGTTACAAAGACATGCACGTGCACATTTAGTATTTTAATATGCACATTAGGAGTTCATATGTATGCATAAGGAGAACTTTCATTATTGATCCTACCAGAAGGGCCTAATTTCAAATCCTATAGCTCCAATATAAAACCAGATTAATCTGCTATTCGGAAATTCAAGCGGTTAATAGCATTCTCCAACATATTTTAATTTTCATTCCTGCATCTAGTTGAGTCAAAATGAAGGAATACAATAACAAGTTAATCCTATTATGGCTTATAAGTATTCAAACCCAATGAATATTGATCTGCATACATACTATAATGTCTGGGGATGTGCCCAAATTGGTCTTTGGCTTATTTATAGCTTATAGTTGGATGGTTTTCCCTATAACGAGATATCATCTTTTCTTGTACGCTCTTATGTCTGAAATTTTGAATGAATTTTGGAGATTTTTTTCCTTGTTACTTGAGCTTAAACTGCATAATGTAGGTAGTTCAAGCTATCTGCAAAATAGCCTTTTAGATATTGTGGAACACTCCTTTTCTTAGCTCCGTATTTTCTTTAGGAACTTGCACCAACTTAATGGCTTGACATCAAATTTGACTGTTGGCTGTATTATTTTGTCAATTTTTTCATGGAGCGTTCGCTCCATAGTCCCATTTGGTCGGAGAAGCCTTAGATGATTATTTGATGATGGTGATGTTATTATGTGATATTAAGTTTTAGTTCACTTTAAAACATGAATTGTAGAGTTACCGCTCTTTATATGATGTCTATTTTGTTAATGCTTGATACATAAGTAACAAAGAAAGGATAAAAATATATTGTTACTACTAGTTTTCAAGTGTATCAAGTATCCAGGTTATGACTAACAATTTTGGTTTCCTTTAATGGAACTCCAATCATCTTATATCTATGAGCATTATGTAACATTGTGAATTTTCCAGACCTTTGTTTTGGAAGACCAGCAAGCTTCTCAAGGCCATTGATATTTGCAACAGCGTTCATGAGCTTCTTCTCAGTTGTTATTGCACTATTCAAGGTAATTTACTCGCATTTCCAACTTCAAGATGTCAATTATGGAGTCCCTTGATATTGAAAACTCGGTGTATGGAGAGCTATAAAATGTTATGGGAGTTGACCTAGTAATATTTTCAGGTAAAATAATTTATTATTTAGAATTTTGATTTTTATTTATTTGTAAATAATTAATGTGCAGGACATACCTGATATTGATGGTGATCGCATTTTGGCATTCGCTCTTTTAGCGCACGCCTGGGCCAAAAAGGTAGTCATCCTGTGGATTGTTTGCTTAACCTGTTATCTAAATTAGGCAATATTGGTTTTTCTTTCATGTTTGCTATTTATTTGCACGTGATCAGGTGTTTTGGATTTGTATATATCTACTTGAGATGGCTTACACTGTAGCAATGGTTGTTGGAGCGACTTCTTCCTGCCTCTGGAGCAAATGCATAACAGTAAGCCTGACCTGGTGCCATAACTTTTTTTTCATGCTACAGTGCTTGTGTTTGGTTACTTAATTTATTAGGTGTTTTTTTTCATATTAGTCCTAACCCTGAATTGTATCATATTTTTATATTAGATCCACAAATCTTCTTACTTTTAATTTACACCCTAAATCCATTAAGTTGTTCTAAATAAAATCCCATATTTGTAAATTGTTATACCTCCAAGTCCATTAAATTGATTTAAATAACAACTCCACTTGGAACAAATATGAAGGTTGGCGGTGTAATTTACAAATACGAAGATTTGGGGTCTCACTTGAAAAATAGGATAGAACTTTGGGTCTAATATGAGAAAAATGCTAATCTTAGGGATAGCACAGAAAAGATGTCTCCTTTCAATATGAAGGACTTCACTGACACACGGACAAGCACCACAACCAATTTGCTATCTTTATGTGTAGAGAGTTCAGAATAAAGAAGCACGCAAGAGATTTATTCGAAGCAACCAAAAGACTTCCACTAAAAAGATACGAGGAAGAGTATAAAATTTAAATTACCATTCTACCCCACAAAAGTCCAAGAACCTGTGAAAATAATTCTCTTCTTACAAAGCTCTCTCTAAAATCCTAGAGATCCCCAAGCAACCACAAATTTTCTCTCTCTATCATGATGTATTTATCTACCGTCTACACGTACATCTGATCCTGGTTCTAGAAATCACAAATGGATCCTAGTTGAGATATCACAAATAGAGTTCTTGTTGAACTAGAAATCACAAATAGAATTATTGTCCGACAAGGAATCACACAAATACTTGTTCAACTCGGAACCATAAATAGAAGTGATTTCCTAAGGAGAACAAATCCTAACACCTCATCAATATCTTAAAATCTCAAAGTCTCGGAAGGAGGCTGGATCTTCTTCAGTTATATCTTGATTCTCTTATGGTTTTTAGTTTTATCTGAGCATCAAACGAGTCATTATCTGAAATGATGATTGCGTAATACCGTCAATAGAAAAGGTTTAAGTACTGCACCTGGACTAGTTTATTGTTTCTTTTAAGGTGCTCTGATCTGATAAGACTATCGAGGTTTGAGGTTAATAAATTCTGATAAAATCTTGATTACAATATCTCAGAACTTGAAATTAACCTTACTGCTTTTACTGCAGATTTTAGGCCATGCAATTCTTGCTTCTATTCTCTGGAATCGTGCTAGATCTCTCGACTTGATGACAAAAGCTGCTATAACATCTTTCTACATGTTTGTTTGGAAGGTAATTATGATGCCATTGAGTTGTTAAATATCTAATGTAATCTGATGAGTTCAATTTATCCATACAAGTTTTATTCATCTCTCGCTAACTCTATCTCTTGCGCTCCTTTGTCATGCAGCTCTTTTATGCTGAGTATTTGCTTATCCCATTTGTGAGATGAATGACTGTAGTTATTGGGTAAAAGAGAATTCAGCAAAGCAGGTACATATGCATTTGATCGTCGCGAAAATTACTGTGTATTAGATTGACATACATCGTTAATCCAAAAAAACTTATGGGCAAAGTAGTATTAAAATCGTACCGTAGTATTAAGTTTCAGGATGTCTTGTTTCAAATCTCATCACTGTCAAAATTCAAAATAATTTATTTGTTTCCCATTTATTATTCCTGAAGCATTGAGCATGATGAATATATGAGCAGGATGTATAGTTCCAAATTTTTTTTGGGATTAATTGCAGATAGACCTCCTATACTATCGTCCAATTGTGGCCGTGTAATTCTTTTGTTGCCTATAGGCCCCGTGTACTATCGCCAATTGTGGATAGACTCCCTGCATGATTTGTTTTTCCGAGTCTTCTACCCTAAGGAGGTCTAATTGTCAAACACACACACACACACACACAATTTTCTCTTCCTCTGAGGATAAAAGAGTCAAAAAATTTCATGCAGGGGGTCTATCTGCAACAATTGAACTACATGGGGTCTATTTTCAGTTGGGCGATAATACAGGGCTGTTTGAAATTAACCCTTTTCTTAAACTGCTTAGACTCCTGAAAGTCTATCCTACACCTTTTCTCACACATTTTAGACAGTGTTTTGCTTCCATTATTTGATGAAATTGTAAATGATCTATTGATTACTTTTGTCTTGCTGTTGTAGGAGTTGAACAGTTGCATACTTATAGTGTCCTTAATCATCATTATAGCAATCATCGACATGAACTTCTATGCTTCATCGATAATCTTCTTTGTTCATTGTTCTTATCGGATTCAACCAGAGATGCATTACCATTAGATGAAATCTCTTCAGTCTCTGTTGCTTTTAAGACATAAAGTTCAATCCCAAACCTGTTAATATTTTCCTGTAAGTTACCAGAGGCTCTATAGTGTGAATTTTCATGATGTATTGTAATGTTTGCCTCCTGTATCCTTGAGATGTACCTTCTGTATTTAATTTGAGTGAAGTGGTAATGCAGAAAGAGGCGTTAGAGATATTTTGATGGTGAATTTAATTTGGATATTGTACGTTTTCTCTTTCTAAACCTTTGCTTGATCCGGATTCGAATGTAAAATCATAGGATGATTCGGGCTCTGGGATATTGGCAAGAGTAGTGATAGAGAATCGCTTAATTACTTTTTGCACTACTAAAAAGTGTGGGATCCTTCACAACTCATCAATTTGATAGCAACTTAAGTGGAGGTACTGATTGGTGCTGCCACAAGTAAAAGTGCACAAAAGGGTGCACAAAAATATCCGTATCGGAGGAAATGTTCATATCTATATCTGTTAGGATAGGATATGATTATTGAAATATATGACCGATAAGATACGGTTATAGATATGGTTATGTAGTGAAATATTTGGTTTCGTATCTGAATTATCCGAATATATATTGGTCACACCTGAAATATTCGAATATATATTGGTCACACTGTGGTAATAGTTTTAATCATTAGATAAGTGGATTTGAGGTTAATTTTGTTGATCAAGATATCTAATTTTAGCTTTTCAGATATAACAAACATATTAATGAACTCTCTAGTACCATACAAAGTTTATTATTATTTTTAAATATATCTAGTTTTCTCATATCTATGTTGTACATGCATGTATATTCGCCTATATATCCACATGCATATCTGTATTTGCATTCGATTTTAGTGGATATGGATATGAATTTTCCCTACCAAGACATATCTGTATCCATGATTGGTAAGCGGATATGAATATGGTAAGTATAATATTCGAGCCATCTCCAAACCGAGTACACCCGTAGCCACAAATGTAACATCTACCTCTATTATTTTCTACAGAGGGCTCTCTAAACTAACAATAGCAACAAAGTCTTTATCTGTAAACTTATCCTGAAATAATTTTTCATAATCATTAGCTATAATTTAATTCCTTTTACTATTCTTTTTGCTGGTCAATTACTTTTTTCAGTTCAGGTTATTTAGACATTAGGCGCTCAAATCTTCAATAATTCCATATTAGTCCTCACATACTAGAGGGTCTTGCAATTTGGTCCCTCAATGACCAAAATACCCATCTGCTATTTTCTTGTTTTCCCAAACAAGAGTAATATTGAGAGGAACATAACTTGAGGGTTAGTTTGATCATAGAGGGACCGAATTAAAGGACCCCTTAGGATTTGAGAGGCTTCTGAGTAATTTAAAATTTGAGGGACTCATATGGAGCTTTTAGGACTTATTTTAGAATTCCCCATATATTTTTAATGGACTTATTTTTCGGAATTAGTAACAATAATTGGGCTTACTCCTTAGTTTTAAACGCATTGGGCCTTACTTTCGGCCTGCTTCAGAATTCCAGAAATGACTAAAAGCTCCTTCATCTCATTTCTCGAAAAAATCACTTTTTCTCTCTCTCTCATCAGTGAAGAGAAACAATGGAAGATCTAAAGGCTGCACTCAACGAGCACGTGGATCTCGTCTCCGAGCTATTCGAGAAATTCTCCGGCGAACTCCGCCGCGGGTTCCGCCCCGCCGTCGACAACTTCCTCGGTTTCTTCCACGCCGTCGATTGGAAGGTCCCCAATCTCTCTTCCCTCCTCAAAACCCTAATCATTTTCTAGTTTTATAACTCGAATTTAGTTTACCGGGAGTTCGAGATCTGAGTAAATTCTTTCAAGATTTGAATTTGGGTGAAGTTCTTGATTACTCAGTGGCATTGATTTTGAATTTCTTTTAGCAGCGATAAAATTATCAATCAAATGCTGAGCCCCTGAAAACGTAGTTGTCAGATCACGGGGGCTCAATTGTAATTTGTGTGTTTATAGGAGATTTGGGCTTCCTTGCTCTAATAACTAGCTTCTAGAGGTCAGTTTATTGTGTTCTCTTGGAAAACCATCATGCGAGTAGAGACCCTCAAGTCATCAAGTTAATAGTAATTAATAGGATAAATCCTTGTTTTCATTTAATTGTATGTAGTTTTTAAGTGTTATTGGAGAATTTCTTGGTGGTTTAGAAACTGTTGACCATCCATTCTCAAAAAGATAGTAGGGAGCAAATCTTATCTGTAGATAAGAACGATGGGCTGATGTGGAAATTTTATTCCTAGCCATTTGTTAGTATGGGTCGGTTCAATTAGAAGATTCAATCGGATTAGAGCAGGGATGCACCCCATTCTGAATATTGATTGGATGGGGATTGGGGAATAGTCATAGTCGTCCCGCTTTAAATCTATTCGTATTGTGCCGATTTTATGTTTACTAGTTTTTATGCACGTGCAATGCACGTGGTCAAATATCAAATTAATTTAATTTTTATTTATTTCATTACTATAAATAAGTCAAATTCACTTTGAATTCAAATATGTAAAATTGAATTATTAGATTTGGCATAAATTTTATTTAAACATTATAAAAGAATCGGTGTAATGGATTTTACGCTAAACCGATCAATATACTTAATCGATATCTTGACATATATTAAACTTATCCTTGCATATTACCCATGCCCTACACATAGTACAAAACTATAATCAATCCGTAAGAACATGTTTTCTTCCAAAGTTATTTACATGAACACCACAGGTATTAAGAAAATGTTGATTTCGACAAAGCAAAGATGCACAAATCTACCAAGTATCGCTTCTATAGTCAATAAAGTGGAACCCTAGACTACAAATTGCAGTAGTATAATTCCCACTTTCAATCAAAGGAAATGGCACAAATCAATCAAGTAATCGCGATCTATAGTATAATATTATGTGATAAAACAATCACATAAGCATAGAAAAATACTAAAAATTTTGCATGAAAATCCCTTATAAAAATTCCTAACTGTGCTCAAAAATTAAGTTATGATATAAAATGTACCAAAATATTATCCTTCATTATTTTTGCTTCATATTTTAATTGAGCCGAGATCAATCCTTCTTCACCTTTATCTTTTTCCGGCAATTCTAGAATAGCGCCTTCATCATCTACGCCGATTGTAATATCACCGAGTTGGATTTCTTGTGCTATTATATTTCCTTCACTGCTCATTTTTGTCTTCTCATCTAACTTCACGAGGAATTTGAATGTCTTTCCGATGTTCAACACAAATTTCTAGAAATATGGACTCGATTATTTTTCTGCTTTAATGAGAACAAAGGTTAATTTCATATATATGAAATTTTTATGATTTTCTAATTTATTACTTAAATAGAGTTAGGAATTACCTTTCTTTATCTCAAGAATGAATTCTTCTCATTGCATTCAATAAGAGTTTCTCACGATCAAACAAGTGTTACCCTTGCATTGTCCGTGCCATTTTTCACGAGAATCTTAACTACATAATTGTACTTTTCATTGTTGATTTCTAGATATATGTTAATATGTATTTTAATATGTTCATGTAAAAAGTTTATATTACTTAACCTTTGTAATCGAGTCATCATGATTCAAGGCATTTATCATTCAGACACTCTTTATTAACATCTTTATCTACCTTCTTGTTGCAACCTTTGCAAGCATAGAACCATGGCTCGAGACTATTTAGAATGATAGTTATCTTTGCCTTAAATGTGCAATAGCTGCATGTATATTGATAAATTTTAGTTAGGTTTAACTGCTAATAAGAATAGGTTTCTAATATTGTACCAGATCGAATTTTGTGATGTATGCATAATATCACTAATTTGAATTTCTTTTGCATTTGTAAAGAGCGTTGATGGAGATCCTTTGTTTTTGCAAACTTCTTGTAAATGAAACCCATATTAGATTAAAATATAATACTATTTTATTATTGGGTTATATGAAAGTATGCTTGTTCTACTTACCATTTTGTTAATTCTTTAGCCGCTTGTATTTTTGGCTTGATACATATTGTTGATATAATTTATGATGATATGCTTTCTCCTTGCAAAATTGAGATAATCATAAGATGAATTTTATGTTTAGTCAGTTTTAATAAGAATTTCAAGAATTAAATATATACCTTTAAATATAGAGATCCTAAAATCGATAATACTATTACAGCTTATCTTTGATTTTAGCTTCAAGAATTGATCCTTCGCTTGTAGCCAAATCTCCAAATAAAGTTACACGCATAGTCAT
Source organism: Asparagus setaceus (assembly GCA_012295165.1). NCBI lineage: Eukaryota > Viridiplantae > Streptophyta > Magnoliopsida > Asparagales > Asparagaceae > Asparagus > Asparagus setaceus. The sequence goes on from CM022701.1 coordinate 85,441,255, forward strand.
TTCAATCAGATATGAAAAGAAAGAATGTCAATCTTATTTATTTCTTACGATATTGAAAATAAGTATCATTAATATACCTTTTATCCATTATCGTGATTTCCTCCTATTATCTTTTTGCCATGTCTTGTAACATAGTTGATAACCGCTTCACGTTAGTTGTTATTCCAAGATGCAAGATGGGAATCGGCTCAAGAAGCTTTGTGGAGAATATATGAATTCTATCTTAATGAGATCTATCCAGCTGTCATCAACTTACAATTGTAATCAAGACCTATCGAAGCTCATCCGCTGGGACCATGTCTCCAAGACAATGCTTACAAAATTTTTTACGCTATGTTCAAAAATTAAAGAAGCAAACAAGTCCCAAAAAAGTTATACAAAAATGAAAATTATAAATTAGAGAAATGAACATGAATAAATATAGCTAATTATTCCGATAAATTAATTACCTCTAGAATAGCTATTTTGACTTTGAAGTTAATTACATATTTGTTGGTTGGAGGACTTGATAAATAGAATATTCTATTTAAGTCTGGTTATGAGAAAAGAATTAAATATTCTAGGCTGAATACTTATTATCAAGTCTGGTTATGAGAAAAACAGAAAAATAAAAACATTGCCATTCTAAGAAATTAATCAGACAGTCATAGTATAAATCTTCTCATAAACTCCATTGTCCGGACTATTAGCACAACTTATCATATAGCTCAGCATAAAATATTTGGTTACTGATCAATTGTGAGATCAAGTTGTCACATGAGCTTTGAGAAGATTTATACTAATTACTATCCATTAAGAATATCCAAAAATGTTATAATAAGAATTCAGTAAACCGATGTGCTAGATTAGAATTTGAATGCTAGATTAGAATTGATTAGGATTAGGATTAGAATAATTAGGATAGATTAATTAAAATATAATATTAAAAATGTTATAATAAGAATTCAGTAAACCAATGTTACACTTATAATATCCAAAGTCGATGTGGATGGGGTAGTGAGCATGGCAGTTATCCATTAATGAGGCTTCTCCTTTCTGAAACCAAAGATTTGTGAAGGATTTGGTTCTTCAGTTTTCTGGTCTTTACAAATCGTTATTTAGGAGGCCTTTACCCAAGAAATGACTTCCTCTCCTATTATAATTTCAATTTGAATGCTAGATTAGAATTGATTAGGATTAGGATTACAATAATTAGGATAGATTAATTAAAATATAATATCCAAAAATATTAAGGGTATTTTTGTCTACCAAAGATTTTCCAACTCGCTTTTAAAGGAGTATGATTTGATAATCTGCATAGAAGCAAGTCAAGGCCTAACATTCTTCAACTTGCTTGAAGTGGGATTTGAAGTTCAACATTGTATATCATCTAATACTAAAAGTATTAATCATAAAGATCATGCATAGTACTTCATCATCAAAATAATGCAATATACTAATCACGTATACAAACATATTAGTCTTGATATGTACACTAAAAGGAAAAACAATAGTGGACGTCGTCAGTGGAGCAAAACCATATATGGATTCCCAGAGCACCTTATTTGATCGATTCCGGATGAAACCATTTGCTCCTTGTTTCATTCTTGTATAAAACGTAAAATTTTTGACGTGATCTGTAGTCATGTACCATTGTAATAAACTATAGTAGGATATGAAGCATGTCATACAATTGAAAGATCGCAGAAGAATGTCCATAAGCATATTGCTTTGTGTGTTGCAGCTTAGCTATCTATGTACTCAATCTTCACCATAAATGATATGATAATCAACTCCCTTTTGCTACACAAGGAGGTATCATCTCTAAGTAAGAAGATATATGCAGCCATCCATTAACAGTCATGACTAATCATGGTCATTGCTAACATCAGTATATTTGTGAAGCTGCGATGAATGTAGTCTGTTATTACTTTAAAGTATCTCATGACCTTCTTGACCACAATCCAATAAGTCATTCAGGTATTAGAATGATATCAATTCAGAAAACCTGCTGCATATGAGATATCACAACAAGTACATAACGTTTCATATTTAAAAATTCCTATGATAATCAAATACTTGACATGCATCATATCTTTTGTTGTTTTGTTGTTTGTTGACAGCATTCTAGGTTAAGGAGATAGTCCTTTTTAACTGAAGTATTAATGATCAACTATTCGTGCACTCAATAATTGTAGTAGTTTCCTTGTATACATTTTTTGAGTTTAAAGATCCTCCTATATCTGCCCTTGGGTTTAATTGCAAGAATTGAACTCTCATCATCCATATTCTCATGTTGAAGTGAGAAAACCATCTGTATGTCATTGACATGCTAGGGCTATGATAGAGTTGCTCCTGAGACACTTTAAGACGCATAATATTGCGCTGGTAGTAAGGCCAAACTGAATTTGTCTCCATGAAATCTGAGATAACATTGCTTAGATGATTCGTTAAATCTACAAGTGGACCATCAAAGCATGCATACTTTGTGCTCAGAATTCTTCGATAGCATATGCAGCTCTCGGTTGCTATACCTCTTTTTGAAAAAGTTATGTCTACTTGTAGTAGTTTGTCACCGCTGAAGATGCAAAAGTTTGGCTGCTATCCGATGACAGTTCTTCTAACAAAAGAAAGTTGTCCCACTTATCATATACATTTTATACCATGAAATGTTTTCTCTGTGCTGTAAATTTAGTATTGAGGTAATTTCTTGACAGTTGATGTAGGATCTGAAATCTCCATGTTTGGCCCGTTACGTATTTGGTCTTTTATTCAGGTTTATCTTGCAACAATGTCAATCTTAAATCTTTTCGTTATTTCATATTCATAGGAACCCTGGTTGATTTGCTTGGCGCTGTTCCACGTTACCCTTCTGATGACAGCTTTCATTTCAAGGAAAAATGTCAACTTTCAATTTTGTCTATCCATTTTGGCATGTAAGAGTCTTCCTTTTCTGTCATTTAAGTAATTATCTCTGCGTTTTAATTGTCTGAATACTTGTGTTCAATCCCTTCATGCAGTTTCTGGTGTATATCTTGCTGAGAGGATAAATAGTTTCCTTGGGAAAAACTGGAAGAGCTTTGCGAGCCAGAATTATTTTGATCCCCATGGTCTATTTATATCTGTCCTCTGGTCTGGCCCTCTTCTTTTGATATCTATGGTCATTGTGGTCAGTAGCCCTATCTCTTGTTTTTAGTATGTATCTGAATTTAGTTTCATTATGTCTTATCTTTCGTATTATTGGATATATTTCTCCTTTTCTGCTTTAGGTGAATGCTCTATTTACATTGTGCCAACTTATCATAAAATGGAAAAAGGCAGAGTTAAGACACCGGGCAAGGCTTTCTAACAGCAAGCAGGACTGAAGTTTACTTTGTTTTAGAAAACCAAGAGGCATGCTTTTAGCGACAGAGGGGATGAGGAGATGATTGTACCAATTCTTCTTGAGTTTTAGATAGCGATGACGACATGATTTTGTAATGCTGGATTTGAGAGGAAGTTGTTTTAGAAGTCATTTTGAGTTTTGAGGTGTAATATTTGACTGTGAATCAGTTATGAAGAAACTAGTTAGCATATTACTTTATTTGGAGATGGTGTCCCTTCCTCCCTCTTTCTTTTTCAAGTGGTTTCGAAACTTTGAGCTATTATCTTTAAAGTGGTGGTTCGTTATTCTGGATATACAGGAAGCTTTAGGCCTCATGTTTGATGGCCTTCTGCATGTAGGCAAAGAGGAATGCAAGAGCCTATGTATTGTAAGTTATCAACTTGCATTGCACCATATAATTATATAGCATCGACATTTATCATCTACCACTAGCTTAGTTGTGACTAGTTTATCAACGCATGTTTTTTTTTGAATTCAGAAGAATTCATAAAACTCGTAGCATTACTTTCCGCTACAAGAGAGAGTAGTGTAGTTATCATTATTCTTTTAACAAACATCAAATTTTAGGAAAAGATTCACTTATTTGCTTCAATCGCGGTATGACAAGAGCACGGATGCCTTGCACTCTGAACCAGTGAAAATAGGAATTTCCTGTTCTGTGTTAAATTTTGATCATGAATTCTAGTTTCTTTATTGTTACACTCTTCAATTTAATACTTCACCTGTTCTATTTGATAAAGAAACACAAGTAATCTCTTACCTTAACAAAGGTGCATTCGCTACTTCATGCGTTCAACTCATACCAAACATTTATTATTATTTTTTCAATTAGGATTTTAGATAAAAGTGTAAATACAAAACACTATGCACGTTATACTCTTAATTCTATTCAAGAAGCAAAATAAAAAGCAAGTATCAGAGAGAATACGTTCAGTGGAACAATGAACCACATTATCCCTCAAAGAAAATAAAACCTAAACAAAATCGACAAAAGTTCTTTTCTCTTACCAATGATCTTTATTTTGGAGTTACATGATGCCAATGTATTGCAGAGAGATCTCTTAATCTCTTGTAGTTGTTGCAGGGCCGGCCCTGATATTCTTAATTTTTCACGGGGCCCTAATCAAGCAAATGAGGGGCCTCTATATACAATATTTCATACACAAAAAATTTTATAAGATAGCAAAATATTTTTTATTAAAATGAGACAATAAGCACATAATCGTTTTAATATTAAAATCAAAAAACTTCTTGATGCTTTATAAATAACACAATTCATACTACATTAAATGGGATCGCCTTGCATTTTGAGCTGCAAAATTATCAATTAAAATGTTCCAATCAAGCTTCTCCAATAAATTTTTTTCGATAGATATCATAGCCAATCCATTCAATCTCTCTTGTGACATTGTTGACCGTAGATAAGATTTGATGAGCTTCAACTTTGAAAAGCTTCTCTCGGCCGATGCAACTGTAACTGGTATTGTCAATAATACTCTATAAGCAATCCAAGCATTTGGAAAACAACAATTTAGCCTTTCCATAAAATTCAATACTTCAATTGCTTTTTTTGTTCCTCTTGGTAATGCTTCTCTTAAGATTTGGAGTTCTGAAAATAATTCTGTCCCATTAATATCAAAATTTTTGTCATGCTTTAGGAGATCTTCAAGGTTAAGACATGAACACTTCAAACTATCATTATCTGCAGACTTCAACCTCTCTAAATTAAACAAGAAACCAAAAGATTCATCATACTGTTGAAACTGTTCAAATCTACTCTTGAGTGACGATAGAGCTTGATCAACGATATATATAAAGTAATTGACTCTAAAGGATTCTTCAGCTGTCATTGCCATCTCTTTACTAGTATTTTCATCCAATTGTTGCTTTCTACGAATGATGCGGCGTTCACGAAAAATGGTTTCAACTTTCATTCCAACTGCAATTTCTTTAGCCTCAACCATAGCTGCTTCAAATCCATTTTCTCCGTAGCTTTCAAAAAAAGAAATGAGCTCTCTTAAAAGGTCTATAGCAACATCAATCTGCATATCCTCTGATTGCATAATTTTACTTATTTTGTTAATAGCATTCAAAATATCAAACCAAATAACCATACCAAGTAAGAACTCAAAATTCTCAATTTCATATGTTGCTAAGCACTCATCATCACTTTTTGTCTTGGGATCTTCACTAGAACTTGCTAAGTAAATCAAAGCATCTCTTATATCTGGAGCTTGGAATCTTATTGCTTTAACACTTTCAACTTGACCTTCCCAACGAGTTTGTGATGGTGGCTTAAGTGTGAAACCTTTAACATTATCTGTAAGAACTTTCCACCGCTTTGTAGAAGATGCAAACAATGAATATATGCGCTGCACCACTCCGAAAAAAGATGAAGCTTGCAAACAAGAGTTTACCATATCACAAAGTGCAAGGTTAAGACTATGACAACCACAAGGTGTGTAGAATGCTCTAGGATTTATCTCTAATAATCTTCTTTGTACACCTTTATGTTTTCCTTTCATATTAGAACCATTATCATACCCTTGTCCTCTTACATCACCAATATCAAGTTTAAGCTCTTGCAAAGTATTTACAAGTTCTTCAAAAAGTCCTCGTCCTGATGTATCATCCACCTTTAAAAATCCTAAAAAGAACTCCTCCATCATTTATTGGGCTTGTTGAAATATTCACGCATCTTAATACAAGTGACATTTGCTCTTCATGGCTTGCACCCGGAGTACAATCAAGAATAACAGAAAAGTACTTTGCTTCTTTAATCTTTTGGATGATTAACTTTTGATCTCATCTGCTATTCGAAGAATAAATTCATTTTGAATTTTGTGACTAAGATAATGATAATGAATTTCTTTCTCCTGAACTCGACGAACATGCTCTTTCATTATTGGATCAAATTCGTAATCATTTCTATTATACTTAAAAATTTCCATTATTTTCTTCATAAAGCTTCTCATTATCTCCACGAAATGCCAAACTATTTTTAGCAAGTGTTTTCACAACAGCAACTACTCTCAATAGTACTTTTCTCCAATGTTCTCGTTCTTTGTTGATTTGTTCTTCAACACTTTTATCGATTGTCGCATTTTGTCGTAATCTGATCTCTAATTCAATCCAACTCTTCATGTTAACAATGTGTTCACTACTTGTTTCATGAATTTTAAGTCTGGCACTGAGATTTCTTCAGTCTCTAATTCCATCATTTGCCAATTGAATTTTGTTTGCATCATATTTGAACAACTTACAACAAAAACAAAAAACCTTGTCCAAAGAATTTGAATAGATTAGCCATTTTCTATCATGATGTTCACCATTGGATAAGTTACGAATGTAATGTGTTGAGGAGAAATGTCTGTCTTCTGAATCTTTCGGAAAATCAAGATTATCATTTCTTTTGGGACCTCTTTCAACTAGTAAGTCTCTCAATCTTTGATCAATATTTTTCCAATTTCTTGGGTCATTTATGTTTGAAGGCCTTCTTTCAAGGTTTTCTTCTTGTACCAAATCTTCATGTTCATTTACATTTTCTTCATGTTCATTTACATTGCTAGGTTCTTCACATTCTTCAATGGGATTTCTATTCTCATTCAAATTTTCATTAACCAAATCCTCGCTTTCTTGATTTTCAGGTTGCTCATTTTCAACATTCACCGAATCTTGAACTAAATTAGAATATGTATTTCTACTATCAGTAATAAATTTTTCAAGTGCTCCCGCTTGAGATCGATTGAATTCTTCAAATTTTTGTTTCTTTTTCCGCTTATCATGTCCAGACATATACTTTCGAGGAGGCATGATATCCAAATTTAATTCTGAATCTGCTACAATCTAATAAATATCGAGAAAAATAAATTAATCAAGAATTCCTACCAAAAAGCATGTTAGGGACTAAAATATATCAAATATTTAAATTGAAAATTGAAATTAAACAATAAAATCTATCAAAAGGAGCATAGAAGTGAAGAAGTGAAACCCTAACCTTGGTCAATGGCGGTGGCCGGTGGGCGAGAGGGAGGAGGACAAGGCGACAAGCTAACAAGGACGGGAGGAAGATTGGAAGAAGAGAGATAAGAGAGAGAGAGAGAGAGAGAGAGAGAGAGAGAGAGAGAGAGAGAGAGAGAGAGAGAGACCTAGGGTTTTCTCTCTCTTTTTTTTTATGTGAGAGCAGCGACTGAGATAGGGACGGGAGGAGAAAGATAGGGTAGGGTTTTGTTGTGTATTTATAGTTTATGCCTTTATGGGAATCCTTTATGCTATTAGAACCCTCTAACAATTTTGCACCAAAGTCCTCTTACTTTTCCATATATGTATCTATCTAAAATTTAGAATTATTACATTGGGGGCCCCTGTTTTAGGGGCCCTAGGCGAAGGCCTCTCCTGCCTATGCCCAGGGCCGACCCTGAGTTGTTGAACTTGCACACGCTATAGAACAAAATGAAGATGAATTTATTTGGTGTCAATAAAAAAAAATTAGGAATAATAAATGACTAACCTCCTAGAATGCAGGATGTACCTTCACTAACTCAATAAACAAAAGCTCTTTCTTCTCACCAATAATCTCTACAGGAGCAAAACCCATCTCTAAATTGATGAAACCTAGTAGCATCTCTCACAATAATCTCCCTATCAAAAACCTTAGATATAAACTTCATTGCATTATGACAATCATTACAAACCCTCAGGTTATTCATAATCGTCAGTCTCCCCTTCTCTGGTGTACTAATCAACCCACAAGCCACTGCAAGCTTCTCACTATGCCTACTCAACAACTCCTCCTCAATATCATGGAGCACTGACTCAGTATCAGGAACAAACCCTGCCTTCTTAATCTCCTCCATAACTCTAGCCGCCATTTTATAAATCCCCTCTCTTTGAGGATGCAATGAATCATCAACTCCAAATACATGAGCTTTATTCTTTACATGCATCCAGCTGAACCCACCCCTTCATCAATTTCCAAATATTTGCCGCTTCTCGGCCGCCACGAGATTATCTTCCAATGGGTAGAAATGATTAAAAATAACCGAAAATTGTGGGTTATAACTCATAAAATTATGAATTTTGGCCTCCGCAAAATTAATTTTTAAAAGGTCGGAATGACTAAAAATAACCAAAAATCATGAGTTATAGCTCTTGAAATTGTGAATTTTGGCTTCTGTGAAATTATTTGCTAATGGGTTGGAACGACTTACAATGACCATAAATCATGAGTTATAGCTCATGAAATCGTAAATTTGGCTTCTGTAAAATTATTTTTCAATGGGTAGAAATGATTAAAAGTGGCCATAAATCTTGGGTTATAGCTCTGAAATTCTGAATTTGGCCTCCGCGAAATTATTTTCCAAAGGGTGGAAATGACTAAAAATTACCAAAATCATGGGCTATATAACTCATGAAATCATGAATTTTGTCCTTTGTGAAATTATTTTTCAAATAGTTGGAATGACTAAAAATAGCAAAAAAACATGAGTTATATAGCTCATGAAATTGTGAATTTTGGCATCTGTGAAATTATTTGCTAATGGGTTGGAACGACTTACAATGACCATAAATCATGAGTTATAACTCATGAAATTGTGAATTTTGGCATCTGTGAAATTATTTTCCAAAGGGTGAAAATGACTAAAAATAGCAAAAATCATGAGTTATAGCTCATGAAATTGTGAATTTTAGCCCTTGTGAAATTATTTTCCAAAGGGTGGAAATGACTAAAAATAGCAAAAATCATGAGTTATAACTCATGAAATTGTGAATTTTGGCATCTGTGAAATTATTTTACAATGGATAAAATACACTAAAAATTGTGGCTTATAACTTATGAAATCGTGAATCAGGACCACTACGAAATTATTTTTCAATGGGTTACAGCTCATCAGATCGTGAATTTTGACCTCCATGAAATTATTTGCTTACTTGTTAAAATGACTAAAAATAACCAAAAATCATGAGTTATAGCTCATGAAATCGTGAATTTTGACCTCCATGAAATTATTTGCTAATGGTTCATAATGACTAAAAATAACCAAAAATCATGAGTTATATAGCTCATGAAATCGTGAATTTTGACCATCGGGAATGCCAATGGCTTTGAATGACTAAAAGTTGCCATAAATCATGAGTTTATTGCTCATGAAATTGTATATTTTTGCCTTCACAAAATTATTTTTCAATGGGTCGGAACAACTAAAAATTATCACAAATCATTGGCTATATCTCATGAAATCGTGAATTTTGGCATCTATAAAATTATTTGTTAAAGGCTCAACAAATAATGAGTTATAGCTCATGAAATTATAAATTTTGGCCTCAATAAAATTATTTGCCAATTGCTCAAAAGGATTTAAAATGGCCAAAAATCGTGGGTTATACAGCTCATGAAAACGTAAATTTTGGCTTCCGCGAAATCAATTGCCTATGACTTGAAAGGGCTAAAAATAGCCAAAAGTCGTGGGTTCTAACTCATAAAATTGTGAAGTTTAGCCATTGTGAAATTATTTGCTAATGGTTCATAATGACTAAAAATGGTAAAAAATTATGGGTTCTAGCTTATGAAATCGTGAACTTTTGACTCCGGAAAATTACTTACCAATGGGTTGGAACGGCAAAAAATGGTCACAAATTGTAGGTTATTGCTCATTAAATTATAAATATTAGACTCCACACAGTTTTTTACCAGTGGGTAGTTACGACCAAAAAGGCCACTCATGAAATCGTAAATGTTAGTCCGATTTTTCCTCCACGGAGATATAGAGCTCAAAGATCCACCACTTTAATCCCTGTTTCAAAGATTGATAATTTTGTATCTAACTGTATAAAGGCATGTGCGGATCTATGAATAGGAGATGTTATACGAGTATCTACAGGACGTAAATTATCAACAGGCTCTCCAAGAAGATTGAAAATTCGCCCGAGAGTAGCTCCGCCAACCGGAACACTTAGAGGAGCTCTCGTGTCAATTACTTCCATTCCTCTTGTCAGACCATTTGTAGCACTCATAGCTACAGCTCTAACTCGATTATTTCCTAATAATTGTTGTACCTCGCAAGTCACATTAATTTGTCAATCGACAAGATCTCAACCTTTAACTACCAAAGCGTTATAAATATTAGGCATTTTCCCTGGGGGAAAAACAACATCCAGCACTGGGCCAATAATTTGAGCGATACGCCCTAGGTTTTTTTCTTCAAGTGTGGAAACCGCAGGACCAGAAGTAGTAGGATTGATTTTCATAATAAAGTGAAATATGTCGAAATTTTTTTTTTGATTGGAATTAGAATAGTACAAAGTACCGAATCGAAAATAAATGTCCGATAGCAAGTTGATCGGTTAATTCAATAAGAAATAAATGGGAATTAACACTCGATTTAGTTGGTACCACCCAACCGAATAAAATTCAATCGTTTACTCATTTAATGAGTCAATTTTCAAGTTCAACCAATTTTTTTTTCAAAAGATCTAGTAGATGAATAAGAATTGTGAGTAAGTGAAGTGCGTTTCATTTCTTTTTCATATCAGACTTGAAAGACATAGATGTGAAAGTTGTAGATGAGGATCAGACGCTTCTACTACTTCTGTCTCTGCCGAAGTCTTATGAGAACCTGGTGCAAACACTGATGCTTGTAGGAGACAATTTGAAGATGGATGAGATTAGAACGGCGCTTCTAGCGAATGACCTTCGAAGATTGCAACCAAAGGACATGACTACTAGTGGTAACAAAGATCAAGCGTAGGGATTGTTTGCTAGAGGAAGGAGCAATGAGCGAGGAAAAGGCAAGGGAGGAAAGTCTAGATCTAAATCGAGACCTCTTGCGGGAAAATCGTGTTTCAAATGCGGTGAAGTTGGGCATTTTAAGATCGACTGTTCAAATAAGAGAGTAGGTGAAAAGAAGAACAACAATAAGACTGAGAGAAGAGAGGGCAAGGAAGAGGCGAGCTACGTTTCAGAGGAAGGGAGCGATAAGGAGTGCTATGTCGTCACGGGTGGTGAGGATATCTCAGAAAAGTGGATACTTGATTCTGGTTGCTCTTACCATATGTGTCCAAATAGGAAGTGGTTTACTACCTACAGAGGTATTGATGGTGGAACCGTATTGATGGGGAATAACCATGCTTGTAAAACGGTGAGGCTAGGTAATATCAATATCAAGATGCATGATGGAGTGGTTCGAACCTTAACGGATGTGAGGCATGTTCCCGACTTGCGGAAGAATCTTATCTCGCTTGGTGCATTGGACTCCGGGCGGTTGCAAAATTGTTACGAGAACGGAGTGAAGAAGGTTGTTCGTGGTTCTCTTGTAGTGATGAAGGGTGTTCGCCACGGTAATTTATATACTCTCGTGCACGACGGTGATAGGAGATGCAGCGGTTAGAACCGGGAAGTGGTGGAGACCCATGTGAGCACACACGGTTATGGTATAGGCGGCTTGGGCATATGTCGAGAAGGGTCTAGTTCGCTTGGTAAAGAGGGTTTCAAGAATCAAGAAACCTAGCATGGATTTTGTGAGGATTGTGTGTATGGAAAGTCACACAGGTGCGCTTCGAGCAAGAAGTCTAAGAGCGAGGGATACTAAAAATAACCAAAAATCATGGGCTATATAACTCATGAAATCATGAATTTTGTCCTTTGTGAAATTATTTTTCAAATAGTTGGAATGACTAAAAATAACCAAAAATCATGGGCTATATAACTCATGAAATCATGAATTTTGTCCTTTGTGAAATTATTTTTCAAATAGTTGGAATGACTAAAAATAACCAAAAATCATGGGCTATATAACTCATGAAATCATGAATTTTGTCCTTTGTGAAATTATTTTTCAAATAGTTGGAATGACTAAAAATAACCAAAAATCATGGGCTATATAACTCATGAAATCATGAATTTTGTCCTTTGTGAAATTATTTTTCAAATAGTTGGAATGACTAAAAATAACCAAAAATCATGGGCTATATAACTCATGAAATCATGAATTTTGTCCTTTGTGAAATTATTTTTCAAATAGTTGGAATGACTAAAAATAACCAAAAATCATGGGCTATATAACTCATGAAATCATGAATTTTGTCCTTTGTGAAATTATTTTTCAAATAGTTGGAATGACTAAAAATAACCAAAAATCATGGGCTATATAACTCATGAAATCATGAATTTTGTCCTTTGTGAAATTATTTTTCAAATAGTTGGAATGACTAAAAATAACCAAAAATCATGGGCTATATAACTCATGAAATCATGAATTTTGTCCTTTGTGAAATTATTTTTCAAATAGTTGGAATGACTAAAAATAACCAAAAATCATGGGCTATATAACTCATGAAATCATGAATTTTGTCCTTTGTGAAATTATTTTTCAAATAGTTGGAATGACTAAAAATAACCAAAAATCATGGGCTATATAACTCATGAAATCATGAATTTTGTCCTTTGTGAAATTATTTTTCAAATAGTTGGAATGACTAAAAATAACCAAAAATCATGGGCTATATAACTCATGAAATCATGAATTTTGTCCTTTGTGAAATTATTTTTCAAATAGTTGGAATGACTAAAAATAACCAAAAATCATGGGCTATATAACTCATGAAATCATGAATTTTGTCCTTTGTGAAATTATTTTTCAAATAGTTGGAATGACTAAAAATAACCAAAAATCATGGGCTATATAACTCATGAAATCATGAATTTTGTCCTTTGTGAAATTATTTTTCAAATAGTTGGAATGACTAAAAATAACCAAAAATCATGGGCTATATAACTCATGAAATCATGAATTTTGTCCTTTGTGAAATTATTTTTCAAATAGTTGGAATGACTAAAAATAACCAAAAATCATGGGCTATATAACTCATGAAATCATGAATTTTGTCCTTTGTGAAATTATTTTTCAAATAGTTGGAATGACTAAAAATAACCAAAAATCATGGGCTATATAACTCATGAAATCATGAATTTTGTCCTTTGTGAAATTATTTTTCAAATAGTTGGAATGACTAAAAATAACCAAAAATCATGGGCTATATAACTCATGAAATCATGAATTTTGTCCTTTGTGAAATTATTTTTCAAATAGTTGGAATGACTAAAAATAACCAAAAATCATGGGCTATATAACTCATGAAATCATGAATTTTGTCCTTTGTGAAATTATTTTTCAATGGGTAGAAATGATTAAAAATAACCAAAAATCATGGGCTATATAACTCATGAAATCATGAATTTTGTCCTTTGTGAAATTATTTTTCAAATAGTTGGAATGACTAAAAATAACCAAAAATCATGGGCTATATAACTCATGAAATCATGAATTTTGTCCTTTGTGAAATTATTTTTCAAATAGTTGGAATGACTAAAAATAACCAAAAATCATGGGCTATATAACTCATGAAATCATGAATTTTGTCCTTTGTGAAATTATTTTTCAAATAGTTGGAATGACTAAAAATAACCAAAAATCATGGGCTATATAACTCATGAAATCATGAATTTTGTCCTTTGTGAAATTATTTTTCAAATAGTTGGAATGACTAAAAATAACCAAAAATCATGGGCTATATAACTCATGAAATCATGAATTTTGTCCTTTGTGAAATTATTTTTCAAATAGTTGGAATGACTAAAAATAACCAAAAATCATGGGCTATATAACTCATGAAATCATGAATTTTGTCCTTTGTGAAATTATTTTTCAAATAGTTGGAATGACTAAAAATAACCAAAAATCATGGGCTATATAACTCATGAAATCATGAATTTTGTCCTTTGTGAAATTATTTTTCAAATAGTTGGAATGACTAAAAATAACCAAAAATCATGGGCTATATAACTCATGAAATCATGAATTTTGTCCTTTGTGAAATTATTTTTCAAATAGTTGGAATGACTAAAAATAACCAAAAATCATGGGCTATATAACTCATGAAATCATGAATTTTGTCCTTTGTGAAATTATTTTTCAAATAGTTGGAATGACTAAAAATAACCAAAAATCATGGGCTATATAACTCATGAAATCATGAATTTTGTCCTTTGTGAAATTATTTTTCAAATAGTTGGAATGACTAAAAATAACCAAAAATCATGGGCTATATAACTCATGAAATCATGAATTTTGTCCTTTGTGAAATTATTTTTCAAATAGTTGGAATGACTAAAAATAACCAAAAATCATGGGCTATATAACTCATGAAATCATGAATTTTGTCCTTTGTGAAATTATTTTTCAAATAGTTGGAATGACTAAAAATAACCATAAATCATGAGTTATAGCTCATGAAATCGTGAATTTTGACCTCCATGAAATTATTTGCTAATGGGTTGGAACGACTTACAATGACCATAAATCATGAGTTATAACTCATGAAATTGTGAATTATTGCCTCAGAAAATTATTTTTCAAATAGTTGGAATGACTAAAAATAACCAAAAATCATGAGTTATAGCTCATGAAATCGTGAATTTTGACCATCGGAATGCCAATGGCTTTGAATGACTAAAGTTGCCATAAATCATGAGTTATAGCTCATGAAATTGTATATTTTGCCTTCACAAAATTATTTTTCAAATAGTTGGAATGACTAAAAATAACCAAAAATCATGAGTTATAGCTCATGAAATCGTGAATTTTGACCATCGGAATGCCAATGGCTTTGAATGACTAAAAGTTGCCATAAATCATGAGTTATAGCTCATGAAATCGTGAATTTTGACCTCCATGAAATTATTTGCTAATGGGTTGGAACGACTTACAATGACCATAAATCATGAGTTATAGCTCATGAAATCGTGAATTTTGACCATCGGAATGCCAATGGCTTTGAATGACTAAAGTTGCCATAAATCATGAGTTATAGCTCATGAAATCGTGAATTTTGACCTCCATGAAATTATTTTCCAAAGGGTGGAAATGACTAAAAATTACCAAAAATCATGGGCTATATAACTCATGAAATCATGAATTTTGTCCTTTGTGAAATTATTTTTCAAATAGTTGGAATGACTAAAAATTACCAAAAATCATGAGTTATATAGCTCATGAAATCGTGAATTTTGACCTCCATGAAATTATTTGCTAATGGGTTGGAACGACTTACAATGACCATAAATCATGAGTTATAGCTCATGAAATCGTGAATTTTGACCTCCATGAAATTATTTGCTAATGGTTCATAATGACTAAAAATAACCAAAAATCATGAGTTATAGCTCATGAAATCGTGAATTTTGACCTCCATGAAATTATTTTCCAAAGGGTGGAAATGACTAAAAATTACCAAAAATCATGAGTTATAACTCATGAAATCATGAATTTTGTCCTTTGTGAAATTATTTTACAATGGATAAAATACACTAAAAATTGTGGCTTATAACTTATGAAATCGTGAATTTTGACCTCCATGAAATTATTTGCTAATGGGTTGGAACGACTTACAATGACCATAAATCATGAGTTATAGCTCATGAAATCGTGAATTTTGACCTCCATGAAATTATTTGCTTACTTGTTAAAATGACTAAAAATAACCAAAAATCATGAGTTATAACTCATGAAATCATGAATTTTGTCCTTTGTGAAATTATTTGCTAATGGTTCATAATGACTAAAAATAACCAAAAATCATGAGTTATAGCTCATGAAATCGTGAATTTTGACCATCGGAATGCCAATGGCTTTGAATGACTAAAAGTTGCCATAAATCATGAGTTTATTGCTCATGAAATTGTATATTTTGCCTTCACAAAATTATTTTTCAATGGGTCTAACAACTAAAAATTATCACAAATCATTGGCTATATCTCATGAAATCGTGAATTTTGGCATCTATGAAATTATTTGTTAAAGGCTCAACAAATAATGAGTTATAGCTCATGAAATTATAAATTTTGGCCTCAATAAAATTATTTGCCAATAGCTCAAAAGGATTTAAAATGGCCAAAAATCGTGGGTTATACACCATGAAAACGTGAATTTTGGCTTCCGCAAATCAATTGCCTATGACTTGAAAGGGCTAAAAATAGCCAAAAGTCATGGGTTCTAACTCATAAAATTGTGAATTTTAGCCCTTGTGAAATTATTTGCTAATGGTTCATAATGACTAAAAATGGTAAAAAATCATGGGTTCTAGCTTATGAAATCGTGAACTTTTAACTCCGGAAAATTACTTACCAATGGGTTGGAACGGCAAAAAATGGTCACAAATTGTAGGTTATTGCTCATTAAATTATAAATATTAGACTCCACACAGTTTTTTTACCAGTGGGTAGTTACGACCAAAAAGGCCACTCAGGAAATCATAAATGTTAGTCCGATTTTTCCTCCACGGAGATATGGAGCTAAAAGATCCACCACTTTAATCCCTGTTTCAAAGATTGATAATTTTGTATCTAACTGATAAAGGCATGTGCGGATCTATGAATAGGAGATGTTATAATGAGTATCTACAGGACGAAATTATCAACAGCTCTCCAAGAAGATTGAAAATTACCGAGAGTAGCTCCGCCAACCGAACACTTAGAGGAGCTCTCGTGTCAATTACTTCCATTCCTCTTGTCGCACCATTTGTAGCACTCATAGCTACAGCTCTAACTCGATTATTTCCTAATAATTGTTGTACCTCGCAAGTCACATTAATTTGTCAATCGACAAGATCTCAACCTTTAACTACCAAAGCGCTATAAATATTAGGCATTTTCCCGGGAAAACAACATCCAAAGACTGGTCAATAATTTGAGCGATACTCTAGGTTTTTTCTTCAAGTGTGGAAACCGCAGGACCGTAAGTAGTAGGATTGATTTCATAATAAAGTGAAATATGTCAAAATTTTTTGATTGGAATTAGAATAGTACAAAGTACCGAATCGAAAATAAATGTCCGATAGGAAGTTGATCGGTTAATTCAATAAGAAATAAATGGGAATTAACACTCGATTTAGTTGGTACCATCCAACCGAATAAAATTCAATCGTTTACTCATTTAATGAGTCAATTTTCAAGTTCAACCAATTCATTTTTCAAAAGATCTAGTAGATGAATAAGAATTGTGAGTAAGTGAAGTGTGTTTCATTTCTTTTTCATATCAGACTTGAAAGACATAGATGTGAAAGTTGTAGATGAGGATCAGACGCTTCTACTACTTCTGTCTCTGCCGAAGTCTTATGAGAACCTGGTGCAAACACTGATGCTTGTAGGAGACAATTTGAAGATGGATGAGATTAGAACGGCGCTTCTAGCGGATGACCTTCGAAAGATTGCAACCAGTGACATGACTACTAGTGGTAACAAAGATCAAGCGTAGGGATTGTTTGCTAGAGGAAGGAGCAATGAGCGAGGAAAAGGCAAGGTAGGAAAGTCTAGATCTAAATCGAGACCTCTTGCGGGAAAATCGTGTTTCAAATGCGTGAAGTTGGGCATTTTAAGATCGACCGCTCAAATAAGAGAGTAGGTGAAAAGAAGAACAACAATAAGACCGAGAGAAGAGAGGGCAAGGAAGAGGCGAAGCCACGCTCGTGAGGAAGGGAGCGATAAGGAGTGCTATGTCGCCACGGTGGTGAGGATATCTCTAAAAGTGGATACTTGATTCTGGTTGCTCTTACCATATGTGTCTAAATAGGAAGTGGTTTACTACCTACAGAGGTATTGATGGTGGAACCGTATTGATGGGGAATAACCATGCTTGTAAAACGGTGAGGCTAGGTAATATCAAGATCAAGATGCATGATGGAGTGGTTCGAACCTTAACGGATGTGAGGCATGTTCCCGACTTGCGGAAGAATCTTATCTCGCTTGGTGCATTGGACTCGGCGGTTGCAAAATTGTTACGGAGAACGGAGTGAAGAAGGTTGTTCAGGGTTCTCTTGTAGTGATGAAGGGTGTTCGTCACGGTAATTTATATACTCTCTCGTGCACGACGGTGATAGGAGATGCAAATGTTAGAACCGGCGAAGTGGTGGAGACCCATGTGAGCACACACGGTTATGGCATAGGCGGCTTGGGCATATGTCGAGAAGGGTCTAGTTCGCTTGGTAAAGAGGGTTTCAAGAATCAAGAAACCTAGCATGGATTTTGTGAGGATTGTGTGTATGGAAAGTCACACAGGTGCGCCGAAAGCAAAGAAGTCTAAGAGCGAGGATACTAGATTATGTGCACACGGATGTTTGGGGTCCGGCTGCACAACTTCTAAGGGTGGTTCCAGATATTTTGTCTCGTTCATAGATGACTATTCGAGGTATGCTTGGATTTACTTTCTGAAGCATAAGAATGAGGTGTTCGAGACATTTAAGAAGTGGAGAGCAATGGTTGAGAACAGGATGGGAAAGAAATTGAAGACACTGAGATCTGATAACGCATAGTATACAGATGGTGCTTTCAAGGAGTTCTGTGATCAGGAGGGAATTGTTCGACACCGACGGTCAGTCAACACCACGCCAGAATGGGGTCGCAGAGATCGAACCAACATTGCGGAGAAAGCAATGAGTATGCGATCATACTGAATTGGGCAACGAATGGTGGGCGGCGGTGGCTCTGACTTGTTACATCGCGGAACCGCTCACCACATTCGACATTGATGGTGATTCACCCTATAGGTGTGGTCGGAGCATGCGATTATGATAGGCTCGAATTTTAGATGTACCGCCTACTATCACGCCAACGAGGGAAAGCTTGACGCGAGGGCCAAGAAGGCAATATTCTTGGATATGCGAAGGGCGAAAGGCTATCGCCTTTGGTGTATGGAAGATTCAAGTTCGTGATCGCCAGGATATTACCTTTGATGAGAAATCCATGATTGCTCGAGTCCAAGGATGATGGTGTTAGGACCGATGAGACTTCTAAGTCTCGTGTTATTGAAATAGAACCTAAAGACCACCGTGTTCTAGTCGGTTCAAGTGGGAAGTCGTAGATGATGAGCTTGAGCAGAGGAGGTTCACAGAGAATACACAGCACTACAACAACAGCAGCTCGAGGATAGTTTGGCTTCCACTAGGCCAAGGCGAGCATACAAGCAGGTACAGAAGCTGGGGGCTGATCAACCCTTGAAGCACTATGGGCAGATTAATTTGGTTGAATACGCACTCTCGGTGGAGGAGGACGAGCCGGTCTCCTTTAAGAAAGCTATTCGGGATAAGGATAGTGAGAGTTGGTTGGCTGCGATGGAGAAAGAGATGGAATCTCTTCGAAAGAACCAAACATGGGAGGTGGTCCCATTGCCCATAGGAAGAAAAGCTATTGATTGTAAGTGGGTGTATAAAAGAAAGGAAGATCTTTCAGAGCTCGGTGGTACAAGGTACAAGACGAGGCTAGTGGCTAAGGGTTTTGCACAGAAAGAGAATGTGGATTACAATGAGATCTTTTCTCCGGTGGTGAAACACACTTCTATTCGGGTACTATTGAGTATTGTTACTAATGGCGATCTTGAGCTGGAACAACTCGATGTTAAAATGGCCTTCTTGCACGGAGACTTGGATGAAGAGATCTACATGCATCAATCTAAGGGCTACAAGGTTGAGGATAAGGAGCATCATGTGTGTTGTTTGAAGAAGTCACTGTATGGATTGAAGCAATCTCCCCGACAGTGGTACAAGCGATTTGACTCCTTCATGTCAAGCATGGGTTTTCCCGGCGACTATGATTGTTGCGCTTACATCCGTAAGCTTCGTGGAGGTAATTATATCTATCTCCTTTGTATGTGGATGACATGCTTATTGCTTCTAAGAGCGTGGTGGAGATAGATAGGTCAAATCTCAACTTGGTGAAGAGTTCGAGATGAAGGACATGGGCGCTGCTAGGAAAATATTGGGTATGGAGATTAGAAGAGAGCGAGCGAACCGGCGATTGTTCTTGAGTCAGAAGGGCTACATAGAGCGGGTGATCGCGAGGTTTGGGATGCAAAGTGCTAAGTCGGTGGTAACTCTATTGGCTCCACACTTTAGGCTTTCTGGTAAATAATCTCCCACTACAGCGAAAGAGAAGACGCACATGGAGCGTGTTCCCTATGCTAGTGCAGTTGGCAGCTTAATGTACGCAATGGTGTGTACAGGCCCAGATATTTCACAGGCGATCGGTGTGGTTAGTAGATTCATGGCTAATCCAGAAAGGCGACCGAAGCAAAGGAAGTGGGTCCCGAGGTACTTAAAGGATACCGCTGATACGGTCTCAGATTTTGGTGGAGAAACATGTCGATTGATGGGTTTGTGAACTCGATTATGCGGGCGATCTAGATAGACGGCAATCTACTACCGGGTTATGTATTCAGGATACGGGGGCTCCGCTAGTTGGCTTATCGATGTTGCGCCAGCTGACACTTTCTACTACGAGGCCGAGTACATGGCCATGGCAGAGGGAGTGAAGGAAGCATTGTGATTGTGGGGTCTTCTAGATGATTTGGGGATTGAGCAAAAGAACGTGAACTTGTGGTGCGACAGTCAGAGTGCAATTCACTTGGCGAAGAATCAAGTTCATCATGCTCGTCCCAAGCATATCGATGTCAGGTATCATTTTGTGCGGGATGTCATAGAGGAAGGCGATATTTTTTTCATAAAGGTACATACGAATGAGAATCTCGCAGACATGTTAACCAAGGTGGTCATAGGTAGCAAGTTTAAGCATTGCTTGGACTTGCTTCATATCAGCCCGTGTTGATAATGCGTAAACTTGCTTCATATCAGCCCGTGTTGATCTGCCCAAGAGGACATGGCCCTTTGGGGCGGTGATGGGGTGAGGTGGAGATTATATGGAGAACTGTAGAACTACAGTTAGCTTGATCCCCAGGGCATGTAGGCACCGCAGATAGTGGCACTAATTGATTGGCCTCCGGTTTATGATGAAGATCTCTAGTAATGTTCGCGGTGTTCTTCGATGTTCGGCCCAAAATTTGAGGTTTATCAAATGATGTACGAGATGGAGAATTATGAACGGGGGGTTACCCCTCACAGAACTTCAGTTCCTCAGAGTAGTCGCCACAGAACCCGAGGTTCCTGTAGTAAACCCTTAAAAAAAAAGCAAAGAAAAAAAAAACAAAAGGAAAGTTTTTTTAGGAAAGCTTTTTTTTCTCTCCCTCTATAAATAGGAACCTATTCTTAGGGTTTTGTGTTGAGTTTTGTGGGAGAAAAAGCTAGGATTTTGACGGCGGCTAGAGAGAGAAAAAGAGAGAGCTTGGAGAGATTTTACAAGAGAGAGGATAATTTCTTTTGGGTAAAAATCAAAGTTTTTTTTTGGGACGAGCTTATGGATTGTACAAGTCGTCGGTGTTCTTCTTCATAGTCGAATCTCCCCTCACCCCTCCCGTGGACATAGGCAAGTTTGCCGAACCACGTAAATCTCGTGTCTTTACTGTTTACTGTGTGATTGGCTATTGTTTGTAGGTTTCCTTGATTCAACCGAAAATCGTTGAGAGGAAGAGTAGATATCTCACTTTGTTGAGATATTTTACTTTCTATTCTTGTTTTCTTCGTGAAACAGAATATAATCGTGGCCTTCTCAGTGATATCGCTCACAGGCAGGGCGGACCCCACATCCCAACAATTGGTATCAGAGCTGTTATTCAGATTGGAAGTGGTGTAGCTTCTGGTTTGAGGTGGTGCTCGGTAATTTCTAAGAGAAGTGGGTTTATTAATACAAACGGTATTTTACTTTCTATTCTTGCCCTATCTCCTTATACCCCTACTATAAATTGGTACAACACTGTCTGGGGTTCTCTGAATCAGCCTAAGCACTCTGTTGCTCTATGGCTTGTATTTCATGGTCAGCTACTCACTAAGGACAGATTGTGCAGGATGGGCCTATTATCATCAAACACTTGCATACTCTGTTCTACTAATGCTCACGAGAGTCATCAACATCTCTTTTTTGAATGCCAATTCTCAATGATAATATGGAATAAAGTTATGGACTGGCTGGGGTTCCGAAGGAAATCCAATGATTGGAGATCTATAAGTAACTGGTTTTCTAGTTGTTTGAGAGGTAAAGGATAAATGCAACAGCTCAAAAGAGCCGGTCTCTTTGCTTCAGTGTACTACATTTGGCAAGAAAGGAATCATCGTATATTTGAAAGGAAGACCCGCACAACTGATCAAGTTTTCAAAGCAATCAAGATTGTAATTCTTTCTTTTGTGCTTAACAGGACCATTCCTGTTGAATATGAACACTGGGTACTTAGTCTGTAAATATTAACCTCTAGTTTGAGCTTATGAGCTCATTGTAATTTTGTTTTCTCAGTTTTGAGATTTTGATGTAAGAAAACTGTTCACTCGATTAATGAATAAAATTTTTTCATTGATAAAAAAAACAGTTAGTTGTTTAAAGTGAGTACACCGATTATCTAAAGACATGTGAATTAGGAATTAGACCAATTCAATATGAGACGATGCAATTAGGAGCAGCAGTCAAAATTTTGATGATCGAAGAGTTAAGACAGCCGTGCGCATTAGATACATATCGGATCTTTGGATACGCCCAAGTTGCAGGTGGAAATACTCATTTAATCCACTCTAAAATTTTTGCAAAGTATCATTAATGTATAAGAGATGTAATAAAAGGGATTAAGACCAAGCTACTAGAAACCAAATGTATGAGAGGTGAGCTGTGAATGGATTAGATTTTAATACTTTCAACAGTTACTTGAGAGAGAGAATCTCTGTGAGGGACACGTTTAGAAATGAGTTATCATATGTACAAATCAAGTATCTATTTCATAATATTGTAACTTAAAAATTAAAATGATCTGGCACTGAAAATTCATGCTAAACAAAAAGCAATGAATGTTTCAAGATTAACAACAGAGTGATATTGGTAGTTCTGTGTACCTAGAGGTGGTTGGGAGTCTTGAAGTCAGCAGCTTCAGCTCTACCTAACCCCCTCACCTAATGTGCTACAGTACCCAGCAACCCCACCGACCGCAAGTTCACCTATAAATAACCCCCCAATGTATTTGGTTAATTTCATCCCAAGCAAGCTCAGTAGCAAAGAAATAGAAGAGAGAAGGAGAGAGAGAGAGAGGAAATAAATAGAGAAGTGTTGTAAAAGAGTTTAGTAGTAGTTTGTAGTAGAGAGAGTATTTGTATTTGAGAGTATTGAGTGTTATACCACTAAAGAAATAATAACAAAATATTTCTTAGTGTCCACCACCCTTCTCAACTCAACAAGTAGTATCAGAGCCTGACTTAGGGTGCGGTATCCGCTATCGTGATGCGGTCGCCATCGGAAGGTGGATCCTTCACATCAGAAAATAAGCTAGATTATCATTTACCCTTTGAAGGAACTGGGTACTATTCACGAGTTATGTACTATTCATAAGTACGGCCACTATTTATGAGTACTGCATCGCTCATAAATACGGCTATCGCTACGGAGATAGTGAAAGTTACAGCTCGTGATAGAAGTAAGGCGGTCAGGAACCGGCTCTCTCCTACGGTGATCCTATCGTCATTATTAAAGGCCGAAGTTCATACTACCGACTATGAAGTTGGTTAGTCGGGCACGGACTTGCGTGGAGATATCGGGCAGCATTCACGCCACGATGGCGGATCCGGCAAGTACAACTACTACACTCAAGAAACTCAATGGCAACAACTACAGCTACTGGGAGACTTGTATGAACTCCTATTTTTAAGGACAAGACCTCGAGGTCATCGGGTGCCAAACTACAAGACCGAAGTCGGCGGTCCTAAGGAAGTGGAACATCAAAGCCGGCAAGGCTATGTATGTTCTGAAGACGACAGTAGAAGAAGATCTCATAGACTATATGCGAGATGCCAAAACGCCGAAGGAGGCATGGGATACGCTCGCCACACTCTTTTCAAAGAAGAATGATGCTCGACTTTAACTCCTGGAGAATCAATTGATGACCTTGCAACAGAAGGATCTGACAATCAGTCAGTACTTCAAGCAAGTAAAATCACTCTGCTCAGATATCGCTCAATTAGATCCAGATTCTAAAGTGTCTGATGCAAGGATGAGGAGAATAATCATCCACGGTTTGAGACCGGAGTACCACGGGCTCGTTGCTGCTACACACGGCTGGCCGACTCAACCAACACTATTGGAGTTGGAGAGTTTGCTAGCTACATAGGAAACCCTAGCCAAACAAATGGCCGGCATTTCAATAAAAAGTGAAGATGAGGTGCTGTTCAGCAATAAGGAACGAAGCAAGCGGTATGCAAAGGCTGACTCATATATGCAGCCAAGAAGTTCATACACCAGAAGAGCACGTCAGAGTGAGGAGCAAGGTGATCGTCGAGCAAGGCGACCTGATGATGGCTGCTATAACTGCGGGAAGAAAGGCCATTTTGCCAGAGACTGTCGATATAAGAGAAGACCGGCAGAGGGCAATGCTGCAACATCGCGTAGATGCCAAGATGAAGAAGAAGAATGGGATGCCCAAGCATCCGTGGCCATCATTGAAGATGTACCCGTCTGTAGGGTCGAAAAAATGTTTATTGATTGAATGAACGGGTTACAATCAAATTCTCTCGATTACAGAGGAAGAGGAGATTGATTTGACTCCTCTTTTAAGGTGGGTTCTTGGTGGCGAGAGGATGCTTCGCTCGATGCTCAAGTCGAGGTTGCTTCCCGTTGACGATCAGATCAAGGCTGCAGATGATCTTGAGATTGCTAATGAAGAGTTCGATCTCACTTGTGCGCGAAAGTGTTGATCTTCTAAAAATCCCCAAAAGCCTTCTCCTTTTTTCCATTTCACCCATTGGCTTTTAGCTATTTATTGAGCCGCCGCAGAATCGTGGCAACCGCTACGCATTCGTCCGCACAAGAACGCTGGCCGCTACAGCAGCGGATCAAGCATGAAAGCCGCCAGCTACAAGAACGGGCGGTGGACCTCGCCGACTCGTGTCAGCGGGCGCCTCGCTAGCCACCGCGTAACCTCGCCGACCATCGACGCCGCAGCGAAGCCTTGTCACACTTTGATGCTCATGTAAAGATCAAACTCCGCCCACGCGCGAACCTCGTGATTGAGGTCGAAGCCCGCCTTTGAGCAAGTCTCGCTTTGAAGCTTGCACCGTCTAGCCTCGTTGAATGTCGAGGTTCACCGCTGTAGGCTAACCTCGGTTGAGTGTCGAGGTTCACCGCTGTAGGCTAACCTCGGTTGAATGTCGAGGTTCACCGCTGTAGGCAAACCTCGTTGAATGTCGAGGTTCACCGCTGTAGGCTAACCTCGGTTGAGTGTCGAGGTTCACCGCTGTAGGCTAACCTCGGTTGAATGTCGAGGTTCACCGCTGTAGGCTAACCTCGGTTGAGTGTCGAGGTTCACCGCTGTAGGCTAACCTCGGTTGAATGTCGAGGTTCACCGCTGTAGGCAAACCTCGTTGAATGTCGAGGTTCACCGCTGTAGGCAAACCTCGTTGAATGTCGAGGTTCACCGCTGTAGGCTAACCTCGGTTGAGTGTCGAGGTTCACCGCTGTAGGCTAACCTCGGTTGAGTGTCGAGGTTCACCGCTGTAGGCAAACCTCGTTGAATGTCGAGGTTCACCGCTGTAGGCAAACCTCGTTGAATGTCGAGGTTCACCGCTGTAGGCTAACCTCGGTTGAATGTCGAGGTTCACCGCTGTAGGCAAACCTCGTTGAATGTCGAGGTTCACCGCTGTAGGCAAACCTCGTTGAATGTCGAGGTTCACCGCTGTAGGCTAACCTCGGTTGAGTGTCGAGGTTCACCGCTGTAGGCAAACCTCGTTGAATGTCGAGGTTCACCGCTGTAGGCAAACCTCGTTGAATGTCGAGGTTCACCGCTGTAGGCAAACCTCGTTGAATGTCGAGGTTCACCGCTGTAGGCTAACCTCGGTTGAGTGTCGAGGTTCACCGCTGTAGGCTTAACCTCGCCGACCATCGACGCCGCAGCGCAGCCTTGTCACACTTTGATGCTCATGTAAAGATCAAACTCCGCCCACGCGGCGAACCTCGGTTGAGTGTCGAGGTTCACCGCTGTAGGCAAACCTCGTTGAATGTCGAGGTTCACCGCTGTAGGCAAACCTCGTTGAATGTCGAGATTCACCGCCGTAGGTGAACCTCGCTGAATGTCGAGGTTCACCGCTGTAGGCTAACCTCGGTTGAGTGTCGAGGTTCACCGCTGTAGGCTAACCTCGGTTGAGTGTCGAGGTTCACCGCTGTAGGCTAACCTCGGTTGAATGTCGAGGTTCACCGCTGTAGGCTAACCTCGGTTGAATGTCGAGGTTCACCGCTGTAGGCTAACCTCGGTTGAATGTCGAGGTTCACCGCTGTAGGCTAACCTCGGTTGAGTGTCGAGGTTCACCGCTGTAGGCTAACCTCGGTTGAATGTCGAGGTTCGCCGCGTGGGCTAATCTCGTTGAGTGTCGAGGTTCACCGCTGTAGGCTAACCTCGGTTGAATGTCGAGGTTCACCGCTGTAGGCAAACCTCGTTGAATGTCGAGGTTCACCGCTGTAGGCTAACCTCGGTTGAGTGTCGAAGCCGCCGCTGCGCATCCTCGCTTGACTTTGATGCCGCGCAGCCTCGCCAAACCATCGCTGTAGGCGCAGCCTCGCCAAACCATCGCTGTAGGCGCAGCCTCGCCGAACCTCGACGCTGTGGGCGCAGCCTCACAAACTTCGACGCTGTGGGCGCAGCCTCGCCAAACCATCGCTGTAGGCGCAGCCTCGCCAAACTTTGATGTTGTAGGCGCAGCCTCGCCAAACCATCGCTGTAGGCGCAGCCTCGCCAAACCATCGCTGTAGGCGCAGCCTCACAAACTTCGACGCTGTGGGCGCAGCCTCACAAACTTCGACGCTGTGGGCGCAGCCTCGCCAAACCATCGCTGTAGGCGCAGCCTCGCCAAACTTTGATGTTGTAGGCGCAGCCTCGCCAAACTTTGATGTTGTAGGCGCAGCCTCGCCAAACTTTGATGTTGTAGGCGCAGCCTCGCCAAACCATCGCTGTAGGCGCAGCCTCGCCAAACCATCGCTGTGGCTTAACCTCGTTGAATGTCGAGGTTCACCGCTGTAGGCAAACCTCGTTGAATGTCGAGGTTCACCGCTGTAGGCTAACCTCGGTTGAGTGTCGAGGTTCACCGCTGTAGGCTAACCTCGATTGAGGTCGAAGTCTCGCCTTTGAGCAAGTCTCGCTTTGAAGCTTGCACCGGTCTAGCCTCGCTGAATGTCGAGATTCACCGCCGTAGGTGAACCTCGCTGAATGTCGAGGTTCACCGCTGTGGCTTAACCTCGGTTGAGTGTCGAGGTTCACCGCCGTAGGCTAACCTCGGTTGAGTGTCGAGGTTCACCGCTGTAGGCTAACCTCGGTTGAATGTCGAGATTCACCGCCGTAGGTGAACCTCGCTGAATGTCGAGGTTCACCGCTGTGGCTTAACCTCGGTTGAATGTCGAGGTTCACCGCTGTAGGCTAACCTCGGTTGAGTGTCGAGATTCACCGCCGTAGGGGAACTCGGTTGAATGTCGAGGTTCACCGCTGTGGCTTAACCTCGGTTGAGTGTCGAGGTTCACCGCCGTAGGCTAACCTCGGTTGAATGTCGAGGTTCACCGCTGTAGGCAAACCTCGTTGAATGTCGAGGTTCACCGCTGTAGGCTAACCTCGGTTGAGTGTCGAGGTTCACCGCTGTGGGCGAGCCTCGCCAAACTTTGATGTTGTAGGCGCAGCCTCGCCAAACCATCGCTGTAGGCGCAGCCTCGCCAAACCATCGCTGTAGGCGCAGCCTCGCCGAACCTCGACGCTGTGGGCGCAGCCTCACAAACTTCGACGCTGTGGGCGCAGCCTCGCCAAACCATCGCTGTAGGCGCAGCCTCGCCAAACTTTGATGTTGTAGGCGCAGCCTCGCCAAACTTTGATGTTGTAGGCGCAGCCTCGCCAAACTTTGATGTTGTGGGCGAGCCTCGCCAAACCATCGCTGTAGGCGCAGCCTCGCCAAACCATCGCTGTAGGCGCAGCCTCGCCAAACCATCAAGGGCTAACCTCGCCATATGATCAAGGAGCTTCGCTTCACGCGGCGAACCTCATGTTGAGATCGAACTCCGCTCCACGTATAACTCAGATTGAGGTCGAAGTCTCGCCTTTGAGCAAGTCTCGCTTTGAAGCTTGCACCGGTCTAGCCTCGGTTTAATGTCGAGATTCACCGCTGTAGGCTAACCTCGATTGAGTGGAGAGTTTCGCTACTTGGCTTAACCTCGTTGAATGTCGAGCCTCACGCTGTGGCTAACCTCGGTTGAATGTCGAGGTTCACCGCTGTAGGCTAACCTCGGTTGAGTGTCGAGGTTCACCGCTGTAGGCTAACCTCGGTTGAATGTCGAGGTTCACCGCTGTAGGCAAACCTCGTTGAATGTCGAGGTTCACCGCTGTAGGCTAACCTCGGTTGAGTGTCGAGGTTCACCGCTGTGGGCGAGCCTCGCCAAACTTTGATGTTGTAGGCGCAGCCTCGCCAAACCATCGCTGTAGGCGCAGCCTCGCCAAACCATCGCTGTAGGCGCAGCCTCGCCGAACCTCGACGCTGTGGGCGCAGCCTCACAAACTTCGACGCTGTGGGCGCAGCCTCGCCAAACCATCGCTGTAGGCGCAGCCTCGCCAAACTTTGATGTTGTAGGCGCAGCCTCGCCAAACTTTGATGTTGTAGGCGCAGCCTCGCCAAACTTTGATGTTGTGGGCGAGCCTCGCCAAACCATCGCTGTAGGCGCAGCCTCGCCAAACCACCGCTGTGGCTTAACCTCGGTTGAATGTCGAGCCTCACGCTGTGGCTAACCTCGCCATATGATCGTTGAGCTTCGCTTCACGCGCGAACCTCATGTTGAGATCAACTCCGCCCACGTATAACTCAGATTGAGGTCGAAGCCCGCCTTTGAGCAAGTCTCGCTTTGAAGCTTGCACCGGTCTAGCCTCGGTTTAATGTCGAGATTCACCGCTGTAGGCTAACCTCGATTGAGTGGAGAGTTTCGCTACTTGGCTAACCTCTTGAATGTCGAGCCTCACGCTGTGGCTAACCTCGCTCAATGAAGGGCTTCGCTACTTGGCTTAACCTCGGTTGAGTGAAGAGCTTCACGCTTGGCTTAACCTCGCCTCAATGAAGGGCTTCGCTACTTGGCTAACCTCGCTCAATGAAGGGCTTCGCTACTTGGCGAACCTCGGTTGAATGTCGAGCCTCACGCTGTGGCTTAACCTCGCTCAATGAAGAGCTTCACGCTTGGCTTAACCTCGGTTGAGTGAAGAGCTTCACGCTTGGCTTAACCTCGGTTGAGTGAAGAGCTTCACGCTTGGCTTAACCTCGCCTCAATGAAGGGCTTCGCTACTTGGCTTAACCTCGCCTCAATGGAGAGTTTCGCTACTTGGCTTAACCTCGGTTGAGTGTCGAGCTCACGCTGTGGCTTAACCTCCTCTTTTAATGGGGAGCCTCGCAGCCTTTGCGACCTTCCTCATATGCTACTTAAGAACGGTCGTAACTTTCAAACCGTATGTCGGAATTGGACTAATTATATATAAAAATCGACTATCTTGACGAGACGAGCCAACCAAACCCACCCAAAGGGTTCGGTTTGTTCGGCCATTTTGCCAAATTCCTTCCGGTTTGGGAGATATCGACACTTTGTCTATTTTGTAAAGTCAAGCATTC
The DNA here is from genome assembly GCA_012295165.1 of Asparagus setaceus. Lineage (NCBI taxonomy): Eukaryota > Viridiplantae > Streptophyta > Magnoliopsida > Asparagales > Asparagaceae > Asparagus > Asparagus setaceus. The sequence continues at coordinate 85,471,199 of CM022701.1, forward strand.
TGTGAACTTAACCTTTAGCGGACTCCGCTTCATTCAGATGGACCCTTAAGCTCTTTTGCTCATTCCGAGTTGCTGTGTAGGGATTAAGGCAATTTTGTTGCCTACACCGTCGACGAAGACGAGGTTGTTGGTATGGCACTAACCTCGATCGTAGAAGAATCTGAGTCTGCACTTGCAGCGGTTTCAGATCAAGAAGAAATTCAGAGAACGAGGACAAATCTCTCGGTCAGGTTTCAAATGAAGGAGCTTGGGGAGCTCAAGCATTTCCTCGGATTGGAGGTCAACTGAAGGAAGGATGGATTATTCCTTTGCCAAGAAAAATATGCGAAGGAGATGCTGCTCAAGTACGGGATGTTCAATTGCAAGTCAATCTCAACACCGATGGAGACAAATCTGAGACTGTGTGCACATGAAGAAAAAGATTTGGAAGATCCAACTATGTATCGACAACTAGTTGGAAGCTTGATCTATCTGACGATGACAAGGCCAGATATTTCATTTGCGGTTGGTGTGATGAGCCGATACATGCAGAAGCCAAAGAAGCCTCACTTAGAAGCAATTCGAAGAATCCTAAGGTACGTCAAGGGTACAATTAACTATAGTCTCATGTATAAGAAAGGAGAAGAATGTGAGGTCTATGGCTATTGTGATGCTGACTATGCTAGAGATCAAGACACTCGGAGGTCTACTACTGGATACATGTTTAGACTCAGGTCAGCGGCTATATCTTGGTGTAGCAAAAAGGCGACCAGCGGTCAATCCTTTATCAACTTCTGAGCGAGGAATCTGAATGGCGTGATGGCGGCTCGAAAGCACATGGCTTTTTCAGTTAATGAGAGATCTATATCAGTCCACAGACTATTCAGTAGCTTTACATTGTGATAATCAGTCTGCAATACGATTGGCAGATAATCCAGTTTTTCATGCTAGAACGAAGCACATCGAAGTACATCATCATTTTCTTCGAGAGAAAGTTCTTCAAGAGGAGATCGTAATGAAGCCAATCGGGACAAATGAACAAATAACTGACATATTCACCAAAGCATTGAGTACTTCAAAATTTATAGAATTTCGAAGTTAGCTCGGACTCATGGATAAAGAAGTCGCTGCTGAGGGGGAGTATTGAAGTCAGCAGCTTCAGCTCTACCTAACCTCCTCACCTAATGTGCTACAGTACCCACCAACCTGCTACAGTACCCACCAACCCCCACACCTACCGCAAGTTCACCTATAAATAACCCCCCAATGTATTTGGTTAATTTCATCCCAAGCAAGCTCAGTAGCAAAGAAATAGAAGAGAGGAGGAGAGAGAGAGAGAGAGGAAAATAAATAGAGAAGTGTTGTAAAAGAGTTTAGTAGTAGTTTGTAGTAGAGAGATTATTTGTATTTGAGAGTATTGAGTGTTATACCACTAAAGAAATAATAACAAAATATTTCTTAGTGTCCACCACCCTTCTCAACTCAACAGGAGTTATTTAGAAAGTAGATGCATGTATGAACCACACGGGTGTCGGCCAAAGGGGCCAACCGAGCACATCCTCGCCATCAGTAAGCTCGAAATGTTTAGTGCTTTCATCGTCCAAACAATAAACTCCTCCATCCTTTTTACGGGACAGATGATATTGAGCCTCATAAAAATCCGTAGTGAAGTACACGGAGTTGGGTTTTAGGATACCGGGGAAATCGCAAGCCCGAAGAGAGATAGACTGGTTAACCCACACGAAAATGGCCATATCTCCGACGCTCCTCACCCTGTTCCAATCACCGCTCCTCTGGTTGAGCTTGAAAACCTTAAAAAATGTGGAGTAACTTTCCTTTCTATAGAGCAAGAAGAGGTCCTTGTCGTCCGGTGACTCCACCGGGCAGCTGCGGGTGTAGTATTTATCTTCGCGGCGCAGAACATCATGGCCGAGCAAGAGGGGACATTGCGACTGGTTGCTGAGATTGATAGCTCCGACGTATCTCGTAAGAGTAAACAACATGCAGAAGGCCCTTGTGGAAGATTACATCGTGGGCATGCAGGATACCATCCTTACCATTAATCCAGAACGGCGTCCAACATCCCGCTGGCTCGCTGCCGCCGCCGCCGCCTCTGCTGCCTAAGCGAGCAAAATCGAGGTAGCACTTTCTGTTGAGGATGACAACGTCGCAGGAGGGAGAGAGTAGGGCTTTGCAATCCGAAAGCTTGAGGCCAGGGTCCGAGGAATTATGCATCGAGAGAGTGGAGGAGGAAGGGAGAGGGAGGTGGGTCCCGGTGAGGGGGTCGACGGCGGAGATCTCGGGTGGGTTTCAGTGCGGAAGGTGAAGAGGATGCCCTCAGAGGATCCCATGCACTGGGTTCTATCGGCGGCGGCCGTCTCGGGGAGATGGGTCTCGCGCTCCAACTTGAGGAAGGTTCACTCTTTTCCTTCGGATCTGCCAGTGAGACTGAACAGCCTGCAGGATTGCGGGTCTGCTTCTCATCGTCGCCCGATAATACCATCAACTTTGGGACTCCTCCTCTTCTTCTTCTTCTTGCCCCTTCGCCTCTGGTTAGGGTTAGGGTTTGGGTGGAGAAAGATCTCAATGGATCCAAGATTTGAACAACACAGCGGCGGCGGATCAAGGATGCGACAGTGGCGGCGGCGGGGAGACATGTTGAAGGATAGGCAGGAAGGGGCAAGAAGATCAAAGGGTTTTTATACTTTCGGCGCCGAATTCAGCCTGAGTCCTTGAGTAGGTACGTATCTACATGAGAACACTCCGTTTTTCTTTAGGCGGGAAGGCCCAAGGATTGCGATCTTAGGGTTTTATATCGGAAATCTCCAAGACTGTACTGAATCTAACCCAATTTTAGGGTTTTTTTTGGCAAAAAAAAGGTAAAAGTCGGCCTAGGTTTTATAGGCAAAAGTGCCTACTAAACCGGTTTTAGTTTGAACTAGCTCTCCCCTAAGTCCAAACTAAAACCAGTTACTATGAAACTAGGCGAGGACTCATCCTGATCCAGTTTCAGATAAGTTGCCAAACGCACCCTTAAGAGCTGTTTGGTTATAAGAATTCTTTAGGAAGTTTTGGTTAAAAAAATTGATGGGCCCCACAAAAAATTATGTCGAAAATTATCGATGATAGTTATTGTTTTGTTGTCCAAATTCTGAGGAATGTTCTTATATCCTAAATTTACTGCATACTTATGAGTTAGCATCTGGTCAAAAAATTAATGTAGGTAAATTGGCTATTTTATTCAGTAAAAATGTTAGTTGTGATACTCAGGATCAACTTCGTAATTCGTTGGGGGTTGATGATGCGATTGATGTTTGATAAGTACTTGGGTTCACCGGCTATGATTGATCGTTCTAAAAAGGCTATGTTTCAGTCCAATTGTGGATCGTATCAAGTCTAAGCATAATGGTTGGAATGAAAAATTGCTTTAAAAAATAAGCCAGCATGAGTTATAAGATTAAAAAAAAAATATAAGCCCTCCCAAATACCCTCATAGTCCTAATATGTGTCCTCAAAAGACGAATGATGGACTTTGTCGGAGGACCAAAAAACCATGGCTAATATGGGCCACGCGGAGCACCTTATTTGATTGATTGCGGATGGAACTATTTGATCTGTGTTTTATTCTTGTTACTTGTGTACAACAACAACAAAGCCTTTATCCCAAAATTTTGAGGTCGACTACATATTCATGTTCTTCAATTCGGTTTTATGTCGGCCGATCATGTCCTCTAGTACATTAATTATTATTATATCCTTATGTAATACAACAATAAGTAAAATTATTCATTGAACTATGTTAGAAACAGGGCAAATCAAGAGAAAGGTGCAATTTTATTCATTAGTATTGGGATCTATATATACAAGAGGTAGTGGTCCCATTCTTCTACTCTTTTTAATGTGGGATTAAATAAAACAACTCTCAACACTCCTCCTCAAGAAGAACGAAAGATATCTATTAAGCCCATCTTGTCACACCCTCTAGCTAGGCTCCATCGAAGCTAAGTCCTTTAGTCAAGCGATGCCTTTGATCCTTAGTTGGAACATGGCTTAACTCCAAGAGCTCACTGCTCAGCCTTCTTTGATGAAGAACCCGTCAATCTCGATGTGCTTGGTTCTCACATGTCAGACGGGTTGTTAGCAATGCTAATAGCTGACTTGTTGTCGCACCACAACCTAATCTTGACCCCTTGATCTAGCTTTAGCTCCACCAGCATGCTTTTCAGCCACATCAACTCCGCAACCCCCACGGTTATTGCTCTGTACTTTGCTTCAGCTGTTGATCTTGTCACTACAGATTGCTTCTTACTTTTTCAGGAGACTAAATTACCTCCTACAAATATGCAGTACCCTGAGGTAGACCTCCTATCATCTCCGCAGCTAGCTCAATCTGAGTCACAGTAGCCCTCAATATTCACATGGCCACTCCTCTTCTTTGCCAGGGGCACCCTTCAGATACTTCACGATCTGATATACTGCATCCATATGACCCTTTCTCGGATCATGCATGTAGCGGCTCACCACGCTCACGGCAAATGAAATATCTGGACGTGCGTGACTCAGATAGATCAACCTACCAACCAGCCTCTGATATCTCTCACGATCAACTGGTTCTCCTGCCTCAGCAATTAGCTTGAACCTCTGATCGATCGGTGTAGTAGCAGGTTTGCACCCCAATATTCCTATCTCGACAAGAAGATCCAGTGCATACTTCCTCTGGGAGAGAACAATCCCCTCCGTTCCATGAGCTATCTCTATTTCAAGAAAGTATCGAAAGCTGACCCAGATCCTTCACTTCAAATTCTTTGCTCAATCTCACCTTGAGCTGGGCAATCTCTTTCTCATCATCCCATGTGATGATCATGTCATCTACATACACTGTAAGCAAAGTGATGTGGCTCTCACTTTTTCGAAAGAACACAGTATGGTCGGCATTGATCTGCTTGTATTCCATACCAATCATAGCCTTCCTGAACCTATTGAACCATGCTCGGCGAGATTGCTTTAGCCCATACATAGATTTCTTCAGCCTGCAGACTTTACCCATTGTCTGTCCTGTGTCAAATCCTGGTGGTATCTCCATATACACCTCCTTCACTAGATCCCCATGAAGAAACGCATTCTTCACGTCTAGTTGGTGTAGTTTCCATCCACTATTTGCTGCCAGAGAGATTAGTGTCCGAACAGTGCTCATCTTCGCCACTAGTGCAAAAGTCTCATCGTAGTCAATGCAGTATGTCTGGTTGTACCCTTTTGCCACCAGTCGTGCCTTGTAGCGTTCAACCTGCCCTTATAGATTCTGCTTTACAGTAAACACCCATTTACATCCCACTACTTTTTTCCCTGCTGGCAGTGTCACCAACTCCCATGTGTGGTTCTTCTCGAGAGCCCCGAGCTCCTCGTGCATGGCTGCCTTCCACTTTTGGTCCTTCTTAGCAGTCTGCCAGTTGTTAGGTATAGTAACAGAATCTAATGATGCAATGAATGCTCCATGTGAAGGGGATATATTAGAATAAGAAATAAATTGAGCAAGATCCCAACCATATCTGTCAGGAGGATTACCCACATTACTACGAGTAGTCCTCCTTACAGACATTGGTGCGGGCAGAGTGGTAGGAGAAGAAGGAATGATATCACCTGAAGTGGAGGATGGTTTAGGTGTCTCAAGAGTTGGAGCAGAGCGGGACGAGGAACTGGACACTGACACTGTAGGCACTTTGGCATCAGAGGCACCGCACCTGTGAGGCACCTCCCCGATCGCCCCTCGCTCGTATGTACGTAACTCCTCCCCGAGCCGTAGGCAACTCCTCCCCGAGCCGTAGGCCTAGCATCCCTTATCTCCTCCTCCTCCCCTTCATTCTCATCCTCCCCGCCCTTTGAGTAAGGAATCGAATTGAGATTGACCCCTTGAGCTCTCACCATTCTTCCCCTCTCCTTTATACCTCCAAGATTCAAGCAGTCTCTAAAGGGTGAAGTTACCCCAATGTGTAGTATGGCTCGAGCTCTTGAAACCGCACATACATGCTGACAAATAGCCTTTTTTCCACTGGGCTCCAACAGACATACCCTTTCTGTGTGCCAGAGTATCCCACGAACATACACTTCACAGCCCTGGGGTCCAGTTTCCCAACAGATGGTCTGTTGTTCTTCACAAAACACACACAGCCAAACACCTTTAATGGTAGGGTCCCCCCGTTGTCTCCCTTCAGTGCTCACGCGGAGATTTTCATTTCAATACACTCGAAGGCATCCTATTGATTAAGTGAGCAGCCGTCAAAACTGCTTGTCCCCACAATATTTTTAGGACATTCATTGCCATCATCATACTCCTAGCAACTTCTAGGAGATGTCTATTCTTCCTCTCTGCTACCCCATTTTGAGCTGGGGTGTATGTGCATGTAGTCTGGTATTGTATCCCTTAAGCTGACAAATACTCTCCAAATATTCTGTTGGTGTACTCTGTCCCATTATCTGACCTCAACACCTTTATCACTGCACCATACCGAGTCTGGATGTGCTTATGAAAGTCTTTGAAATAACCAACTACATCATTCTTATTTTTCATCAGGTACACCCAAGTGACTCTAGAAAAATAATCAATAAATGTAACAAAATACTTGCATCCACTTATAGAATTTATTGGACAAGGTCCCCATACGTCAGAATGTATCACCTCAAAACTACAGGAACTCCTATTATCCGAACTAACATAAGAGCTTCTAGTAAGCTTCCCAAACTCACAAGCATCACACTGAACCTTCTGTTAATTTGCTTTCTGAAATAAGGTTGGATACATTTTACCCAGAATACTAAATGAAGGATGTCCCATCCGCTTATGATGTAGCATCAACTCATCCTCTCAAGACACCTCAGTTCCTCCCCGCCCCGCCCTCTCAATCATAGATGTCAGCGCTGAGTCCATCCCTTCACGGTCCGGATACCAAGCCTCGCTACGCCATGTGCCAGCCCTAAGTCTTCACCCCGCCCCATTCTCCGAAGATCACCTTAGGAATATCGAAGAAACAACACATTTCAGCTTGAAGGATAATGGCACTAATGGATAACAAAGCTAACAGAAATGAAGGAGCATGCAAAATATTAGATAGTGTTCTGAGAACACGTACAATGCGGTGCCCTTACCGACCACCTATCTTGTGCATCATAATCTGGATACTCTGCGGCTCGCGGTGAGTATAAGATGAAAACTCACCGGCATTGCCGCTACATGTCCGATGCTCCGAATTCATTATCCACCAGGAATCTAGTGGCGCCATGGATGTACGGGCATGTGTGTCGTTCATACCTTTGTTTGGGTGTGCGCGAAGAGCGTAACTGGCATAGTCTCCTCCAGAGAAAGCAGTAGATGCACCCTCGGACACTTCGTCTACTACTTTCTATTTTCTTCTCAGTGCCGCCAAGAGAGCTCGATCCTCCTCAGTAAAAATCATCTCAGCTTCCTCCTCCTCCTCTACCACCGACAGATTCGCCCGATGGCCTCCTCTTCCACCTCGTCGGTCTCCACGGCCTCGGCCACGACCTCCGGCCTGTCCACGTCCACCCCAGTTCCTCTCCTTAGATGGCTTAGAGCACATCTGCCTCAGATGCCCTATCTCTCTGCAGTTAAAGCACCGTCTAGTCTCCTCTCTGAATCCAGTGTTATCTGGGTTTGAGACCACCAGTGCTGACTTCTCTCCCGAAAGTCTACCTGTCCCAGCCTGTACCCTGATACGGCTTTCTTCCTGTATCATGGCCGAGACTGCCTCCTCCAGAGATGGAATGTTCGTCTGGGCTAGTAGCATCGCCGTCCTCTGCTCAAATGATGGAGCCAAGCCTCGGAGGAATAGCATGGTCCTCTTCTGCAAAGAGGCCTCGCGCTTCTTACACTCAGGGTCCTTACAACTTGCTAGGGACGAGAAGTGATCGTGATCCAGCCACAAGCGTTCCAGTTTCGTGGCATACTCTTATACGCCCTTCTCCCCGGATCAGAAGGCCGATCTCCTTTTTCGATCCGAATACCCTCGTGTTATTCCCCACCCCATCATAGGTCCTTCTCAGCTTCTTACAGACATCCTGTACCTTCCTAAGGCCATCTACCGTGGCTGCAATTGGCTGGACTACAGAATTGAGAAGCCAGATATACACCAACATATGAGTGGACTTCCACTCATCTCTTCATGCGGAGCCCTCAGCCGGTTCAGTCTTCTCTCCCATCAGATATCCTTCCAGGTTCCTCCCTACAAGGGTATATCTAGCCCGCTGATCAACTCGAGATATGTCACCGCCCTTCGAAGCTTCACGCCGATAGGTGGAAGCTCCACCTTCTTGGCGGTGGCTTTGTTGAGCCCTCTCCCGCCGCCATCCTCATGAATCGCATCATAGTTGAAACATCCTTCGGGTTCAACTTCTTGATGAGTTTCGTCATCGGGTTTGTGCCGGTCTCCATCGATCTAATTTGTGTTCGGTTCCCTCACACAAATCCCACAAATATAGATCCCACACCCGGCCTTCAACTTTCCTCGTCTCCAAACATCACCCTCTTCTCATCATTCACCTTGCCCCCCCCCCCCGTTCATCTCATCTCCTCAACACGAGGGGGGCTACACGATCAGGGGGATTATTTCACGAAGGAAATAATCGCCAAAGTGAGTGAAATCGACCAAGTGAAATTACCACTCTTCTCAGGATCAAAACAAGATTTGATCCAGAGGGGTCAAGTTCAGAGGGGAATATTTCACGAAGGAAATAATCGCCAAAGGAATGACGGCTAGGGTTAGGGGATTATTTCATGAAGGAAATAATCGCCAAAGGGGATTATTTCACGAAGGAAATAATCGCCAAAGGATGAAGACGACGAAGTGACGGCTGTGATGAACATTTTTTTCGGCGGTGGTAAACAGTGTTTTCTGCGACGGTGAACAGTTGCAGCGACATGATGAACAGTAGCGGCGGCGATAAACAGTAGCGATTTTTTTTTCCCGGCTAGGGTTTTGGAGGCTCTGATATCATGTTAGAAACAGGGCAAATCAAGAGAAAGGTGCAATTTTATTCATTAGTATTGGGATCTATATATACAAGAGGTAGTGGTCCCATTCTTCTACTCTTTTCAATGTGGGACTAAACAAAAGAACTCTCAACAACTATTGTTGTGTACTATCACAATAAACTATAGTTGGATCTGAATCATGTCATACAATCTGAAGATCACAGAAGAAATGAAGAATATAAGCAGTCATATTCTCATTTTGCAGGAGAAAAACTTTGGCATGTCATTGACAAACAAGATCATCCTGAGACATTTCCATAATGTTCCCCTTATAGTGTAGCCAAACTGAATGAAATCTGAGATAACATTGCTTAGGTGATTCGTTCAGTCTACAAATGTACCAGCAAAGCATGCATACTTCGTGCTCATATTCTTACATAACATATGCCGCTCTCGGTTACTATAATTATTTTTTAATTATGTCTAATTGTAGTTGGTCATCACCGTTAAAATTTGAATGCTGTCCAATGGCAGTTCTTCTTTCTTACAAAGAAAATTATCCCACTCTTCGAACACATTTTATACCAAGCAATATTTTCCCTTTGCTGTAAATTTAGTTTTGTATTAATTTCTTGACATTTGATGCAGGCTCTGAAATCTCCATGTTGCATCGTTTATGTATTTGATTTTTTATTCAGGTTTATCTTATAACAATGTCAATGTTAAATCTTTTTCGTTATCTATATTCACAGGAACTCTGGTTGATTTGCTTGGCGCTGTACCATGTCGCGCTGCTGCTTACGGCTTTCATCTCAAAGAAAAATGTCAACTTTCAATTTTTCCTCTCCATTTTGGCATGTAAGAGTCTTCCTTTTATGTCATTACAGTAATTATCTCTGTTTTTATTGGAAGAACAATTATGTTCAACCCCTTTGTGCAGTTTCTGGTGTATATCTTGCTGAGAGGAAAAATATTTTCCTGGAGCAAAACTGGAGGAACTTTGCAAGCAAGAATTATTTCGATCCTCATTGTCTCTTTATATCAGTCCTTTGGTCTGGCCCTCTTCTTTTGATATCAATGGTCATCGCGGTTGGTAGCTATATCCCTGCTTACTCAAAATATGTGTTATGTTTTTATATAGTCTTATCTTCCTATAACAATAGATATATATATATATATATTTTCACTTCCTAGGTGAATGCTCTCTTTACATTGTGCCAACTTATCGTAAAATGGAAAAAGGCGGAGTTACTACATCGGGTAAGGCTTTCTAGCAGCAAGCAGGAATGAAGCTTCCTTAGCTTTTGGAAATTGAGAGGCATGATTCTACTGACAGAGATGATAAGAGATGAATGTATCATGTTTCTTCTTGTTGAGTTTAAAATATCGGTGCTGATATGATTTTGTAATGTGGATCTAAAAGAAATGGTTTTGGAAATCATGTAATATTTGCACTTGAGAATCAGTTAAACTTGTCAGGAAAAGCGTCTTTGAGGTTTTTGTACAGGTTTTGAAACTTTGAACTATATTTCCCCCTCGAAGTTTTATTATTCTGGATAGTCAATTGGAATTTGGGTTCGAGCGGAGAGTTCTGATGGTCATTTGTATGTGTGCAAAGGAAATGCAATTTGCCCGTGACAGATTGTTCAACTTCTTTTATTAGAAATTATATATATACTTCTTTAAAAGGTTTTGGTTATGGCATATGCGTGATGGTTTTTACATTTAATGTTCAAGTTGAATTGGACCATGAAATTATTTGGCATGGCATCAACATTTATTATCTAGGAGTATATTAAGCTATCGGTTGCTAGTTTATCAATGTGTGTTCTCATCGAACACGAAAGTGTTCATAAAACTTGCAGCATAACTTTCTGCTGATAAACAGAAAAAATTAATATGATGAATTTCTGCAGTCCAATTATTCGAGTATTTTGATCGTAACCAGGCTCATGAATAGTTCAGACAATGGACAATAGATATCCGAAACTGGGAGTTTTGTATGTGTTTTTTCTGAAAATGGTAGTAGGTACATTATTAATAGCTTTTTCAAATTTTGTTTGAAATTGTGATTTCTATTCATGTGTTTATTTGGATCATGAATTCTCATTTCTAAATATGTTTATGCCTTTGCTCGTCGTTGTTTCACTCTTCAAGTAATTAATTCCTCACTTGGTATATATTTGATAATTAAACACAAGAAAGCTCTGAACATAACAATGGTACATTCTCCAACACTCAACTGTTTCCAACATAAAAAAATAATTTATTTTTTCAGATTAGGATTTTAAAAATATTTTAAATGCGAATAGTTCGGAACGATTAAAAATTATTTGTCCTCCTAGAAATCGACTAAAATGGCCAAAAGTCTTGGGTCATAGCTCATGAAATTATGAATTTTGACCTCCGCGAAATTGTTTACCAATGGCTCGGAATGACTAAAAATGTCTAAAAAACATGGATTAGAGCTCATGAAATCATGAATTTTAGCCTCCGTAAAATTATTTATCAATGACTTGGAACGACTAAAAATGATCAAAAATCGTGGATTAGGTCATGAAATCATGAAATTAAACCTCAACAAATTGTTTATCAATGGCTCAAAACGACTAAAAATAGCCAAAAGTCTTGGGTCATAGCTCATAAAATCGTGAAATTTGGCCTCATCAAAGCTATTTACCAATGGGTCAGAACGACTTACAATAGCAAAAAATAATGAGTTATAGCTCATAAAATCGTGAATTTTTGCCTCAACAAAATTATTTGTCAATGGCTCGAAACGCCTGAAAATAACAAAAAATCATTTGCTATAGCTTATGGAACAAGGAATTTTGGCCTCCGTAAAATTATTTTTCAATGGGTCGAGTGATAAAAAATGATGACAAATCATGGGTTATAGCTCATGAAATCATGAATTTTAGCATTCGTCAAATTATTTGTTACTAGATAGAAACAACTGAAAATGGCCACACATGAAATTATGAAATTTGGCTTTCGTGAAATTATTTGTTAATGGCTCAGAATGACTAAAAATGATAAAATATCATGGATTATAACTCATGAAATCGTGAAATAGTCTCCACAAAATTATTTTCTAATGGCTCAAGATGAATAAATGGCCAGAAATCGTGGGTTAGCTCATGAAAATGTGAATTTTAGACTGTGTGAAATTATTTTCCGATTGGTACAAATAACAAAAAATAGTTAGAAATTATGAGTTATAGCTCTTAAAATTGTGAATTTTAGCCTCCATAAAATTATTTGCCAATGACTCGGAACGACTAAAATGACCAAAAATCGTGGGTTATAGCTTATGAAATAGTAAATTTTTGACTTCGCAAAATTATTTTCCAAAGGATAGAAACAACATAAAATGGCCACAAATTATTGGTTATAGCTCATGAAATCTCGAATTTTAGACTCCACAAAATTATTTGGCAATGAGTAGAAATGACTAGAAATGGCAAAAAATTATGGATTATAGCTCATGAAATCATGAATTTTGGCCTCCATGAAATAATTTGGCAATGGCTCTAAATGATATAAAATCACCAAAAATCATGGGTTATAGCTCATAAAAATATGAACTTTGGCCTCCACAAAGTTAATTGCCAACAACGTGTAACAACTAAAAATAGCCAAACATCATCAGTTATAGCTCAAGAAATCATGAATTTTTGACTCCGCAACAAAATTATTTGCCAATTGGTTGGAACAACAAAATGACCACAAATCGCGGGTTGTAGCTCATGAAACAGTGAATTTTGAACTTCATGAAATTATTTTCCATGAGCAGAAATGACTAAAAAGGCCACAAATCATGGGTTATAGCTCAATAAATTTTGAAATTAGGCCTCTGTGAAATTATTTGTCAATAGTTCAGAACGACTAAAAATGGCCACAAATCGTGGGTTATAGCTTATGAAATCGTGAATTTTGACCTCTCTGAAATTATTTATCAATGGTTCGGAATGACTAAAAATGGCCTCACGTCATGGGTTATATATCATGAAATAGCAAACTTTGGCTCTCAAAATTATTTACCAATGGCTCAGAACTACTTAAAATGGCCAGAAATTGTGTGTTATAGCTCATGAAATCATGAATTTTGGACTCCGTAAAATTATTTTTCAATGGGTAGAAATGACTAAAAATGCCATAAATCATGGGTTATATCTCATAAACTCATGAATTTTAGCATCCGTGAAATTATTCTCCAGTGGGTAAAAAAGGCTAAAAATAGCCCGAAATCGTGGGTTGTAACTTATAAAATCGTGAATTTTTTATCTACTAAATTGTATTCGAATGGGTTATAGCTCATGAAATTGTGAATTTCAACCTCTACAAAATTATTTGGCAATGAGTAGAAATGACTAAAATGCCATAAATCATGGGTTATAGCTCATGAAATTGTGAATTTCAACCTCTACAAAATTATTTGGCAATGAGTAGAAATGACTAGAAATGGCAAAAATTATGGATTATAGCTCATGAAATCGTGAATTTTTTATCTACTAAATTGTATTCGAATGGGTTATAGCTCATAAAATCGTGAATTTTTTATCTACTAAATTGTATTCGAATGGGTTATAGCTCATGAAATCGTGAATTTTGACCTCTCAAAATTATTTATCAATGGTTCGAATGACTAAAATGGCCACAAATCGTGGGTTATAGCTTATGAAATCGTGAATTTTTTATCTACTAAATTGTATTCGAATGGGTTATAGCTCATGAAATTGTGAATTTCAACCTCTACAAAATTATTTGGCAATGAGTAGAAATGACTAGAAATGGCAAAAATTATGGATTATAGCTCATGAAATCATGAATTTTGACTCAAGAACAAAATTATTTGGCAATGAGTAGAAATGACTAAAATGGCCACAAAATTATTGGTTATAGCTCATGAAATTGTGAATTTTAGCCTCTACAAATTTAATTGCTAATGTCTTGAAATGACAAAAAATCATGGATTATAACTCATGAAATCGTGAAATAGTCTCCACAAAATTATTTGGCAATGAGTAGAAATGACTAAAAAGGCCACAAATCATGGGTTATAGCTCATGAAATCTCAATTTTAGACTCCACAAAATTATTTTCTAATGGCTCAAGATGAATAAATGGCCGTAAATCGTGGGTTATAGCTCATGAAATTGTGAATTTCAACCTCTACAAAATTATTTGGCAATGAGTAGAAATGACTAGAAATGGCAAAAATTATGGATTATAGCTCATGAAATCTCAATTTTAGACTCCACAAAATTATTTTCCATGAGCGTAAATGACTAAAATGCCATAAATCATGGGTTATAGCTCATGAAATCTCAATTTTAGACTCCACAAAATTATTTGGCAATGAGTAGAAATGACTAAAATGGCCACAAATCGTGGGTTATAGCTTATGAAATCGTGAATTTTGACCTCTCAAAATTATTTATCAATGGTTCGAATGACTAAAATGGCCACAAAATTATTGGTTATAGCTCATGAAATCTCAATTTTAGACTCCACAAAATTATTTGGCAATGAGTAGAAATGACTAGAAATGGCAAAAATTATGGATTATAGCTCATGAAATCATGAATTTTGACCTCTCAAAATTATTTATCAATGGTTCGAATGACTAAAATGGCCACAAATCGTGGGTTATAGCTTATGAAATCGTGAAATAGTCTCCACAAAATTATTTTCCATGAGCGTAAATGACTAAAATGCCATAAATCATGGGTTATAGCTCATGAAATCATGAATTTTGACTCAAGAACAAAATTATTTGGCAATGAGTAGAAATGACTAAAATGGCCACAAATCGTGGGTTATAGCTCATGAAATCTCAATTTTAGACTCCACAAAATTATTTTCCATGAGCGTAAATGACTAAAATGCCATAAATCATGGGTTATAGCTCATGAAATCGTGAATTTTGACCTCTCAAAATTATTTATCAATGGTTCGAATGACTAAAATGCCATAAATCATGGGTTATAGCTCATGAAATTGTGAATTTTAGCCTCTACAAATTTAATTGCTAATGTCTTGAAATGACAAAAAATCATGGATTATAACTCATGAAATCGTGAATTTTGACCTCTCAAAATTATTTATCAATGGTTCGAATGACTAAAATGCCATAAATCATGGGTTATAGCTCATGAAATCTCAATTTTAGACTCCACAAAATTATTTTCCATGAGCGTAAATGACTAAAAAGGCCACAAATCATGGGTTATAGCTCATGAAATCTCAATTTTAGACTCCACAAAATTATTTTCCAAAGGATAGAAACAACATAAAATGGCCACAAAATTATTGGTTATAGCTCATGAAATCATGAATTTTGACTCAAGAACAAAATTATTTGGCAATGAGTAGAAATGACTAAAAAGGCCACAAATCATGGGTTATAGCTCATGAAATCTCAATTTTAGACTCCACAAAATTATTTGGCAATGAGTAGAAATGACTAAAATGCCATAAATCATGGGTTATAGCTCATAAAATCGTGAATTTTGACCTCTCAAAATTATTTATCAATGGTTCGAATGACTAAAATGGCCACAAATCGTGGGTTATAGCTTATGAAATCGTGAATTTTGACCTCTCAAAATTATTTATCAATGGTTCGAATGACTAAAATGGCCACAAATCGTGGGTTATAGCTTATGAAATCGTGAATTTTGACCTCTCAAAATTATTTATCAATGGTTCGAATGACTAAAATGGCCACAAATCTTGGGTTATAGCTTATGAAATTGTGAATTTTAGCCTCCATAAAATTATTTTTCAATGGGTAGAAATGACTAAAATGGCCACAAAATTGTAGGTTATAGGTCATGAACCCATGAATTTAGCCTCCGTGTAATTGAGTCAAAACAACTATTAATGGCTACAAATCGTGGGTTATAGCTCATGATAACATGAATTTTAAACTTCACAAAGTTATTTTTCAATGCGTAGAAACAACTAAAAGGCCACAAATCGTGGGTTATAGCTCCTGAAATCTTGAATTTTAGCATCGGTGAAATTATTTTCCAATAGGTAGAAATGATTAAAATTGCCAAAAATCGTGAGTTATAACTCATGAAATCGTGAATTTCGGCCACTGCGAACTTATTTTCCAAAGGGTTGATACGTCTAAAAATTTCTAAATATCATGGGTTATAGCTCATAAAATCGTGAACTTTGACCTCCAACAATTTGCCGCTAGTTTGGAACGACCAAAAGTAGCCATAAATTATGGGTTATAGTTCATGAAATCGTAAATTTAGCCTTAGCAAAATTATTTTCAATCGGTCAGAATGACTAAAAATGGCTAAAAATCGTGGGTTATAGCTCATAAAATTATTAATTTTGGCCTCCGTAAAATAATTTTTTAATGGGTTGGAATGACTAAAAATGGCCCCAAATTATGGGTCATATCTCATGAAATTACGAATTTTGGCCTCTTTGAAATTATTTGCCAATGGATCGAACAACTAAAATGGCCACAAATCATGGGCTATAGCTCATCAAATCATAAGTCTTGGACCCATAAAATTGTTTTCCAATTGGTAGTAACAACTAAAAATGGTCAAAAATCATGGGTTATAACTCATGAAAACTTAAATTTTAGCCTCCGCGAATTTATTTGCCAATGGGTCCAAATGACGAGAAATGGTCAAAAATCATGGATATAACTCATGAAATCGTGAATTTTGGCTTCCACAAAATTATTTGCCAATGGATCGGAACAACTAAAAATGGCCAAAAAGCATGAGCTATATAGCTCATGAAATCGTGAATTTCAGCCACCATGAAATTATTTACAAAATCGTGGGCTATAGCTCATCAAATCATAAGTCTTGGACCCATAAAATTGTTTTCCAATTGGTAGAAACAACTAAAAGGCCATCATGGGTTATAGCTCATGAAATCCTAAGTTTTAGCCTCCACGAAATTATTTTTGAATGGATAAAAATGACTAAAAATAACTAGAAATCATGGGATATAACTCATGAAATCATGAATTTTGGCCTCTTTGAAATTATTTGCCAATGGATCGAACAACTAAAATGGCCACAAATCATGGGTTATAGCTCATGAAATCATGAATTTTGGCCTCTTTGAAATTATTTGCCAATGGATCGAACAACTAAAATGGCCACAAATCATGGGCTATAGCTCATGAAATCGTGAATTTTGGCTTCCACAAAATTATTTGCCAATGGATCGAACAACTAAAATGGCCACAAATCATGGGCTATAGCTCATCAAATCATAAGTCTTGGACCCATAAAATTGTTTTCCAATTGGTAGAAACAACTAAAAATTGTTGATTTATATATTCTCAAGATTATATTTTGATGATAACAATATGTGTTCTATATATATATGTTTTGTGTGGTATAACTTGTTGATGCGATATCATATATATATCAAATTTGGACTCAAGGCATTATGGAGTATTGAAGATGAAAAGCAAGATGAAATACAAAGAACAATGTAATTTTTCTTCTTTACTTAGAATATATTGTACAAGCCTTGATCACACACACACATGCATATTTAGAACACACTAACACATGCTTAGTGTGTTGGTTAATTATAGAAATCCCTATATTAACCATTAGATTTTTAAAGTTTAAAACAATTCATTTATAAACTTTTAAGTCCGAGTAGTCGACTAATTCAAACTATAGTCGACTAATTACTTAACTTAATGAATATATAAGTTTCTCAGAAGTTTACGATTAGTCGACTAATAAAAATAGTAGTCGACTAATTCAAACTATAGTCGACTAATGAAAACTTAAACAATTTTCCGTAATCAGAAGTTTACGATTAGTCGACTATCGTGCATATATAGTCGACTACCCGCATTTAAAACATACACCCGGACTTTCTCATTATTACGCATTAGTCGACTAATAAAAATAGTAGTCGACTACTAATGCTTGAATTGCATTTACGTAATCTGTAAACACGCATTAGTCGACTAATCTTATATAGTAGTCGACTATAATACGCTTTTATGACTGCTCGTAATTTGAATCTTTAAACGCTTTTTAACAGCTTTTCTTTGTTTTGAATGGGTGTCTTTCAAGACATATAAATAGTAAAACTACGTAAAAGACACACGAAATTCTCATATACATGAACTGGAGTATTGAAGATGAAAAGCAAGATGAAATACAAAGAACAATGTAATTTTTCTCTTCTTTACTTAGAATATATTGTACAAGCCTTGATCACACACACACATGCATATTTAGAACACACTAACACATGCTTAGTGTGTTGGTTAATTATAGAAATCCCTATATTAACCATTAGATTTTTAAAGTTTAAAACAATTCATTTATAAACTTTTAAGTCCGAGTAGTCGACTAATTCAAACTATAGTCGACTAATTACTTAACTTAATGAATATATAAGTTTCTCAGAAGTTTACGATTAGTCGACTAATAAAAATAGTAGTCGACTAATTCAAACTATAGTCGACTAATGAAAACTTAAACAATTTTCCGTAATCAGAAGTTTACGATTAGTCGACTACCGCATATATAGTCGACTACCCGCATTTAAAACATACACCCGCATTCTCATTATTACGCATTAGTCGACTAATAAAAATAGTAGTCGACTACTAATGCTTGAATTGCATTTACGTAACTGTAAACACGCATTAGTCGACTAATCTTATATAGTAGTCGACTATAATACGCTTTTATGACTGCTCGTAATTTGAATCTTTAAACGCTTTTTAACAGCTTTTCTTTGTTTTGAATGGGTGTCTTTCAAGACATATAAATAGTAAAACTACGTAAAAGACACACGAAATTCTCATATACATGAACTTGAATTTTGAAAAGAAAAGTGTGTGTTCAAAGATTCAAAAGCAAAACTGTTCTTGATATTCAAAAGAGAAAAATATTTTTGAGATTAAAGAAATTCCTAAGCCACTACCGCATATCATCTACACATCAAGGCTTATAGGATCTTGTACGTTGTTGTTTTCAAAGGAGATTCTCAGGTGTGAGAATTGTGAATCTCAGGTTTGAGATTGTTGCAATTTGCATGGTCTTGCAAATTGGTCGTTTGATTCTTTGATTTTGTAAGGGTATTTCAAAATCATAGTGGAAACTCTCAAGCGGATTTGCTTGGGACCGGATGTACACCGGGAGGTGGAACCAAGATAAATATCCGTGTTTGCGATTGTGAATTTTCTGTGTTTGTGCTATCTTTTTGCAATTTATAATCTATCTTGCATAAAATTTTATAAAACACTATTCACCCCCCCTCTAGTGTTTAAGTGTGATCAGATCTACAATCCTACATTTGGTATCAGAGAAAGGTGAAAGATGGCATCTACTGATCGTAATTCACAATTCAAAGAAGGTCATTCAACAAATCGCCCACCAATGTTTGATGGACTCAACTACAACTATTGGAAGTGCGTAATGAAAATCTATCTTCAATCAATTGGATACTTAACTTTGGAACATTGTAGAGACAAGATATGAGAAGCCAACTACTCCGCTTTAATGGACTACAAAGACAAAGGAACAATGCAAATTTGGACTCCAAAGCAATGAATGCTTTATTTTGTGCACTTGATCGAATGAGTTCAACCGAGTGTCAACAAAGAAAATCTGATATGATATTTGGCACACACTCGAGGTAACACATGAAGGTACAAATAAAGTAAAAGAGTCTAAAATTTCGCTCTTGTCCACAGTTTGAATTGTTCCGATGAAGAAAATGAGACAATTGGAGATATGTTCACAAGATTTACGATATCACTAATACTCTAATTGGACTTGGAAAACCTATACACAAGTGGAAATGGTGCGAAAAATTCTTCGCCACTTACTCCAAAATGGGAAAAGAAAATTACAATGATAGAAGAAGCAAATGATTTATCAACATTGTCATGGAGAATTTAATTGGAAATTTAATGGCATACTAAGTCCAAATCAAGATAGAAAGAATGAAGATGAAACGAAAAACAAGAAAGTTCTTGCATTCAACATCACATCCGATAAGGAAGATTCAGATAATGAAGATGAAGAAATGAGCATGTTTGCACGCTAAATTTCAAAATTTTATAAAACAAGGTAAGTTTAAATCTAAATTTTCAAATTCAATAACTCACCTGCTTGTTTCAAGTGTAACAAAGCAGTCATATGAAGAAAGATTGTCCTTTATTGAAGAATAAGCAAAAGTCAAATTATTTCAATAATTTCAACTCTACTCAAAATAACAAGAAAAGAAAGGCAATGGCAAAGAACTTGGGATGACAAGGATGACTCTTCATCCGATGAAGAAAATGAAGAAAATGAAAGTGCTCATATGTGTTTCATGGCCCAAGATGAGGTAAATGATAATGATGAACTTTTAGATGCATTTAATGAATTATATGAAACTTTTGTAAGGTTGAAAGTCTCACATAATTTTCTTAAAATGAAAATAAGAGATTATTAGAGGAAATTTCGATTTAAATTCTTCTTATGTTAATTCACAAGAAATTAAATTAAAAGAAGAAAATGAAAATTTACTCAAAGAAAATTATTTTTGACTAATGAAAATTTGTATCTAAAATCAGAATGTAATAATTTAAAGACTCAGATTAGTATTTTAGATAAAGATATTTCTTTGATTAAATCAAAATATGATGACATATATTTAAATGTTAGTAAGTTTAATAAAGGTAAAGAAAATTTAAAACTTTACTTTCTTATCAAAAGAAACTCAAATGATAGAAGAAGCAAATGATTTATCAACATTGTCATGGAGAATTTAATTGGAAATTTAATGGCATACTAAGTCCAAATCGAAGATAGAAAGAATGAAGATGAAACGAAAAACAAGAAAGTTCTTGCATTCAACATCACATCCGATAAGGAAGATTCAGATAATGAAGATGAAGAAATGAGCATGTTTGACGCAAATTTCAAAATTTTATAAAACAAGGTAAGTTTAAATCTAAATTTTCAAATTAATAACTCACCTGCTTGTTTCAAGTGTAACAAAGCAGGTCATATGAAGAAAGATTGTCCTTTATTGAAGAATAAGCAAAAGTCAAATTATTTCAATAATTTCAACTCTACTCAAAATAACAAGAAAAGAAAGGCAATGGCAAAGAACTTGGGATGACAAGGATGACTCTTCATCCGATGAAGAAAATGAAGAAAATGAAAGTGCTCATATGTGTTTCATGGCCCAAGATGAGGTAAATGATAATGATGAACTTTTAGATGCATTTAATGAATTATATGAAACTTTTGTAAGGTTGAAAGTCTCACATAATTTTCTTAAAATGAAAATAAGAGATTATTAGAGGAAATTTCGATTTAAATTCTTCTTATGTTAATTCACAAGAAATTAAATTAAAAGAAGAAAATGAAAATTTACTCAAAGAAAATTATTTTTGACTAATGAAAATTTGTATCTAAAATCGAATGTAATAATTTAAAGACTCAGATTAGTATTTTAGATAAAGATATTTCTTTGATTAAATCAAAATATGATGACATATATTTAAATGTTAGTAAGTTTAATAAAGGTAAAGAAAATTTAAAACTTTACTTTCTTATCAAAAGAAACTCAAAAGACAAAAGGATTGGGTTTTCAAGTTGAAAAAGATATTCATAAGAAAACCACTTTTGTAAAATCATCTTCATTAGTATATAAACAAAATATTAAAAATAATATTTTAAATAAAAGAAAACCAAAATATTTATCTATTTGGGTTCCTAAAGTTTTAAATTATAATAAGAAAAAGTCTTATATTTTTAGCTTTATTAAAGATATTTGCTTATCATCTAATTACATAGGAAAATCAAACTCTTCATGGGTTTGGTTTCCTAAAGACTAATTTTAAGGACCCAATGTAAAATGGGTACCAAGATTATAAATATTTATCTTTTCGTGTACCAAAGAAAGATAGATGGATTTTAGATAGTGGTTGTTCAAAACATATGACAGGAACATTCAATTATTGTCATCAATTCAAGACAAAGATGGTGGTACAGTCACCTTTGGAGACAATAACAAAGGAAAGGTGATTGGTATTGGCACCGTTGGTAATTCTAATAAACCTATTATTAATAATGTTTTATTAGTCAAGGTCTTAAACATAATCTGCTTAGTATAAGTCAACTATGTGATAAAGGTTTTAAAGTTGTCTTCAAAAAGATTCTTGTTTAATTTATGATAATCGATTGGTCTACAATTTTATATAAAGGTCATAGAAAGAATAATATATATGTTTTATCTTTAAATAATATTTCAAATGAACACTGCCTTATTGCATCTTCAAATGATTCTATATTATGGCATAAACGCTTTGGTCATATTAATTTTAAACATATTTCTAAAATTTCTAAATATGATTTAGTAAATGGTTTACCTAAGCTTTCTTATAAAAATAATTTTTGTGATGCATGTCAACAAGGTAAAATGCATAAATCTTCTTTTAAATCTAAAAATATTATTTCTACTAGTAAACCACTTGAATTACTTCATATTGATCTCTTTGGTCCTTCTAGGATAGCATCTTTAAATGGAAGTAAATATGCATTTGTAATTGTTGATGATTTTTCAAGATTTACTTGGGTAATATTTCTTAAAAATAAAAATGATGCTTTTAATGAGTTTTCTATATTTTGTAAAAGAATTCAAAATCAAAAATCTCTTTCTATAGTTACTATAATGTGAGTGATCATGGAGGAGAATTTGAAAATGAACTTTTGCAAATTTTTGTGATAAAATGGTATTTCACATACATTTTCTTTTCCTAGAGCAGCTCCACAAAATGGAGTTGTAGAAAGAAAGAATATGACATTACAAGAATGTGCTAGAACAATGTTGTGTGATAGTAATTTACCAAAATATTTTTAAGCGTAAGTCGCCTCAACAAAGATGCTATGTTTTAAATAGAGTTTTATTAAGACCTATTTTAAACAAAACATCATATGAATTATTTTATAATAAAATTCCTAAAGTTTCATATTTTAAAGTTTTTGGTTGTAAGTGTTTTATATTAAATACAAAAGATAATTTAGATAAATTTGATTCTAAATCGATGAAGGAATTTTTGTCTGATATTCTAATCATAGTAAAGCATATAGAATATATAATAAAAGAACTTTAGTTATTGAAGAATCTATGCATGTTTCTTTTGATGAAAATTTTATAAAAACACCTTCTATTTCAAGTAATGATGATGATTTAATTGATACTATTAATGATACTCCTATGTTAGATATTTCAAAAGATGAAAATTTACAAAATGAATTACCAAAGAGTTTTGTAGAAGTTAAAAATCATCCACATGATTTGATTATTGGAAATATATCTGATAAAGTATCTACTAGATCTCATTTTAATTTAATAGTTCATGTTGCATTTGTTTCGAAGTAGAACCTAAAAATGTTAAAGAAGCTTTACTTGATAATTTTTGGATAGAAGCTATGCAAGATGAATTAAATCAATTTATAAGAAATAATGTTTGGGATCTTGTACCTAGACCACAAAATAAATCCATTATAGGAACAAAATGGATTTTTAGGAATAAATTAGATGAATCGACAAGTTGTTAGAAATAAAGCTAGATTAGTTGCACAAGGTTATAATCAAGAAGAAGGAATTGATTATGATGAAACTTATGCCCTGCTGCACGCTTAGAATCCATTAGAATTTTACTTGCATTTGCATGCTTTATGAATTTCAAACTTTACCAAATGGATGTTAAAAGTGCATTTTTAAATGGTTTTATTAAAGAAGAAGTTTTTGTAGAGCAACCTCCGGTTTTGAACATGAAAAATTTTCGATCATGTTTATAAACTTAAAAGGCTTTATATGGTCTTAAACAAGCACCTCGCATGGTATGATAGATTAAAATCTTTTCTTTTAACATCTGGTTTTGAAATTGAAAAGTTGATTCTACTTTATTTATTAAGAAAATAAATAAAGATATATTATTAATACAAATATATGTAGATGATATAATATTTGGTTCTACTAACAATGATCTTTGTCAAGAGTTTGCTAAGACTATGCAGAAGAATTTGAAATGAGTCACATGGGTGAACTAAACTTCTTTCTTGGACTTCAAATCAAACAAATGAAGGAAGGAATTTTTATCAATCAAAATAAATATGCAAAAGAACTACTTAAACGTTTTGGGATAGACAATACAACTAGCAAACCAACACCAATGAGTACTACAACATCACTTGACAAAGATGAAAGTGGTAAGAATGTTGATCAAAAGCTATATCGAGGTATGATTGGATCACTTCTTTACATTACAGCCTAGTAGACCCGATATTATGTTTAGTGTTTGTTTATGTGCTAGATTTCAATCTAATCCTAAAGAATCACATCTTAAAGCTGTTAAAAGAATTTTTAGATATCTTAAAGGTACTTCAGATTTTGGTTTATTTTATCCAAAGAATAGCACATTTGATTTGTTATCATATAGTGATGCCGATTTTGCCGGATGTAAATCGATAGAAAAAGTACAAGTGGTACATGTCATTTTTAGGACATTCACTTGTATCATGGTTTAGTAAAAGCAAAATTCGGTATCATTATCAACAACTCAAGGTAATACATTGTCGCTAGTTTAGCATGTGCACAAATTTTATGGATGAAACAAACACTATCGATTATGGCATAGTTTGTTCCACATCTTCTATAATGTGTGACAATTCTAGTGCAATTAATTTATCTAAAAATCCCATTCAACACTCACGCACAAAACATATTGATATTAGACATCATTTCCTACGTGATCATGTTCTTAAGGGAGATATTATATTAGAATTTCTATCTACTAATAAACAAATAGCGATATTTTAACTAAACCTTTAAAAGAAGATATTTATGTTAAATTAAGAAGAGAATTAGGTATATGTTCAATTACGATTTAAATTAATTATTAAATAAGTACATATGTTTATTAGTCGACTAAGAACTTCACTAGTCGACTACATGCACAATCATTCATATAATTTTTATTCTCATTAATATCTTATTAGTCGACTACACCTTAGATTAGTCGACTACTAGTGCATTTAGTCGACTACTAGCTATCAAAACGTAAACATATATTCGTTTCGTCATAGATTAGTCGACTACACCTTAGATTAGTCGACTACTCACCTATTTTCGAAAATATTGTTATTGGATCCTGTTTCTTTTAACCCAAACCCACTATCCAATAACATAAGTTACTTTAGATCTCAACCATACATCCAACCATCTTTAATCCTAGCCCTAGATTTATTTTCTTATGATTTAAATCTCAACCTTTCATTCAATTTTAACTTTTAATCCTAGCCCTTCATTTAATTTTAACCCTAACAAAACTACTCCCACTCATTCTTACCCATTTCTCCCGCTCCCACTCTTCTAAAACCGAGATCTCGTTAGGGTATTCTCTCCTCAACTTAGGGCATCATCCAACTCCATTTCCTCCTTCAAATCTTCAATTTTTCTTCACTTTTACCAGCCTGTGCATCATTAGTCGACTACTAGTGCATTTAGTCGACTACTGCATCCGGCTTTTCTTAGTGTCTTGATCTATTTCATCTCTTGGTAAGTCTTCTCCAACATCTTCTTCCTTTCAATTATGTCTAGATCAAAGCTGCTTCGCCAGACCTTCTCCACTTGTAGAAGATTACACTATTTATCTTAAAGATCCTAGTCTTTTAGATACTTTTAAGGAAATGCAATCTTATGATATACTTCCTGTCGATTTATTAAATATGAAGATTTTGCACTTCATAATTTACAAGGATATTTTGCTAATGTTGGATTAGATCAACTTTTTCTTCTCAAAATCAACAACCATATTATCCACTTCTTATCAAGCTTTTCTACACAAATCTTACTCATAAAAACTTGATGATGGAGAACGCCAAATAGACACTCTAGTTAAAGGAAAAGAAATTTCCTTTTCTCCTAGACTTCTAGGAAAATATTGAAAATTCCTAATAGAGGAATTAGTCTTGAAGATGTTTCCATGGATGATGAAGATATCATGCAAAACTTAATTTTCCTACCCGGTCAAGGAGGAATTTTGAATCACTCTCAAAAACTTCGACCCCTTCCTCGTTTTATTACTCGAATTTTAGCTTATAATTTGTTTCCAAAATCGAAGTTTTCATTTCATTTCTTTGAATTGGCTAAAGCCCTATATGCTATTATGGCTAATATTCAAGTCAATCAATGAAGTTTATTTCAAAATTTTATTCACATTCCTTATAGAGGATTTCTACCTTTGGAGCCTTTTGACTACCATTTTCAAAGCTTTTCGTGTAGATTTAGCTTCTGAAACATTCATCCTTCGATCAGTTGAGTTCTTTGATTCCAATGCCCTAACTAGGATGAAAATACCCAATTTCGAACTTCCAGAACAACAACAAACTGAAGATGAACCCGCCCAAACTCACACTCAAGATATTCCTCGTCTTCACAACAAGGTGAACCTCTTCCACCATATTCCACCACCAAGCAATCTGAACCATCCCGCTTTACAGATGCACAATACAACACCTTATCGGCCAGATCCCGAACTTAGAAACGAGTCAAAACATGATTTTCGATCAAAACATCAACATTATGAACAACCAACGGAAATGATGGAGAATCAACAAATGATGATGCGATGTTTGAAGACTTCAACGTAAAACTTGAGTCAACCTTTCCACCAACAGACCCATCGACACTTAGGATTATGTTATTTAGCTTAACTAGATTTCCTTAGCTTAATGTTTGAAGACTATGTGTTTTAACACTATGTGTTTATTACTATATGTATGTTTAAAGACTATGTGTTTGCATCATGCATGTTTCTATTAAATTAGTAAGTATTTGTTTGTTTTATAACCCGTGATTATGCCGATGGAGGTTATCAACATTTTGATTTTCATGGCAAGTCTTTGCTTACCTATTTGGATGGGTGAAGTCTTGGACTATGTTCATAACTGGATGATCTATTTGAAGTTTTAGCTCATACCGATGAAATATTCAATTGCCTATCTTATATGTTTCCTTCTTTTTGTTGATAACAAAGGGGAGAAAATTTGATATATGCAGGGGAGGAGTTTTAGTTTTATTCCATTGCATATATGCATATATATGTGGGGAGTAATTTTAATTGATTGTTATCATCAAAAGGGGAGAATGTTGATTTATATATTCTCAAGATTATATTTTGATGATAACAATATGTGTTCTATATATATATGTTTTGTGTGGTATAACTTGTTGATGCATATCATATATATATCAAATTTGGACTCAAGGCATTATGGAGTATTGAAGATGAAAAGCAAGATGAAATACAAAGAACAATGTAATTTTTCTTCTTTACTTAGAATATATTGTACAAGCCTTGATCACACACACACATGCATATTTAGAACACACTAACACATGCTTAGTGTGTTGGTTAATTATAGAAATCCCTATATTAACCATTAGATTTTTAAAGTTTAAAACAATTCATTTATAAACTTTTAAGTCCGAGTAGCTCCACTAATTCAAACTATAGTCGACTAATTACTTAACTTAATGAATATATAAGTTTCAGAAGTTTACGCATTAGTCGACTACTAATGCTTGAATTGCATTTACGTAACTGTAAACACGCATTAGTCGACTAATGAAAACTTAAACAATTTTCCGTAATCAGAAGTTTACGCATTAGTCGACTACCGCATATATAGTCGACTACCCGCATTTAAAACATACACCCGCACTTTCTCATTATTACGCATTAGTCGACTAATAAAAATAGTAGTCGACTACTAATGCTTGAATTGCATTTACGTAACTGTAAACACGCATTAGTCGACTAATCTTATATAGTAGTCGACTATAATACGCTTTTATGACTGCTCGTAATTTGAATCTTTAAACGCTTTTTAACAGCTTTTCTTTGTTTTGAATGGGTGTCTTTCAAGACATATAAATAGTAAAACTACGTAAAAGACACACGAAATTCTCATATACATGAACTTGAATTTTGAAAAGAAAAGTGTGTGTTCAAAGATTCAAAAGCAAAACTGTTCTTGATATTCAAAAGAGAAAAATATTTTTGAGATTAAAGAAATTCCTAAGCCACTACCGCATATCATCTACACATCAAGGCTTATAGGATCTTGTACGTTGTTGTTTTCAAAGGAGATTCTCGTGTGAGAATTGTGAATCTCAGTTTGAGATTGTTGCAATTTGCATGGTCTTGCAAATTGGTCAGGTTTGATTCTTTGATTTTGTAAGGGTATTTCAAAATCATAGTGGAAACTCTCAAGCGGGATTTGCTTGGGGACTGGATGTACACCAGGGAGGTGGAACCAGTATAAATATCTGTGTTTGCGATTGTGAATTTTCTCGTGTTTGTGCTATCTTTTTGCAATTTATAATCTATCTTGCATAAAATTTTATAAAACACTATTCACCCCCCCTCTAGTGTTTAAGTGTGATCAGATCTACAATCCTACAAAAATGGCCAAAATTCATGGGTTATAGCTCACAAAAATATGAATTTTAGCCTCCTCGTAATTATTTTCCAATGGGTAGAAATGACTAAAAATGGCCAAAAATCATGGGTTATAGCTCATGAAATCGTGAATTTTAGCATCGGTGAAATTATTTTCTAATGGGTAGAAATGACTAAAAATGGCCAAAAATCATGGGTTATAGCTCATGAAATCATGAATTTTGGCCTCCATGAAATTATTTTCCAATGGGTAGAAATGACTAAAAATGGCCAAAAATCATGGGTTATAGCTCATGAAATCTTGAATTTTGAAAAGAAAAGTGTGTGTTCAAAGATTCAAAAGCAAAACTGTTCTTGATATTCAAAAGAGAAAAATATTTTTGAGATTAAAGAAATTCCTAAGCCACTACCGCATATCATCTACACATCAAGGCTTATAGGATCTTGTACGTTGTTGTTTTCAAAGGAGATTCTCGTGTGAGAATTGTGAATCTCGTGTTTGAGATTGTTGCAATTTGCATGGTCTTGCAAATTGGTCGTTTGATTCTTTGATTTTGTAAGGGTATTTCAAAATCATAGTGGAAACTCTCAAGCGGATTTGCTTGGGACTGGATGTACACCGGGAGGTGGAACCAAGATAAATATCTGTGTTTGCGATTGTGAATTTTCTGTGTTTGTGCTATCTTTTTGCAATTTATAATCTATCTTGCATAAAATTTTATAAAACACTATTCACCCCCTCTAGTGTTTAAGTGTGATCAGATCTACAATCCTACAAAAATGGCCAAAATTCATGGGTTATAGCTCACAAAAACATGAATTTTAGCCTCCTCGTAATTATTTGTCAAGGGATCTGAAAGACTAAAATTGCCATAAATTATGGGTTATATAGCTCATGAAATCGTGAATTTTGGCTTCCACAAAATTATTTGCCAATGGGTCCAAATGACTAAAAATGGCCAAAAATCATGGGTTATAACTCATGAAATCGTGAAATTTGGCCTCCATTAAATTATTTATCAATGGCTCGACGACTAAAAATGGCCACAAATCATGGGTTATAGCTCATGAATTCCTGATTTTTGGCCTCTGTGAAATTATTTGTCAATGGCTCAAAAGGACTTAAAATGGAAAAAATCGTGGGTTATAGCTCATGAAACCGTGAATTTTGGCCTCGTGAAATTAATTGTTTATGGCTCGAAATGACTAAAAATAGTCAAAAATCATGGGTTATGGCTCATGAAATCGTGAATTTTGCCTTCCTCAAAATTGTTTGCCATGGGGTCGAAATGACTAAAAATGGCCAAAATTCATGGGTTATAGCTCATAAAATCTTAAATTTTGCCCTCCGCAAAATTATTTGTCAATGAGTCGAATGACTAAAAATGGCCAAAAATCATGGGTTATAGCTCATAAAATCATGAATTTTGGCCTTTGCAAAATTATTTTCAATGAGTACAAATGACTAAAAATGGCCAAAATTCATGGGTTATAGCTCATGAAATCATGAATTTTGGCCTCCATAAAATTATTTGTCAATGGGTCGAATGACTAAAAATGGCCAAAAATCATGGGTTATAGCTCATAAAATCATGAATTTTGGCCTCCATAAAATTATTTGTCAATGGGTCGAATGACTAAAAATGGCCAAAAATCATGGGTTATAGCCATGAAATCATGAATTTTGGCCTCCGTGAAATTATTTGCCAACGGGTCAAATGACTAAAAATGGCCAAAAATCATGGGTCATAGCTCATGTATGAATTTCGGATGCCACAGAATTATTTACCAATGGGTCAAAACGACTAAAATGGCCAAAACTCAAGGGTTATAGCTTATAAAATCGTGATTTTGTCTATCACAAAATTATTTGCCAATGGGTCCAAATGACTAAAAATGGCCAAAAATCATGGGTTATAGCTCATGAAATCCTAAGTTTTAGCCTCCACGAAATTATTTTCAATGGGTTAGAACGACTAAAAATGGCCAAAAATCATGGGTTATAGCTCATGAAATCCTAAGTTTTAGCCTCCACGAAATTATTTTTGAATGGATAAAATGACTAAAAATGGCCAAAAATCATGGGTTATAGCTCATGATAACATGAATTTTAAACTTCACAAAGTTATTTTTCAATGGGTTAGAACGACTAAAAATGGCCAAAAATCATGGGTTATAGCTCATGAAATCTTGAATTTTAGCATCGGTGAAATTATTTTCCAAAGGGTCAAAATGACTAAAAATGGCCAAAAATCATGGGTTATAGCTCATGAAATCGTGAATTTTGGCTTCCACAAAATTATTTGCCAATGGGTCCAAATGACTAAAAATGGCCAAAAATCATGGGTTATAGCTCATGAAATCATGAATTTTGGCCTCCATAAAATTATTTGTCAATGGGTCGAATGACTAAAAATGGCCAAAAATCATGGGTTATAGCTCATGAAATCATGAATTTTGGCCTCCATAAAATTATTTGTCAATGGGTCGAATGACTAAAAATGGCCAAAAATCATGGGTTATAGCTCATGAAATCCTAAGTTTTAGCCTCCACGAAATTATTTTTGAATGGATAAAATGACTAAAAATGGCCAAAAATCATGGGTTATAGCTCATGAAATCATATATTTTGGTTTCTATGGAATTATTTGCCAATGGCTCGGAGCAACTAAAAATGGATAGAAATCACAGATTATAGCTCATGAAATCGTAAATTTTGACCTTCACAAAATTATTTTCCAATTGGTAGGAACAACTAAAATGGCCAAAAATCATGGGTTATAGCTCATGAAATCGTGAATTTTGGCTTCCACAAAATTATTTGCCAATGGGTCCAAATGACTAAAAATGGCCAAAAATCATGGGTTATAGCTCAAAAAATCCAGAATTTTGGCCTCTTTGAAATTATTTTCAATGAGTACAAATGACTAAAAATGGCCAAAATTCATGGGTTATAGCTCATGAAATCATGAATTTTGGCCTCCATAAAATTATTTGTCAATGGGTCGAATGACTAAAAATGGCCAAAAATCATGGGTTATAGCTCATAAAATCATGAATTTTGGCCTACATGAAATTGTTTATCAATGAGTCAAAACGACTAAAAATAGCCACAAATCATGGGTTATAACTTATGAAATTGTGAATTTGGCCTCTGTGAAATTATTTGCCAATGGCTTGAAACGACTAAAAATGGCTAGAAATCGAGACTTATAGCTCTTGGAATCATAAATTTTGGATTTCTCAAAATTATTTGCCAATTGATAGAAATGAATAAAAAGTCCACAAATCATGGGTTATACCTCATGAAATTGTTAATGTTAGCCTCCGTAGAATTATTTTCCAATGGGTAAAAAAGAGTAAAAATTACCAAAAAATCATGGGTTGTAACTCATGAAATCTCAAGTTTCAGTCTTTACGAAATTATTTTTCAATGGGTTAGAAAGATTAAAAATGGTTAGAAATCGTAGGTTGTATGAAATCATGTAATTTTGGCCTCCGTAAAATTATTTGTCAATGGATTGGAACGACTATAAATGGCCACAAATCATGGATTATAGCTTATGAAATCATGAATTTTAGACTCCGTAAAATTATTTTCAAATGGATAGAAACAACTAAAAAGGACACAAATCGTGGGTTAAAGTTTATGAAATCAAGAATTTTAGACTCCGTGAAATTATTTTGGTTAGAAACAAATAAAAGGACACAAATCCTGAGTTATAGCTCATGAAATCCTAATTTTGTCCTCTGCGAAATTATTTTTCAATGGGTATAAATGAATAAAACTAGCTAGAAGTCATGGGTAACTCATGAAATCATGAATTTCGGATTGCGTAAAATTAGTTTCCAAAGGATCAAAACTTCTAAAAAGGCCAAAAATCATGGTTCAAAATGACTAAAACTGACCATAAATATTGGTTATAAGTGATGAAATCATGAATTTTGGCCTCTGCAAAGTTATTTTTCAAGGGGTAGAAATGACTAAATATGGCCACAAATCTTGGTTATAGCTCATGAAATCCTGAAATTCGGCCTCCACGAGATTATTTTGCAATGGGTAGAAATGATTGAAAATAATCGGAAATTATGGGTTATAGCTCATAAAATTGTGAATTTTGGCATTCGTAAAATTAATTTCCAAAGGGTCAGAATGACTAAAAATAGCAAAAAATCGTGAGTTATAGCTCATGAAATTGTGAATTTTGGCCTTTATAAAATTATTTGTCAATGGGTTGGAGCGACTATAAATCATGAGTTATAACTCATAAAATCGTAAATTTGACCTCTTGCGAAATTATTTTCTAATGGGTAAAAATGATTAATAATGGCCACAAATTATAGGTTATATCTCTGAAATCTTGAATTTTGGCCTCCACGAAATTATTTTCCAATGGGTGAAAATGAGTAAAAATTACCAAAAATTATTGGTTATATAACTCATGAAATCCTGAATTTTGTCCTTTGCGAAATTATTTTCCAAAGAGTTGGAATGTCTAAAAATAGCAAAAAATCATGGGTTATAGCTCATGAAATCGTAAATTATAACCTTTGTAAAATTATTTCTGAAAGGTTCGAAATGACTAAAATGACCACAAATCATGGGTTACAGCTCATAAAATCATGAATATTGGCCTTCGCGAAATTATTTGCCAATGGCTCGGAGAAACTAAAAATAGATAGAAATTGTATGTTATAGCTCATAAAATCATGAATTTTAAACTCCACAAAATTATTTTCTAATGGGTAGAAATGACTAAAAGGGCCACAAATAATGGGTTATAGCTCATGAAATTATGAATTTTGGCCTCCGTGAAATTATTTTACAATGGGTAAAAGAGACTAAAAATCGTAGCTTGTAACTTATGAAATCGTGAATTACGATCACAATGAAATTATTTTCCAATAGGTTATAGCTCATCAAATCGTGAATTTTGACCTCCATGAAATTATTTACTAACGGGTAAAAATAACTAAAACTCATGGGTCATAGCTCATGAAAATATAAATTTTAGCCTCCATGAATTTAATTGCCAATGCCTTGAAGTGATAAAAGCCAAAAATCATGGGTTATAGCTCATGAAATTGTGAATTTTGGCCTCCGTGAAATTATTTGCCAATGGCTCAGAATGACTAAAAGTTGGCATAAATTTTGAGTTATAGCTCATGAAATTGTAAACTTTTGCCTTCACAAAATTAATCTTCAATGGGTCGGAACAACTAAAAATTGCCAAAAATCATTGGCTATATCTCATAAAGTTGTGAATTTTGGCCACCATGAAATCATTTGTTAAAGGCTCAGAATGATACAATTTTCAATAAATTATGAGTTATAGCTCATGAAATCATGAATTAGCCTCCGAGAAATTATTTGCCAATGGCTCAAAAGGACTTAAAATGGCCAAAAATTATTAGTTATAGCTTATGCAAACGTAAATTTTGACTTCCGCGACATTAATTGCCTATATCTTGAAAGGGCTAAAAATAGCCAAAAGTCATGGGTTCTTGCGTATGAAATCGTGAATTTTGGTCCTTGTAAAATTATTTGCTAATGGTTCAGAATGACTAAAATGGTAAAAAAAATCATTGGTTATAGCTCATGAAATCATGAATTTTTAACTCCGGGAAACTACTTGCCAATTGGTTGGAACGATAAAAAATGGTCACAAATTGTGGGTTATTGCTCATTAAATTGTAAGTATTGAACTCCACGCAGCTTATTTTCTAATGGGTATATACGACTAAAAGGCCACAAATCATGAGTTATAGCTCATGAAATCTAGATTTTGGCATCCACAAAATTATTTTCTAATGGGTAAAATGACCAAAAATAGCCAAAAGTGTAAGATATGACTCATAAAATCGTGAATTTTGGCCTCCACGAAATTATTTTCCAAAGGGTCGAATGACTAAAAATAGCAAAAATCATGGGTTATAGCTCATAAAATCATGAATTTTGGCCTTTGAGAAATTCTTTGTCAATGGGTCGAATGACTAAAAATAGCTACAAATCATGGCTTGGAGCGACTAAAAATGGTAAAAAATCATGGGTTATAGCTCATGAAATCATGAATTTTAAACTCCACAAAATTATTTTTCAATGGATAGAAATGACTTAAAAGGCCACAAATCGTGGGTTATAGCTCATGAAATCGTGAATTTTGGCCTTTGCAAAATTATTTTCCAATAGGTAAAAAGAGTAAAATTGATAGAAATCATGAGTTGTAACTTATGAAATCATGAATTTTGGCCTCCGTGAAATTATTTTCCAAAGGGTCGAATGACTAAAATGGTAAAAAATCATGGGTTATAGCTCATGAAATCATGAATTAGCCTCAGAAATTATTTGCCAATGGCTCTGAGAAACTAAAAATAGATAGAAATTGTATGTTATAGCTCATAAAATCATGAATTTTAAACTCCACAAAATTATTTTCTAATGGGTAGAAATGACTAAAAGGGCCACAAATAATGGGTTATAGCTCATGAAATTATGAATTTTGGCCTCCGTGAAATTATTTTACAATGGGTAAAAGAGACTAAAAATCGTAGCTTGTAACTTATGAAATCGTGAATTACGATCACAATGAAATTATTTTCCAATAGGTTATAGCTCATCAAATCGTGAATTTTGACCTCCATAAAATTATTTACTAACGGGTAAAAATAACTAAAACTCATGGGTCATAGCTCATGAAAATATGAATTTTAGCCTCCATGAATTTAATTGCCAATGCCTTGAAGTGATAAAAAGCCAAAAATCATGGGTTATAGATCATGAAATTGGGAATTTTGGCCACCGGTAATGCCAATGGCTCAGAATGACTAAAAGTTGGCATAAATTTTGAGTTATAGCTCATGAAATTATAAACTTTTGCCTTAACAAAATTAATCTTTAATGGGTCGAAACAACTAAACATTGTCAAAAATCATTGGCTATATCTCATAAAATCGTGAATTTTGGCCACCATGAAATTATTTGTTAAAGGCTCAGAATGATAAATTTTTTAATAAATTATGAGTTATAGCTCATGAAATCATGAATTAGCCTCTGTGAAATTATTTGCCAATGGCTCAAAAGGACTTAAAATTGCCAAAAATTATTAGTTATAGCTTATGCAAACGTAAATTTTGACTTCCGCGACATTAATTGCCTATATCTTGAAAGGGCTAAAAATAGCCAAAAGTCATGGGTTCTTGCGTATGAAATCGTGAATTTTGGTCCTTGTAAAATTATTTGCTAATGGTTCAGAATGACTAAAATGGTAAAAAAAATCATTGGTTATAGCTCATGAAATCATGAATTTTTAACTCCGGGAAACTACTTGCCAATTGGTTGGAACGATAAAAAATGGTCACAAATTGTGGGTTATTGCTCATTAAATTGTAAGTATTGAACTCCACGCAGTTATTTTCTAATGGGTATATACGACTAAAAAGGCCACAAATCATGAGTTATAGCTCATGAAATCTAGATTTTTGGCATCCACAAAATTATTTCCAGTGGGTAAAAATGACCAAAAAATAGCCAAAAAGTGTAAGATATGACTCATAAAATCGTGAATGTTAGACCCCACGAAATTATTTTCCAAAGGGTCAGAACGTCTACAAATAGTCAGAAATCGAGGGTTATAGATAATGAATTTTGGCCTCTGAGAAATTCTTTGTCAATGGGTCAGAATGACTAAAAATAGCTACAAATCATGGCTTGGAACGACTAAAAATGGCAAAAAAATCATGGGTTATAGCTCATGAAAGAGTGAATTTTGGACTCCACAAAATTATTTTCCAATGGATAGAAATGACTTAAAAGGCCACAAATCGTGGGTTATAGCTCATGAAATCGGAATTTTGGTCCTTGTAAAATTATTTGCTAATGGTTCGAATGACTAAAATGGTAAAAAATCATTGGTTATAGCTCATGAAATCATGAATTTTAACTCCGGAAACTACTTGCCAATTGGTTGGAATGATAAAAATGGTCACAAATTGTGGGTTATTGCTCATTAAATTGTAAGTATTGAACTCCACGCAGCTTATTTTCTAATGGGTATATACGACTAAAAGGCCACAAATCATGAGTTATAGCTCATGAAATCGTAAATTTTGGCCTTTGCAAAATTAATTTTAATGGGTAAAATGACCAAAAATAGCCAAAAGTGTAAGATATGACTCATAAAATCGTGAATGTTAGACCCCACGAAATTATTTTCCAAAGGGTCAGAACGTCTACAAATAGTCAAATCGAGAGTTATAGATAATAAATTTTGGCCTTTGAGAAATTCTTTGTCAATGGGTCAGAATGACTAAAAATAGCTACAAATCATGGCTTGGAACGACTAAAAATGGTAAAAAAATCATGGGTTATAGCTCATGAAAGAGTGAATTTTGGACGCCACAAAATTATTTTTCAATGGATAGAAATGACTTAAAAGGCCACAAATCGTGGGTTATAGCTCATGAAATCGTAAATTTTGGCCTTTGCAAAATTATTTTCCAATAGGTAAAAAAGAGTAAAAATTGATAGAAATCATGAGTTGTAACTTATGAAATCATGAATTTCAGCCTCAGCGAAATTATTTTCCAATGGTCAGAACGACTAAAAATGACTAGAAATTATGGTAGCTCATGAAATTATAAATTTTGGCATCTGTGAATTTTTTTGTTAGAGGGTGGGAATGATTATAAATGGCCATAAATAAGGGGTTATAGCTTATGAAATCGTGAATTTTGGATTCCGCAAAATTATTTTCTAATGGATAGAAATAATGCAAAAGGACACAAATTGTGGGTTATAACTCATGAAATTCTAGATTTTGGTCTACGTGAAATTATTTTTCAATGTATAGAAATGACTAAAAATAGCCAAAATTGTGGGTTATAATTCATGAACTTGTTAATTTTAGCCTTTGAGAAATTATTTTCCAAAGGGTCAGAAAGTCTAAAAATGGCCAGAAATCGTGGGTTATATAGCTCTTGAAATCATGAATTTTGGCTTCCATGAAATTTTTTATCAATGGGTCAGAATGGCTAAAAATGATGATAAATCATGGGTTATATGAAATCGTAATTTTCACCTTTGCAAAATTAATTTTTAATGGGTAAAATGACTAAAAATGACCACAAATCATGGGTGTAGCTTACTAGATCCTTAATTTTTGCCTCAGTGAAATTATTTTCTAATAGATAGAAATAACTAAAAATTAATTGAGGGTTATAACTCATTAAAATGTGAATTTCGGCCTCTGAAAAATTATTTTCTAGAGGATCGGAATGACTAAAATGCCCAAAAATCATGGGTTTTTTTCGGTAAGAAAGTATATATTTCCATTACCAACTGTAACAAAGTGAATTACAACTTTCTATACACACAAGGTCCTTGACCTATCTCAAGACTTAACAAAACTCCAAGTCCTAGATTCTATCTCAGGACTCAGATTTTCAAATAAGGAAAAAAAACAACCAAAAAAACAATATAAGAATACACAAGAATTCACCCAGTTTACTCCTGTGCATTCCAACTCTAATTAGACAACCAAAACAAGAATACACAAGATTCTATCTCAGGACTGGAGAATCACTTTGCACAGCCAACAAAAATAGGACCAAGTCATATTAGCATGAGTATCCTTCATCTTCACAACCTTGGAGCATTGGATTTTAACTTTAAACAAATTTGCTGGTAGATATCTTCAATGTGTTTTAGGCTTCCCTTGAAAAATTAGCTTATTCCTAGCTCTCCAAATGTGATATACACAAGCAGCAAGCACAAACCTTTTGATTCTCCTGATACTCCTTCTTCCCTTCCAGGCTGAATCTATCCACGGTAGGATCTCCAGCCAACTACAGAGGGGATTAGTAACCTGCACAAATGCCATCACAAGTTCCCAAAGATGTAAGCTAAATCTGCACTGAAAGAACAAATGGTCTCTGTTTTCCACCATCACACCACAGAGGACACATGAGTTATCCTCTAGCACCCCTATATGTTGTAGTCTAGACCTTGTCGGCAATCTATCATGACATGCCAACCACATAGCAAAGCAATGTTTAGGGATAGAGAATCTGTTCCACACTACATGAGCCCAATGTACTCTCTCAATATCACCAAGAAGTACACGGTAGGAAGCAGAGGAACTAAATTCTGGACTAGGACCAGCCCACTTCAAGGATCCACTGCTGAAAGATAAGCACATCAAAGCTTCTTGACGAAGCTTCAGAATTCTCTTAAACATCCAAGAGAAATAAGGTTTAGAATCAATATCCCATAGAGAGCCCCTCTAAGATAAAAGCCATGTACCCATTTCACCCATAGGGAGTCCTTTTTGAGAATTAGAGACCAGAGGTTGTTCATAATCAAACATTTATTAAGAGAGGACAAGTGTTGTAAACCAAGCCCCCCTCTAGTTTTAGGTTTACATACCTTATTCCAGGCAATTTTAGCTTTAACATGATGCCCATAGGATCCAGTCCAGAGAAAGTCTCTACATAATTGCTCCACATTATGTATGACTCCCTTAGGCAAAAGGAAGATGTTTCCCCAATATGAGTGCATACTGTAAATGGCATATTTAATAAGCTGGAGTCTACTAACAAAAGAGAGATATCTGGCAGTCCAACTCTTTATTTTTGAGAGGATCTTCTCAGTTAGCAGAGCACAATCAGCAGAGGAGGGCCCTTTGGATGAGAGGGGAATGTCCAAATACTTGACAATGAGAACCCCTTCAGAAAAACCCAGCCTTTGTAGGATCAAGCTCCTGCTAGTATTGGACACCCCTCCAAAGAATACTTGACTTTTAAAGAGATTAGCACATAGTCCAGACACTTGGGAGAAATGAGAGAGTTTCAATGCAAGTTGCTCTATGGAGCTCATATCTCCTTTACAAAATAGCATCATATCATCTGCAAAGCACAAGTGAGTGATTTTATTAACCATACACTTAGGGTGAAAATGGAACTCTCTCACTTCTTCCAAGCCTGACAAGCTTCTACTGAAATATTCCATAACCAAAATAAAGAGGTAGGGGGAGATAGGATCCCCTTGCCTTATGCCTTTTTTGCCCTGAAAGTATACACCGGTTGACCATTAACCAAAATGGTATAAGAAGCAGTGCTAACACATTCCATGACCCATTAGATGAATTTAAGAGGAAAGTTCAACCCTTTAAGGATGTCAGCAAGGAAAAGCCAATTGACAGAGTCATAGGCTTTCCTTAAATCAATCTTTAAAGTGCATCTAGGAGATATTTTTCCTCCCATACATGTGAACTAACTCCTGATCCATTAAGACATTATGGACAATACTTCA
Source organism: Asparagus setaceus (assembly GCA_012295165.1). Taxonomy (NCBI): domain Eukaryota; kingdom Viridiplantae; phylum Streptophyta; class Magnoliopsida; order Asparagales; family Asparagaceae; genus Asparagus; species Asparagus setaceus. The sequence goes on from CM022701.1 coordinate 85,510,967, forward strand.
ACCTTTTACAAAGGCTCCCTGGTTCTCACTAACAAGATAAGGCATTACTTTTTTTAGCCTACTTGTTAACACATTTGAAATGCATTTGTATAGGATATTACAGCATGCAATGGGTCTATAATCAGATGCATTATTAGGACATTGAGACTTAGGGACAAGAGTGATAGAAGTTGAATTCAAGGATTTGAGTAATCTGCCATACCTGAAGAAGCCACTCACAGCCGAGATAACATCAGCTCCAACTATGTCCCATGAATCTTTAAAGAATTTTGATGTGAATCCATCAGGCCCAGAGCTTTTCTTGTCATTAATTTGAAACATTGCTGACTTGATTTCAGCTGCAGAGATTGGCCTACAGAGTTCAATACATTGCTCTGCATTAACCAGCGGCCCCTTAGCCAGAGTAGACATAAGGAGAGGTTGGCAAGGACTGCTACTGCCCAATATATTGCTGAAGAAGCTAACCAATTCCCTCTGAATTTCCTCTTGTTTCGTGAGAACAACACCCTGAGAATTTGAGATGGACAAAATTGAGTTTCTCACCCTTCGTTGCTTGACTGAAGCATGAAAAAACGCACTATTGCTATCTCCCATATTTAACCAATTAACTTTAGCTTTTGATGAAAGAACATATTCTCATGTTTGAGCATAAGGAGAAAGTTCTTCATAGCAACACTTTCCTTAGCAATCAGCTCAATATTAGCTGGATCATTCTGGACATCAATCTGTGCTTTAAACAAGTCCTCTCCAGCTTTATTCACCCTGGCAAAAATACCCCCAAAAAAGTAGCATTGAAGGTCTTTAGCTGAGTTTTGACTATCTTCAGTTTCTGCACTACCTTGAACATAGGAGAACCTTGGACATGTTGCCTCCAAGCAAAACAAATAACACCTTTAAACTTGCAATGGTCACTCCAGAAATTAAAATATTTAAAAGGAGGCCTCATACTGGGAGGAAGATGAAAAGAGATCAAAGCTGGGCTATGATCAGATATACCATGAGGCAAAAACTCAGTATCAGTAGAGGGATGCAAGTCAAGCCACATATCATTTATTAAAACTCTATCCAACTTGCAGAATACCTTCTTATTAGACCAAGTAAAGAAGCACCCTTTAAACTTCATATCTAGCAATTTAGTATCACTGATAAAACTTTGCAGTTCTAAGAGCTCATTTCTGGATACAGCTTTCCCCTGAATTCTCTCCTCAACATCATAAATGCAATTAAAATCACCTAACACAACCCATGGGAGGTGAGTAGAGGAGCTAATGGTTCTCAGGCTAGTCCAGAGACAGGTTCTCAAGGTGCCCTAATTGTATCCATAAATGAAAGAAGCTATAAAAGTACTAGAATTACTCTTATCTTCAACAAGGCAATGAATCAGCTGAGAGGTAGTGAGGAGGACTTGAACATTCAAAACTGAAGCATCCCATATAACCAAAATTCTACCATGCACACCAAGATCAAAGTTATGCACAAAACTCCAGTTAGGAGCACAATTATTAGCTACCACAGAAACAAGCGACGGATGGATTTTAGTTTCTATAAGACCAAAAGAGAAATGTTATGTACATTTAGGAATTTCTTAACCTCTTTCTGTTTATTAGGGTGGTTAAGGCCCCTAATGTTCCAACAACCAAAGTCTCTCATCCAAGTTTAGAAGAACTGCTTTTGCCTCTCATGTTTCTCTGCCCCTTAGCACTTGCATTAGTCAAAATAGTAGGGCCTTTTTTCTTATTAGATCCAACTCTTTGAGAGAGGTCAACAAAAAGCTCAATCCCATTATCATCTTGAACTGAAAGAGGAGAGAAAACATTTCTAGTGACCACTTCAGGATTTGGACTCACATTAGAATTCAGGGTCACCTCAACAGGGTCAAGTATACCAGGGTTTCTGTTTGTAACTTGTTGCCATTCAGTAGATTCCACAGGAGGATACTCTTATCTGCATGACTGGTTTCAGCACTAATGTCTATAGGAGCAACCTTGGGAACCCAGACTTGTCTAGTATTCTTCTTCTTGCATTTATCAGTCTTATGACCAAATACCTTACAATGAGCACATCTAGGGGGAATCCACTCATACTCCACTTTCTGAACAAACTCCCTACCACCAGGACCTTTGATTTTCAAATTCTGTGGTCAATCAAAATCAACTTGTATCTCAATGCATACTCGGGCAAAAGATATTCTATCTTTTTTAGCAGTAATACTATCAGAACACACAGGCTTACCAATGGCACTAGCAATCTTACTCAAAGCATGCTCATTCCATAGGTGGAGTTTCAAATTGGGGAATTTGACCCAGATTGGAATAGATGAAACATTTAGGTCTTCCAAATTAAGGTCAACAGACCATGGGACAAGCAACAAGGGTTTGCTATCAAAATACCAAGGACCTTGTTGCATGACGGCTAATTTCGATTCATTCGATGAAAATTTGAAGAGGAAAATACCTGAATCCATGCTAGAACCTTAATCGAACCCTGCTCACCCCAATGCTTAGCAATGTAGTTCTTGATGGAGTTATAAGGGGCTTTAAAACCAAGAACATAACCCACCAGAGCAAATTTCCATTCATCAGCGCCAAAATCCCATTCTGATTCTTCAAATTGAATGCAATTTGATTCTGCAAATTACTGGGAGACAAAAGAAAGATTCAGACCATTCTCTTTTTGGTGATTCTCTGCAACAACTGAAGCCCATGAAGGCTTAGAGCTACGTTGATTTGAAGCTTCAGCATCAGGTGAGGGCTCCTCCCGAGACGAGAGATTGCCCAGATCTAGATCTATAGAGGACATAATACAGAACTAAGGAGAGAGCTGGAAGAAGAAGAAGGCGTACGATAACAAGGAGGGGCTATCATGCGCCAGGAATCGCCCAGGTGAGCTCTCTCCACAATGATTCCTAATTTTGGTCTCTGCAAAATTATTTTCCAACGGATCGAAATGACTAAAAATGATCAAAAATCATAGGCTATAGCTCATAAAATTGTGAATTTTGGCCTCTGTAAAATGATTTGCTAATAATTCGGAACGACAGAAAATGGCCAAAATCATTGATTATAGCTCATAAAATAGTAAATTTTGACCACCGTGAAATTATTTGTCAATAGCTCAAAATGACTTAAAATGACCAAAAATCATGGATTATCGCTCATGAAAACATAAATTTTGGCCTCTACGAAAATAAATGCCTATGGCTTGAAACGACTAAAAATAACCAAATATCATGGGTTATAACTCATAAAAGCATGAATTTTAGCCTTTACAAAAGTATTTTTCAATGGGTAGAAATGACTAAAAATAGTTGCAAATCGTGGGTGTAGCTTATTAGATCCTAATTTTGGCCTCCATGAAATTATTTTCAACGGGTAGAATGACTAAACATACCCATAATTAACAAATCATGGGTTATAACTCATGAAATCTGAATCTTGGCCTCTGTGAAATTATTTTCCAATGGGTAAAAATGACTAAAAATAGCTAGAAATCACGGGATATAACTCATGATATAGTGATTTTGGACTCGTGAAATTATTTTTCAAAGGATCATAACATCTAAAATGGCCAAAAATGTGGTTTATAGCTATTGAAATCGTTAATTTTGGCCTCCATGAAATTATTTACCAATGAGTAAAAAATCATAATAATTGGCTAAAAATCACGGGATATAACTCATGATATAGTGATTTTTGGACTCCGTGAAATTATTTTCGAAAGGGCCAGAATGTCTAAAAATGGCTAGAAAGTGTGGGTTATAGCTCATGAAATCATGAATTTTGGCCTCCGTGAAATTATTTGTCAATGTGTCAGAACAATTAAAATTAGCTAAAAATCATGTGTTATAGTTAATAAAATTTAGCCTCTACAAAATTATTTGCCAATGACTCGGAACGACTAAAATGGCCAGAAATCGTTGGCTATACCTTACAAAATTATGAAATTTGGACAGTGCTAAGTTATTTTCCAATGGGTAGAAATGACTATAAAAGCCATAAATTATGGGTTATAGCTCACGAAATAGCAAATTTTCGCCTCCAAGAAATTATTTACCAATGAGTAAAAAATCATAATAATTGGCTAAAAATCATGGGTTGTAGCTTACAAAATTATAAATTTTGGCTTCTGCGAAATTATTTTCCAATAGGTAGAAATGATAAAAAAATGGTCACAAGTCATATGTTATAGTTCATGAAATCCTGAATCTTGGCCTCTGTGAAATTATTTTCTAATGGGTTGAAATGATAAAACAATAACTAGAAATTATGGGTTATAACTCATGAAATTGTGAATTTCTGCCCCCGCAAAATTATTTTCCAAAGGGTCAGAATGACTAAAAATTGTGAGTTATAACTCATGAAATCGTGAATTTTGGATTCTATGAAATTATTTATCAATGTGTCAGAATACTAAAAATGGCCATATATCATGAGTTATAGCTCATGAAATTGTGAATTTTGGCATCCGCGAAATTAATTTCTAATGGGTAGAAATGACTAAAAATGGTCACAAATCATGAGTTATAGCGCATGAAATCCTGAATTTTGGCCTTCGTGAAATTATTTTCCACTGGGTAGAAAAAACTAAAAATAGCCTGATATCATGAGAATTTCAGACTCTGAGATATTATTTTTCAAAGGATCATAACATCTAAAAATGGCCAAAAATGTGGTTTATAGCTATTGAAATCGTTAATTTTGGCCTCCATAAAATTATTTGTCAATGGGCTAGAACGACTAAAAATAACCATAAATTATGGGTTATAGCTCATAAAATCATGAATTTTAGCCTTTACAAAAGTATTTTTCAATGGGTAGAAATGACTAAAAATGGTTGCAAATCGTGGGTGTAGCTTATTAGATCCTAATTTTGGCCTCCATGAAATTATTTTTCAACGGGTAGAATGACTAAACATACCCAGTAATTAACAAATCATGGGTTATAACTCATGAAATCCTGAACTTTATCCTCCGTGAAATTATTTTCCAATAGGTAGAAATGATAAAAAAATGGTCACAAATCATAGGTTATAGCTCATGAAATCGTGAATTTTGGCCTCTGTGAAATTATTTGTCAATGGGTCAGAACAATTAAAGTTGGCTAAAAATCATGGGTTATAGTTAATAAAATTTAGCCTCTACGAAATTATTTGTCAATGACTCGGAACGACTAAAATGGCCAGAAATCGCTGGCTATACCTTACAAAATCATGAAATTTGGACTGTGCTAAGTTATTTTCCAATGGGTAGAAATGACTATAAAGGCCATAAATTGTGGGTTATAGCTCACGAAATACCAAATTTTCGCCTCCATGAAATTATTTACCAATGAGTAAATAATAATAATAATTGGCTAAAAATCATGGGTTGTAGCTTACAAAATTATAAATTTTAGCTTCTTAGAAATTATTTTCCAATAGGTAGAAATGATAAAAAAATGGTCACAAATCATAGGTTATATAGCTCATGAAATCTGAATTTTAGCCTCTTAGAAATTATTTTCCAATGGGTAGAAATGACAAAAAATAAATAGAAATTATAGGTTATAACTCATGAAATCATGAATTTTGGCCTCCATAAAATTATTTTCCAAAGGGTCGAATGACTAAAAATTGCTAAAAATTGTGAGTTATAACTCATGAAATCGTGCATTTTGGACTATGTGAAATTATTTATTAATGTGTCGAACGACTAAAATGGCCATAAATCATGGATTATAGCTCATGAAATCATGAATTTTGGCCTCCATGAAATTAATTTTCTAATGGGTAGAAATGACTAAAAATGGTCACAAATCATGAGTTATAGCTCATGAAATCATAAATTTTGCCTCCATGAAATTAATTTTCTAATGGGTAGAAAAACTAAAAATAGCCGATATCATGAGATAAACTTCATGAAATCATGAATTTTGGCCTCTACAAAATTATTTTTAAAGGATCGAATGTCTAAAATGGCTAGAAAATGTGGTTTATAGCTATAGAAATCGTTAATTTTGGCCTCCATAAAATTATTTGTCAATGGGCTAGAACGACTAAAAATAACCATAAATTATGGGTTATAGCTCATAAAATCGTGAATTTTAGCCTTTACAAAATTATTTGTCAATGGGTCGAATGACTAAAAATGGTCGCAAATCATGGGTGTAACTTATTAGATCCTAATTTTGGCCTCCATAAAATTATTTGTCAATGGGCTAGAACGACTAAAAATAACCATAAATTATGGGTTATAGCTCATGAAATCATGAATTTTGGCCTCCGTGAAATTATTTGTCAATGGGTCGAACAATTAAAATTGGCTAAAAATCATGGGTTATAGTTAATAAAATTTAGCCTCTACAAAATTATTTGCCAATGACTCGGAGCGACTAAAATGGCCGAAATCGCTGGCTATACCTTACAAAATTATGAAATTTGGACTGCTAAGTTATTTTCAAATGGGTAGAAATTACTATAAAGGCCATAAATTGTGGGTTATAGCTCATGAAATAGCAAATTTCTACCTCCATGAAATTATTTTCCAATGGGTAGAAATGATAAAACAATAACTAGAAATTATGGGTTATAGCTCATGAAATCATAAATTTTGCCTCCATGAAATTATTTTCCAATAGGTAGAAATGATAAAAAAATGGTCACAAATCATAGGTTATAGCTCATGAAATCCTGAATTTTGGCCTTTGTGAAATTATTTTTCAATGGGTAGAAATGATAAAACAATAACTAGAAATTATGGGTTATAACTCATGAAATTGTGAATTTTGGCCTCCATAAAATTATTTTCCAGAGGGTCAAAATGACTAAAAATTGTGAGTTATAACTCATGAAATCGTGAATTTTGGATTCTATGAAATTATTTATCAATGTGTCAGAATACTAAAAATGGCCATATATCATGGGTTATAGCTCATGAAATTATGAATTTTGACATCCGCAAAATTAGTTTCTAATGGGTAGAAATGACTAAAAATGGTCACAAATCATGAGTTATAACGCATGAAATCCTGAATTTTGGCCTTCGCGAAATTATTTTCCACTGGGTAGAAAAAACTAAAAATAGCCAGATATCATGAGAATTTCAGACTCTGAGATATTATTTTTCAAAGGATCATAACATCTAAAAATGGCCAAAAAATGTGGTTTATAGCTATTGAAATCGTTAATTTTGGCCTCCATAAAATTATTTATCAATGGGCTAGAACGACTAAAAATAACCACAAATTATGGGTTATAGCTCATAAAATCATGAATTTTAGCCTTTACAAAAGTATTTTTCAATGGGTAGAAATGACTAAAAATGGTTGCAAATCGTGGGTGTAGCTTATTAGATCCTAATTTTGGCCTCCATGAAATTATTTTTCAACGGGTAGAATGACTAAACATACCCAAGAATTAACAAATCATGGGTTATAACTCATGAAATCGTGAATTTTGGCCTCTGTGAAATTATTTACCAATGAGTAAAAATAATAATAATTGGCTAAAAATCATGGGTTATAGCTCATAAAATCATGGATTTCACCTTTGTAAAATTATTTTTCAATGGTTCGAGCAACAAAAATGTCAAGAAATTATAGGTTATCGCCATTAAATCATGAATTTTGGCCTCCGTGAAATTATTTGTCAATGGGTCGAACAATTAAAGTTGGCTAAAAATCATGGGTTATAGTTAATAAAATTTAGCCTCTACAAAATTATTTGCCAATGACTCGGAGCGACTAAAATGGCCGAAATCGCTGGCTATACCTTACAAAATCATGAATTTTGGCCTCTACAAAATTATTTTCCAATGGGTAGAAATGACTATAAAGGCCATAAATTGTGGGTTATAGCTCACGAAATACCAAATTTTGCCTCCATGAAATTATTTACCAATGAGTAAAAATAATAATAATTGGCTAAAAATCATGGGTTATAGCTCATAAAATCATGAATTTTGGCCTCCGTGAAATTATTTTCCAATAGGTAGAAATGATAAAAAAATGGTCACAAATCATAGGTTATATAGCTCATGAAATCTGAATTTTAGCCTCTTAGAAATTATTTTCCAATGGGTAGAAATGACAAAAAATAAATAGAAATTATAGGTTATAACTCATGAAATCATGAATTTTGGCCTCCATAAAATTATTTTCCAAAGGGTCGAATGACTAAAAATTGCTAAAAATTGTGAGTTATAACTCATGAAATCGTGCATTTTGGACTATGTGAAATTATTTATTAATGTGTCGAACGACTAAAATGGCCATAAATCATGGATTATAGCTCATGAAATCATGAATTTTGGCCTCCATGAAATTAATTTTCTAATGGGTAGAAATGACTAAAAATGGTCACAAATCATGAGTTATAGCTCATGAAATCATAAATTTTGCCTCCATGAAATTAATTTTCTAATGGGTAGAAAAACTAAAAATAGCCGATATCATGAGATAAACTTCATGAAATCATGAATTTTGGCCTCTACAAAATTATTTTTAAAGGATCGAATGTCTAAAATGGCTAGAAAATGTGGTTTATAGCTATAGAAATCGTTAATTTTGGCCTCCATAAAATTATTTGTCAATGGGCTAGAACGACTAAAAATAACCATAAATTATGGGTTATAGCTCATAAAATCATGAATTTTAGCCTTTACAAAAGTATTTTTCAATGGGTAGAAATGACTAAAAATGGTTGCAAATCGTGGGTGTAGCTTATTAGATCCTAATTTTGGCCTCCATGAAATTATTTTTCAACGGGTAGAATGACTAAACATACCCAAGAATTAACAAATCATGGGTTATAACTCATGAAATCTGAATTTTGGCCTCCATGAAATTATTTACCAATGAGTAAAAATAATAAAAATTGGCTAAAAATCATGGGTTATAACTCATAAAATCATGGATTTCAGCCTTTGTAAAATTATTTTTCAATGGTTCAGAGCAACAAAAAATGTCAAGAAATTATAGGTTATCGCTCATGAAATCATGAATTTTGGCCTCCGTGAAATTATTTGTCAATGGGTCAGAACAATTAAAGTTGGCTAAAAATCATGGGTTATAGTTAATAAAATTTAGCCTCTACGAAATTATTTGTCAATGACTCGGAACGACTAAAATGGCCAGAAATCGTTGGTTATACCTTACAAAATCATGAAATTTGGACTGTGCTAAGTTATTTTCCAATGGGTAGAAATGACTATAAAGGCCATAAATTGTGGGTTATAGCTCACGAAATACCAAATTTTTGCCTCCATGAAATTATTTACCAATGAGTAAAAAATAATAATAATTGGCTAAAAATCATGGGTTGTAGCTTACAAAATTATAAATTTTAGCTTCTGCGAAATTAGTTTCCAATAGGTAGAAATGATAAAAAAAAAATGGTCACAAATCATAGGTTATATAGCTCATGAAATCCTGAATTTTAGCCTCTTAGAAATTATTTTCCAATGGGTAGAAATGACAAAAAAATAAATAGAAATTATAGGTTATAACTCATGAAATTATGAATTTCTGCCCCTGCAAAATTATTTTCCAAAGGGTCGGAATGACTAAAAATTGCTAAAAATTGTGAGTTATAACTCATGAAATCGTGCATTTTGGACTATGTGAAATTATTTATTAATGTGTCAGAACGACTAAAAATGGCCATAAATCATGGATTATAGCTCATGAAATCATGAATTTTGGCCTCCGCGAAATTAATTTTCTAATGGGTAGAAATGACTAAAAATGGCCACAAATCGTGAGTTATCGCGCATGAAATTTTGAATTTTGCCTTCACAAAATTATTTTTCACTGGGTAGAAAAAACTAAAAATAGCCAGATATCATGAGATAAACCTCATGAAATCATGAATTTCAGACTCTGAGAAATTATTTTTTAAAGGATCAGAATGTCTAAAATGGCTAGAAAATGTGGTTTATAGCTATAGAAATCGTTAATTTTGGCCTCCATAAAATTATTTGTCAATGGGCTAGAACGACTAAAAATAACCATAAATTATGGGTTATAGCTCATAAAATCGTGAATTTTAGCCTTTACAAAATTATTTTTCAATGGGTCGAAATGACTAAAAATGGTCGCAAATCATGGGTGTAACTTATTAGATCCTAATTTTGGCCTCTACAAAATTATTTTTCAATGGTTCAGAACGACAAAACATGGCAAGAAATTATAAGTTATCGCTCATGAAATCATAAATTTTGGCCTCCGTGAAAATATTTGTCAATGGGCCAGAACAATTAAAATTGGCTTAAAATCATGGGTTATAGTTAATAAAATTTAGCCTCTACAAAATTATTTGCCAATGACTCGGAACGACTAAAATGGCCAGAAATTATTGGTTATACCTTACAAAATTATGAAATTTGGACTGAGCTAAGTTATTTTCAAATGGGTAGAAATTACTATAAAGGCCATAAATTGTGGGTTATAGCTCATGAAATAGCAAATTTCTACCTCCATGAAATTATTTACCAATGAGTAAAAATAATAAAAATTGGCTAAAATCATGAGTTGTAGTTTGCAAAATCATAAATTTTGGCCTCCATGAAATTATTTTCCAATGGGTAGAAATGATAAAAAAATGGCCACAAATCATAGGTTATAGCTCATGAAATCTGAATTTTGGCCTTTGTGAAATTATTTTTCAATGGGTAGAAATGATAAAAAAAATAACTAGAAATTATGTGTTATAACTCATGAAATCGTGAATTTTGGCCTTTAGAAAATTATTTTCCAAAGGGTCGGAATGACTAAAAATTGCTAAAATTTTTGAGTTATAACTCATAAAATCGTGAATTTTGGACTCTGTGAAATTATTTATCAATGTGTTAGACCGACTAAAAATGGCCATAAATCATGGGTTATAGCTCATAAAATCGTGAATTTTAGCCTCCGCAAAATTAATTTCTAATGGGTAGAAATAACTAAAAATGGCCACAAATTGTGAGTTATAGAGCATGAAATCCTGAATTTTGCCTTCGCGAAATTATTTTCCACCGGGTAGAAAAAACTAAAAATAGCTAGATATCATGAGAATTTTAGACTCTAAGAAATTATTTTTCAAAGGATCAGAACATCTAAAAATGGCTAGAAAATGTGGTTTATAGCTATTGAAATCTTTAATTTTGGCCTCCATAAAATTATTTATCAATGTGTTAGACCGACTAAAATGGCCATAAATTATGGGTTATAGCTCATGAAATCATAAATTTTTGCCTCCATGAAAATATTTGTCAACGGGCCAGAACAATTAAAATTGGCTTAAAATCATGGGTTATAGTTAATAAAATTTAGCCTCTACAAAATTATTTGCCAATGACTCGGAACGACTAAAATGGCCAGAAATTATTGGTTATACCTTACAAAATTATGAAATTTGGACTGAGCTAAGTTATTTTCAAATGGGTAGAAATTACTATAAAGGCCATAAATTGTGGGTTATAGCTCATGAAATAGCAAATTTCTACCTCCATGAAATTATTTACCAATGAGTAAAAAATAATAAAAATTGGCTAAAAATCATGAGTTGTAGTTTGCAAAATCATAAATTTTGGCTTCTGCGAAATTAGATTCCAATAGGTAGAAATGATAAAAAAAATGGCCACAAATCATAGGTTATAGCTCATGAAATCCTGAATTTTGGCCTTTGTGAAATTATTTTCCAATGGGTAGAAATGATAAAAAAAATAACTAGAAATTATGTGTTATAACTCATGAAATTGTGAATTTCTGCCCTCGCAAAATTATTTTCCAAAGGGTCGGAATGACTAAAAATTGCTAAAAATTTTGAGTTATAACTCAAAAAATCGTGAATTTTGGACTCTGTGAAATTATTTATCAATGTGTTAGAACGACTAAAATGGCCATAAATCATGGGTTATAGCTCATAAAATCGTGAATTTTGGCCTCCATAAAATTATTTTCTAATGGGTAGAAATAACTAAAATGGCCACAAATTGTGGGTTATAGCTCATGAAATCGAGAATTTTGGACTCGTGAAATTATTTTCCGCTAGGTAGAAAAACTAAAAATAGCTAGATATCATGAGAATTTTAGACTCTGAGAAATTATTTTTCAAAGGATCAGAACATCTAAAAATGGCTGGAAAATGTGGTTTATAGCTATTGAAATCGTTAATTTTGGCCTCCATAAAATTATTTATCAATGAGCTAGAACGACTAAAAATAACCATAAATTATGGGTTATAGCTCATAAAATCATGAATTTTGGCCTTTAGAAAATTATTTTTCAATGGGTAAAATGACTAAAAATGGTTGCAAATCGTGGGTGTAGCTTATTAGATCCAAATTTTGGCCTCCGTGAAATTATTTTTTAAAGGGTAGAATGACTAAACATACACAGTAATTAACAAATCATGGGTTATAACTCATGAAATCTGAATTTTGGCCTTTGTGAAATTATTTTCCAATGGGTAGAAATGACTAAAAATGGCCATAAATCATGGGTTATAACTCATGAAATCATAAATTTTGGCCTCCATAAAATTATTTATCAATGTGTTAGAATGACTAAAATGGCCACAAATCGTGAGTTATAGCACATGAAATCTTAAATTTTCGCCTCCGTGAAATTATTTGTCAATGAGTCAGAACAATTAAAATTGGCTAAAATCATGGGTTATAGTGAATAAAATTTAGCGTCCACGAAATTATTTGCCAATGACTCGGAACAACTAAATGGCCAGAAATCTTTGGTTATACCTTACAAAATCATGAAATTTGGACTATGCTAAGTTATTTTTCATTGGGTAGAAATTACAATAAAGGCCATAAATTGTGGGTTATAGCTCACGAAATAGCAAATTTTTGCCTCCACAAAATTATTTACCAATGAGTAAAAATTAATAATAATTGGCTAAAAATCGTGGGTTGTAGCTTGCAAAATCATAAATTTTAGCTTCTGCAAAATTAGTTTCCAATAGGTAGAAATGATAAAAAAATGGTCACAAATCATAAGTTATAGCTCATGAAATCTAGAATTTTGGCCTCTGAGAAATTATTTTTCAATGGGTAGAAATGACAAAAAAAATAACTAGAAATTATAGGTTATAACTCATGAAATAGTGAATTTCTGGCCCCGCAAAATTATTTTCCAAATGGTCGGAATGACTGAAAATTGCTAAAAATTATGAGTTATAACTCATGAAATCGAGAATTTTGGACTCTGTGAAATTATTTATCAATGTGTTAGAACGACTAAAAATGGCCATAAATCATGGGTTATAGCTCATGAAATCTTGAATTTTGGCATCCGCAAATTAATTTCTCATGGGTAGAAATGACTAAAAATAGCCACAAATCGTGAGTTATAGCTCATGAAATCATAAATTTTAGCTTCGCAAAATTATTTTCCGCTAGGTAGAAAAACTAAAATAGCCGATATCAAGAGATAAAACTCATGAAATCATGAATTTTAGACTCGATAAATTATTTTTCAAAGGATCGAAAATCTAAAATGGCCGTAAAATATGGTTTATAGCTATTGAAATCGTTAATTTTAGTCTCCATTAATATATTTGTCAATGGGCTAGAATGACTAAAAATAACCATAACTTATGGGTTGTAGCTCATAAAATCGTGAATTTTGACCTTTATAAAATTATTTTCCAAATGGTCTGAATGACTGAAAATTGCTAAAAATTATGAGTTATAACTCATGAAATCGAGAATTTTGGACTCTGGAAATTATTTATCAATGTGTTAGAACGACTAAAAATAGCCATAAATCATGGGTTATAGCTCATGAAATCTTGAATTTTGGCATCCGCAAATTAATTTCTCATGGGTAGAAATGACTAAAAATAGCCACAAATCGTGAGTTATAGCACATGAAATTTTAAATTTTGGCCTTCATAAAATTATTTTCCGCTAGGTAGAAAAACTAAAATAGCCGATATCAAGAGATAAAACTCATGAAATCATGAATTTTGGACTCGTGAAATTATTTTTCAAAGGATTAGAACATCAAAAATGGCCGAAAATGTCGCTTATAGCTATTGAAATCGTTAATTTTGGCCTTCATAAAATTATTTGTCAATGGGCTAGAACGACTAAAAATAACCATAAATTATGGGTTATAGCTCATAAAATCGGGAATTTTGGCCTTTACAAACTTATTTTTCATTGGGTAGAAATGACTAAAAATGGTCGCAAATCGTTGGTGTAGCTTATTAGATCCTAATTTTGGCCTCTGTGAAATTATTTTTCAATGGGTAGAATGACTAAACATATCTAGTAATTAACAAATCATGGGTTATAACTCTTGAAATCCTGAACTTTATCCTTCGTGAAATTATTTTCCAATGAGTACAAAAAACTAAAAGTGCTAGAAATCCTGGATTGTAACTCATAAAATCATGGATTTCAGCCTCTGCAAAACTATTTTTCAATGGTTCAGAATGACAAAAAATGGCAAGGAATTGTGGGTTATCGCTCATGAAGTCATGAATTTTGGCCTCCATAAAATTATTTATCATTGGTTAAAACGACTATAAATAGCCACAAATCGTTGGTTATAGCACATAAAATCATGAATTTTGGACTCCTTGATGTTATTTTTAATGGGTAGAAATGAATAAAAGTCAACAAATCGTGGGTTATAGCTCATGAAATCATAAATTTTGGTCTTTACTAAATTATTTTTGATGGGTAATAACGACTAAAAATAGCCATAAATCATGGGTTATAGCTCATGAAATCTTGAATTTTGGCCTCCACGAAATTAATTTCTCATGGGTAGAAATGACTAAAAATAGCCACAAATCGTGAGTTATAGCACATGAAATTTTAAATTTTGGCCTTCGCAAAATTATTTTCCGCTAGGTAGAAAAAACTAAAAATAGCCAGATATCAAGAGATAAAACTCATGAAATCATGAATTTTAGACTCGAGAAATTATTTTTCAAAGGATTAGAACATCTAAAAATGGCCAGAAAATGTGGTTTATAGCTATTGAAATCGTTAATTTTAGTCTCCATAAATATATTTGTCAATGGGCTAGAATGACTAAAAATAACCATAACTTATGGGTTGTAGCTCATAAAATCGTGAATTTTGGCCTTTATAAAATTATTTTCCAATGGGTAGAAATGACTAAAAATGGTCGCAAATCGTTGGTGTAGCTTATTAGATCCTAATTTTGGCCTCTGTGAAATTATTTTTCAATGGGTAGAATGACTAAACATACCTAGTAATTAACAAATCATGGGTTATAACTCTTGAAACTCGAACTTTATCCTTCGTGAAATTATTTTCCAATGGGTAGAAATGACTAAAAATAGCTAGAAATCGTGGGTTATAACTCATAAAATCATGGATTTCACCTCGCAAAACTATTTTTCAATGGTTCGAATGACAAAAATGGCAAGGAATTGTGTGTTATCGCTTATAAAGTCATGAATTTTGGCCTTCATGAAATTATTTATTATTGGTTAAAACGACTATAAATAGCCACAAATCGTTGGTTATAGCTCATAAAATCATGAATTTTGGACTCCTTGATGTTATTTTTAATGGGTAGAAATGAATAAAAGTCAACAAACCGTGAGTTATAGCTCATGAAATCATAAATTTTGGTCTTTACTAAATTATTTTTTGATGGGTAATAACGACTAAAAATAGCCAGAAATTATGGGATTTAACTCATGAAATCATGTTGATTGCCCTCTGCGAATTTATGTTCCAATTGATTGGAATGACTAAAATTGCCAGAAGTCATGTAGCTCATGAAATTTGAATTTTGGTATGTGTAAAATTATTTGTCAATGGGTCGAAATGACTAAAAATAGCCATAAATCATGGGTTATAGATCATGAAATCGTGAATTTTGGAATCCAAAAACTATTTTTCAATGGATAGAAACAACTAAGAAAGCCACAAATCATGGAGTATAGCTCAAGAAATCATGGACTTTAGCCTCCGCGATGTTATTTTCCAATGCGTACAAATGAGTAAAATAGCTAGAAATCGTGGGTTATAACTTATAAAATCGTGAATTTTAGCATGCAAGAAATTATTTTCCAAAGGGTCGAATATTAAAATGGCCAAAAATCACGGGTTATTGCCCTTGAAATGTGAATTTTAGAGTCTACAAATTATTTGCCAATGGGTTGGAATGACTAAAATTGCTAAAAATTATGAGTTATAACTCATGAAATCATGAATTTTGGCCCCTATGAAATTATTTGCCAATGGGTTGGAACGACTAAAAATGACCACAAATCGTGGGTTATAGCTCATAAAATTGTGAATTTTGGCCACCGTAAAATTATTTTCCAATGGGCAAAAAGGCTAAAAAGGCCACAAATCATGGGTCGTTGCTCATGAAATCCAAAAATTTGGCCTCTGTGAAATTATTTTCTAATGGGTATAAATGACAACAATAGCCAGAAATCATGGGTTATAATTCATGAAATCGTGAATTTTGGCCACCGTAAAATTATTTTTCAAAGTGTCGGAATGAATAAAAATGATCCAAAATTATGGGTTATACATCATGAAATCGTGAATTTTGGCCCCTATGAAATTATTCGTTACTGGGAATAATTGAGGCCACAAATCAAATGTCATAGCTCATAAATTTTTAAATTTTGGGCTCTAAGAAAATATTTGTCATTGGCTAAGAACGATTAAAAATTGCTAGAAATCGTGGTTTGGACTCCGTGAAATTATTTTATAGTGAGAAGAAACGACTACAAATGCCACAAATCATGGATTTTAGCTCATAAAATCCTAAATTTTGGCCTCCATAAAATTATTTTTCAATGGTTCGAATGACAAAAATGGCAAGGAATTGTGGGTTATAGCTCATAAATTTTAAATTTTGGGCTCTAAGAAAATATTTGTCATTGGCTAAGAACAATTAAAATTGGCTAAAAATCATGGGTTATAGCTCATAAAATCGTGAATTTTGGCCTCTATGAAATTATTTGCCAATGGGTTGGAACGACTAAAAATAGCCACAAATCGTTGGTTATACCTTACAAAATCATGAATTTTGGCCCCTATGAAATTATTTTCTAATGGGTAGAAATGACTAAAATGGCCACAAATCGTGGGTTATAACTCATAAAATTGTGAATTTTGGCCTCCATAAAATTATTTATCAATGAGTAAAAATAATAATAATTGGCTAAAAATCATGGGTTATAACTCATAAAATTGTGAATTTTGGCCTTCATGAAATTATTTTCCAATAGGTAGAAATGATTAAAAATAATGGTCACAAATCATAGGTTATAGCTCATGAAATCCTGAATTTTGGCCTCTGTGAAATTATTTTCCAAGGAGTAGAAATGACAAAAAAAATAACTAGAAATTATGGATTATTACTCATGAAATTGTGAATTTTTGCCCCCGCAAAATTATTTTTCAAAGGGTCAGAATGACTAAAAATTGCTAAAAATTATGAGTTATAACTCATGAAATCGTGATTTTTGACTATAAATCATGGGTTATAACTCATAAAATTGTGAATTTTGGCCTCCACGAAATTAATTTCTAATGGGTAGAAATGACTAAAAATGGCCACAAATCGTGAGTTATAGTGCATGAAATCCTGAATTTTGGCCTTCGCGAAATTATTTTCCACTGGGTAGAAAAAACTAAAAATAGCCAGATATCATGAATCAAAACTCATGAAATCATGAATTTCAGACTCTGAGAAATTATTTTTCAAAGGATTAGAACATCAAAAAATGGCCAGAAAATGTCGTTTATAGCTATTGAAATCGTTAATTTTGGCCTTCATAAAATTATTTGTCAATGGGCTAGAACGACTAAAAATAACCATAAATTATGGGTTATAGCTCATAAAATCGGGAATTTTGGCCTTTACAAACTTATTTTTCATTGGGTAGAAATGACTAAAAATGGTCGCAAATCGTTGGTGTAGCTTATTAGATCCTAATTTTGGCCTTCATGAAATTATTTTTCAATGGGTAGAATGACTAAACATATCTAGTAATTAACAAATCATGGGTTATAACTCTTGAAACTCGAACTTTATCCTTCGTGAAATTATTTTCCAATGAGTACAAAAACTAAAAGTGCTAGAAATCTCGGATTGTAACTCATAAAATCATGGATTTCACCTCGCAAAACTATTTTTCAATGGTTCAGAATGACAAAAAATGGCAAGGAATTGTGGGTTATCGCTCATGAAGTCATGAATTTTGGCCTCCATAAAATTATTTATCATTGGTTAAAACGACTATAAATAGCCACAAATCGTTGGTTATAGCACATAAAATCATGAATTTTGGACTCCTTGATGTTATTTTTAATGGGTAGAAATGAATAAAAGTCAACAAATCGTGGGTTATAGCTCATGAAATCATAAATTTTGGTCTTTACTAAATTATTTTTTGATGGGTAATAACGACTAAAAATAGCTAGAAATTATGGGATTTAACTCATGAAATCATGTTGATTGCCCTCTGCGAATTTATGTTCCAATTGATTGGAATGACTAAAATTGCCAGAAGTCATGTAGCTCATGAAATTTGAATTTTGGTATGTGTAAAATTATTTATCAATGGGTCGAAATGACTAAAAATAGCCATAAATCATGGGTTATAGATCATGAAATCGTGAATTTTGGAATCCAAAAAACTATTTTTCAACGGATAGAAACAACTAAGAAAGCCACAAATCATGGAGTATAGCTAATGAAATCATGGACTTTAGCCTCCGCGATGTTATTTTCCAATGCGTACAAATGACTAAAAATAGCTAGAAATCGTGGGTTATAACTTATAAAATCGTGAATTTTAGCATCCAAAACATTATTTTCCAAAGGGTCAGAATATTAAAAATGGCCAAAAATCACGGGTTATTGCCCTTGAAATGTGAATTTTAGAGTCTACAAATTATTTGCCAATGGGTTGGAATGACTAAAAACAGCCACAAATTACGAGTTATATATCATGAAATCATAAATTTTACAGCCTGCGGAATTATTTGCCAATGGGTTGGAACGACTAAAAATGACCACAAATCGTGGGTTATAGCTCATGAAATCATAAATTTTGGTCTTTACTAAATTATTTTTGATGGGTAATAACGACTAAAAATAGCTAGAAATTATGGGATTTAACTCATGAAATCATGTTGATTGCCCTCTGAATTTATGTTCCAATTGATTGGAATGACTAAAATTGCCGAAGTCATGTAGCTCATGAAATTTGAATTTTGGTATGTGTAAAATTATTTATCAATGGGTCGAAATGACTAAAAATAGCCATAAATCATGGGTTATAGATCATGAAATCGTGAATTTTGGAATCCAAAAACTATTTTTCAATGGATAGAAACAACTAAGAAAGCCACAAATCATGGAGTATAGCTCAAGAAATCATGGACTTTAGCCTCCGCGATGTTATTTTCCAATGCGCATAAATGACTAAAAATAGCTAGAAATCGTGGGTTATAACTTATAAAATCGTGAATTTTAGCATGCAAGAAATTATTTTCCAAAGGGTCAGAATATTAAAAATGGCCGAAAATCACGGGTTATTGCCCTTGAAATGTGAATTTTAGAGTCTACAAATTATTTGCCAATGGGTTGGAATAACTAAAATAGCCACAAATCATGGGTTATAGCTCATAAAATCATTAATTTTGGACTTCGCAAAATTATTTGCCAATGGGTTGGAACGACTAAAAATGACCACAAATCGTGGTTATAGCACATAAAATTATAAATTTTGGACTACGTAAAATTATTTTCCAATGGGCAAAAAGGCTAAAAAGGCCACAAATCATGGGTCGTTGCTCATGAAATCCAAAAATTTGGCCTCTGTGAAATTATTTTCTAATGGGTATAAATGACAACAATAGCCAGAAATCATGGGTTATAATTCATGAAATCGTGAATTTTGGCCACCGTAAAATTATTTTTCAAAGTGTCGGAATGAATAAAAATGATCCAAAATTATGGGTTATACATCATGAAATCGTGAATTTTGGCCCCTATGAAATTATTCACATCGAATAATTGAGGCCACAAATCAAATGTCATAGCTCATAAATTTTTAAATTTTGGGCTCTAAGAAAATATTTGTCATTGGCTAAGAACAATTAAAAATTGCTAGAAATCGTGGTTTGGACTCCGTGAAATTATTTTATAGTGAGAAGAAACGACTACAAATGCCACAAATCATGGATTTTAGCTCATAAAATCCTAAATTTTGGTCTCTATGAAATTATTTTCCAATGGCTAAAAAGGACTAAAAATAGCTTGTAATTGTGGGTTGTAACTCATGAAATCGTATATTTTAGCCTTTGCAAAATTATTTTCCAATGTGTCAAAATGACTAAAAGTGGTTGGAAACCATGGATACTAGCTCATGTAATCGTGAACTTCGGCCCCTATGAAATTATTTTTCAATGGGGTGGAATGACTATAAATGGCCACAATTCATGGGTTAGAGCTCATGAAATCGTGAATTCTGGACTCTGCAAAATTATTTTCTAGAGGGTAGAAACAACCAAAAGGCCACAAATTGTGGGTTATAGCTCATAAAATCATGAATTTTGGACTCCGCAAAATTATTTTCTAATGGGTAGAAACAACCAAAAAGGCCACAAATTGTGGGTCATTGCTCATAAAATCATTAATTTTGGACTTCGCAAAATTATTTTGTAATGGATAGAAACAACCAAAAAGGCCACATATTGTGGGTCATAGCTCATGAATCATGAATTTTAGACTCCGCAAAATTATTTTCCAATGGGTAGAAATAACTAAAATAGCTAGAAATCGTGAGTAATAACTCATAAAATTGTGAATTTCAAAGGGTCGGAACGATAAAAATGGCAAAAAATTATGGATTATTGCCCTTGAAATGTGAATTTTGGCGTCTGTGAAATTATTTACCAATGGATTGGAACTACTAAAAATGGCCACAAATTGTGGGTTATAGCTCATAAACTTGTGAATTTTAGAGTCCAAGAAATTATTTGACAATAGGTTAGAATGACTAAAAATAGCCGCAAATCGTGGGTTATAGCTCATGAAATCATGAATTTTAAACTCCGCAAAATTATTTTTCAATGAGCAAAAAAGACTAAAAAGGCCACAAATCGTGGGTTATAGCTCATGAAATCTTGAAGTTTGGTTTCGTGAAATTATTTTCTAATGGTTATAAATGCTAAAAATAGCAAGAAATTGTGGGTGACAGCTTATGAAATCGTGAATTTTAGCCTCCGAGAAATTATTTTCTGAAGGGTTGCAATGACTAAAAATGGCCAAAAATCATGGTTTATAGCTCATAAAATCATGAATTTTGGCCCCTATGAAATTATTTGTCAGTGGGTCGCAACACTGTGGCCAAAAATTATGTGTTATAGCTCATCAATTTATGAAGTTTGGCCTCTGTAAAATTATTTTTCTTGGCCTGAAATGACTAAAAATGACCAGAAATCGTGGATAAATTTTAGACTCTATGAAATTAGTTTCCGATAGGTGGAAATGACTAAAAATGCTACAATCTTGGATTTTAGCTCATAAAATCTTAAAATTTAGCTGCTATGAAATTATTTTCCAAAGGGTAAAAAGGACTAAAGATAGCTAGAAATTATGGATTGTAACTCATGAAATTGTGTATTTCGGCCCCTACACAATTATTTTCCAATTGGTCAGCACGACTGAAAATGGCTAGAAATCATGGATTCTAGCCCATGAAATAATAAATTTTGGCTTCTATAAAATTATTTTTTAATGGTTCAGAATGACTATAAATAACCACCAATTATAGGTTATAGCTCATAAAATCATGAATTTTGGCCTCCGAGAATGCCAATGGCTCAAAATAACTAAAAATAGCTAGAAATCTTGGGTTATAGCTCATGAAATTATTAAGTATGGCCTCCGTGAAATTATTTTCCCATGTTTTAGAAAGACTAAAAATGGCCGCAAATCATTGGTTAGTCAAGAAATTATGAATTTTAGCTTCCGTGAAATTATTTGTCAATGTCTTGTAATGACTTAAAATGGCCAAAAATTTTGGGTTAGCACATGAAACCTTGAATTTTGGTCTCTACAAAGTTATATGCCAATGGCTCGGAATGAGTAAAAATGGCAAAAAGTCTTCGGTCATAGCTCATGAAATCATAAATTTTAGACTCCATGAAATTATTTTCTAATGGGTAGAAACAACATAAAATGCCCACAAATCGTGAGTTATAACTAATAAAATTCTAAATTTTGAATTCCACAAAATTATTTGCCAAATGAGTCGAATGACTAAAAATGGAAAAAATAGCAGGTTACAGCTCATGAAAACTTGAATTTTGGCCTCCCATAAATTTATTACCAATTGCTCGAAATGACTAAAATGGCCAAACATCACCAAGTCATATCTCATGAAGTCGTGAATTTTGACCTGCGTGAAATTATTTGTCAATGGCTCAAAATGACTAAATATGGTAAAAACATAGTGGGTTATAGCTCATAAAATCATGGTTATAGTTCACGAAATCATGAATTTTGGACTCCGTGAAAATATTTTCCAATGGATAGAAATGACTAAAAAGTCCACAAATCATGGGTTATAGCACATGAAATCCTAAATTTGGCCACCGCAAAGTTATTTTCCAATGGGTGAAATGGACTAAAAATAGCCAGAAATTATGGGTTGTAACTCATGAAATCATGAACTTTGGCCTCTTCAAAATTATTTTCCAACGGGTCAGAATGACAAAAAAATAGCCTAAATCATGGGTTATAGCTTATGATATTGTGAATGTTGGCACCAGTGAAATTTGTCAATTGATCGAAATGATTATAAGTGGCCAGAAATTATGGGTTATAGCTCATGAGACTGTGAATTTTAGACTATGGAAAATTTTTCAACAATGGGTAAAAATGAATAAAAAGGCCACAAATCTTGTATTATAGCTCATGAAGTTATGAATATTGGCCTCTATGAAATTATTTTCCAATGGGTAAAAAGATTAAAAATAGCCAAAAAACGTGGGTTATAGCTCATAAACTTGTGAATTTTAAATCATTGGTTATAGCTTATGAAATCGTAAATTTTGACTTCTGTAAAATTATTTTTCAATGGATCAGAAATACTAAAAATGATAAAAAATCATGGGTTATAGGCCAAAAAATCATGAATGTTGGAGTCCACGATATTATTTACCAATGGGTTGGAATGACTAAAAATGGCTATAAAACGTGGCTTATAACACAAGAAATCGTGAATTTTAGGCTCCGCAAAAGTATTTTTAAATGGGCAAAAAGCCTAAAAAGCCAACAAATTATAGGTTATAGCTCATGAAATCCTAAATTTTTTACTCCATGAAATTATTTTTTAATGGGTAGAAAAAACTAAAAATAGCCGGAAATCATGGGTTATTACTCATGCCTGCGTAAAATTATTTTCAAAAGGTCAAAATGACTAAAAATGGCCAAACAATCGTGGGTTATAGCTCATAAAATTGTAAATTTTGCCCTCTGTGAAATTATTTGTCAATTGGTTGAAGCGAATGAAAATGGCCGTAAATTATGGGTTATAGCTTACAAAATCATGAATTTGGGCTCTACATAGTTATTTGCCAATGGCTCGAAATGACTAAAAATGGCCAGAAATTATGGGTTATAGCTCATAAAGTTGTTAACTTTTGACTCCGTGAAATTATTTTCCAATGGGTAGAATTGACTAAAAATGCAACAAATCGTGGTTATAGCTCATGATCTCTTGAATATTAGTCTCCTTGAAATTATTTTCCAATGGGTAAAAAGGACTAAGAAAGCCAAAAATCATGGGTTATAACCTTATAAAATCATGAATTTTGATCTCTAGAAAATTATTTTCCAGTGGGTTAGAATGATTAAAAATGGCAAAAAATCATGGATTATAACTCATAAAATCATGAAGTTTAGCCTTCTTTAAATTATTTTTAATGGGTCGTAACGACTATAAGTGGCCACAAATCGTGGATTATATCTCATAAAATTGTGAAGTTTGGACTCATGAAATTAAGTTCCAATGGATAGAAACGACTAAAAAGGCCACAAATCGTAGGTTATAGCTCATAAAATCATGAAGTTTAGCCTTCTTTAAATTATTTTTAATGGGTTGTAACAACTATAAATGGCCACAAATCGTGGGTTATAGCTCATGAAATTATGAATTTGAGACTCCACAAAATTATTTGCCAATGGGTCAAAATGACTAAAATGGCTAAAAATAGTGGGTTATAGCACATGAGAACGTTAATTTTGGCCTCTGAGAAATTAATTGCCAATGGCTCGAATTGACTAAAAATAGCCAAACATCATCAAGATATAGCTCATGAAGTCGTGAATTTTGACCGATAAAATTATTTGCTAATGACTTGAAATTACTAAAAATGGTAAAACAAATAGCAGATTATAGCTCATGAAACTGTGGGTGTTCATGAAATCATGAATTTTGGACTCCGCGAAAATATTTTCCAATGGATAGAAATGACTAAAAAGTCCATAAATCATGGATTATAGTTCATAAAATCTGAATTATTTTCTCCGTGAAATTATTTTCTAATGGGTAAAAAGGACTAAAAATAGCTAGAAATCGTGGGTTGTAACTCAATAAATCATTAACTTTGGCCTCTCCAAAATTATTTTCCAATGGACAAGAAATCATGAACTTTGGCCTCTCCAAAATTATTTTCCAATGGGTCAGAACGACTAAAAATAGGCATAAATTATGGGTTATAGCTCATGAAATCATGAATGATGTCCCAAGTGAAATTGTTTGTCAATTGGTCGGAATGACTATAAGTGGTCAGAAATCGCTGGTTGTAGCTCATGAAATCGTGAATTTTGGACTCCACATAATTATTTCAGAATGTGTAAAATTGACCGAAAAGACCACAAATCTTGGATTACAGCTCATGAAATCGTGAATTTTGATTTCTATAGATATATTTTCCACGCGAAAGCATGAGGAGTGATTAGGATTAGATACCCTGGTAGTCCATGCCGTAAACAATGAGTGTTCACCCTTAGTCTATGCGGAGGGTAAAAAGACTAAAGATAGCCAAAAACCATGGGTTATTGCTCATAAAATTATGAATTTTAAACCAAGAAAGCTCATGAAATCGTGAATTTTAGCCTCTGTGAAATTATTTTGAAATGGGCTAGAAAGACTAAAAATAGTCAAATATCATAGGTTATAGCTCATGAAATTATTTTCCAATGGGTAGAAATGACTAAAAATAGCTCATGAAATTATTCACCAATGGGTTAGATTGACTAAAAATGGCTACAAGTCGTGGCTTATGGCACGTGAAATTATGAATTTGAGACTCCACAAAATTATTTTCAAATGGGCGAGAGACTAAAAGCCCACAAATCATTGGTGATAGCTCATGAAATCCTGAATTTTGTCCGCCGCAAAATTAATTTTCAATGGGTAGAAACGGCTAAAAAAGTAAGAAATCGTGGGTTATAACTCATGAAATCTTGAATTTTGGCCATAGTAAAATCATTTTCCAAATGGTCAGAACGAATAAAAATGGCCAAAAATCATGGTTATAGCTCATGAAATTGTGAATTTTGGACACCATGAAATTATTTGTCAGTGGGTCGAAATGAATGAAAATAGTCACAAATCATGGGTTATAGCTCATGAAATTGTGAATTTGGGCTCTATAAAAGTACTTGCAATTGCTCGAAACGACTAAAAATGGCCAAAAATCATGGGTTATACCTCACGAAATTGTTTACTTTTTACTCCTCAAAATTATTTTTCAATGGGTATAATTGACTAAAAAGGCCACAAATCGTGGGTTATAGCTCATGAAATCCTAAATATTGGTCTTCGCAAAATTATTTTCCAATGGGCAAAAAGGACTAAAAAGCCAAAAATCACGGGTTGTAACTTTATGAAATTGTGAAATTTGGCCTGTGCAAAATTATGTTCCAATGGAAGAACAACTAAAAATGACAAAAATCCTAGATTATAGCTCAAAAAATCATGAACTTCGGTCTCCGTAAAATTATTTTTTAATGGGTTGTAACAACTATAAATGGCCACAAATCGTGGGTTATGGCTCCTGAAATTATAATTTTGGTTTCGCGAAATTAATTTACAATGTGTAGAAATGACTAAAAAGGCTAGAAATCATGGGTCATGGTTCATGAAACAATGACTTTTGGCCTCCGTGAATCCATTTTCCAATAGTGAAAAAGACTAAAAATAGCTCATGAAATTGCGAATTTTGGCCTTCGTAAAATTATTTGTCAAGCTCAAAATGACTAAAAATAGCCACAAAATATTGGTTGTAGCTCATAAAATCGTGAATTTGTTACTTTACGAATATATTTTCCAATAGGTAGAAAACAACTAAACATAGCCAGAAATAATGGGTTATAAATCATAAAATCATAAATTTTGGCATTCGAAAAATTATTTTCCAAATGGTTGATACAAATAAAAATGACCAAAAATCTTGGGTTATAGCTTATAAAATCGTGAATTTTGTCATTTGTAAAACGTTTTGTCAGTGGGTCAGAACAACTAAAACTAGCTACATAACATGAGTTATAGCTCATGAAATTGTGAATTTTAGCCTCTGTAAAATTATTTGCCCATGACTCTGAACGACTAAAAAAGGCCAGAAATTGTGGGCTATAACTTATGAAGTCATGAATTTTGGTCGTTACAAAATTATTTGCCACTGATTGAAAATAACAAAAAGTGGTAAAAATTATGCATTATCAGCTCACTAAAACATGAATTTTGGCCAACATGAAATGATTTGCCAATGGGTCGGCATGACTAAAAATGATCAAAAATCAAGGGTTATAGCACATGAAATCGTGAATTTTGGCCTCCATGAAATTATTTTCCAATGGCTTGAAATGACTAAAAATAGCTCATGAAATCATGAATTTTGGCCTCCATGAAATTATTTTTAATGGGTTGTAACAACTATAAATGGCCACAAATCGTGGGTTATGGCTCCTAAATTGTAAATTTTGGTTTCGCGAAATTAATTTACAATGTGTAGAAATGACTAAAAAGGCTAGAAATCATGGGTCATGGTTCATGAAACAATGACTTTTGGCCTCCGTGAATCCATTTTCCAATAGTGAAAAAGACTAAAAATAGCTCATGAAATCATGAATTTTAGCCTCAGAAAATTATTTGTCAAGCTCAAAACGACTAAAAATAGCCACAAAATATTGGTTGTAGCTCATAAAATCGTGAATTTTTTACTTTACGAATATATTTTCCAATAGGTAGAAAACAAGTAAACATAGCCAGAAATAATGGGTTATAAATCATAAAATCATAAATTTTGGCATTCGAAAAATTATTTTCCAAATGGTTGATACAAATAAAAATGACCAAAAATCTTGGGTTATAGCTTATAAAATCGTGAATTTTGTCATTTGTAAAACGTTTTGTCAGTGGGTCAGAACAACTAAAACTAGCTACATAACATGAGTTATAGCTCATGAAATTGTGAATTTTGGCCTCTGTAAAATTATTTGCCCATGACTCTGAACGACTAAAAAAGGCCAGAAATTATGGGCTATAACTTATGAAGTCATAAATTTTGGTCGTTGCAAAATTATTTGCCACTGATTGAAAATAACAAAAAGTGGCAAAAAATTATGCATTATCAGCTCACTAAAACATGAATTTTGGCCAACAAGAAATGATTTGCAAATGGGTCGGCATGACTAAAAATGATCAAAAATCAAGGGTTATAGCACATGAAATCGTGAATTTTTGCCTACATAAAATTATTTATCAATTGCTTAAAACAAATAAAAATAGCAAAAAATCATGATTTATAGCTCATAAAATCGTGAATTTTGACCTCCATGAAATTATTTTCTAGCAGATCGGAATGATAAAAAATCATCACAAATCATTTGTAATAGCTCATGAAATCATGAATATTGGCCTCCACGAAATTATTTTCTAATGGGTCAGAGCGATGAAAAATAGCTACAAAACATGGGTAATAACTTATGAAATTGTGAATTTTGGCCTCCGTGAAATTGTTAAAATGACTAAATGTCATGGGTGATCGTACATGAAAACTTGAATTTTGGCCTCAGCAAATTTAATTGCCAATCGCTCAAAATACTAAAAATAGCCAAAAATTATGGATTATAGCTCACAAAATCGTGAATTTTGATCTCCGAGAATGCCATTAGCTCAGAATGCCTAAAAATAGCCAAATATTATAGGTTATAGCTCATCAAATTGTGAATTTTGCCTTCCGTGAAATTGTTTTCCAATGGGTTGGAACGCCTAGAAATGACCACAAATCATTGATTATAGCTCATGAAATCGTGAATTTTGCCTCCTTGAAATTATTTTTCAAGGGCTAGAAGCGACTAAAAATGGTCAAAAATCATGGGTTATAGTACATAATATCAAAAACTTTGTCCTACGCTAAAGTATTTGTCAATGGGTCGGAATGACTAAAAAAGGTCAAACTAATGGATTATAGCTTATGATCATGAATTTTAGCCTCTGTGAAATTATTTTCCAATGGCTTGAAATGACTAAAATGGCCAGAAATTATTTGTTATAGCTTGAGAAATTGTAGTCTTCATGAAATTATTTTTAAATGGTCCGAATAACTAAATATTGCCACAAATCATGGGTTATAGCTCATGAAATCATGACATTTGGCTTTCGCAAAATTATTTATCAATAGCTCAGAGCAACTAAAGATTGCCACAAATCATGGGTTATAGCTCATAAAATCGTGAATTTTCGCCTCTGGGAAATTATTTGCCAGTGGCTCGTAACGAAAAAAGGGCGAAAATCATGGGTTATAGCTCAAGAAATCGTGAATTTTGGCCTTCAAGGAAATATTTGCCACTTGGTACAAACGATTGCAATTGGCCAAAAATCATGGGTCTCTTGAAAACTTGAAGTTTAGCCTTCATGACATTATTTACCAATAGGTCTTATTAACTAAAAATGGCCAAATATCATTAGTTATAGTCAAGAAATCGTGAACTTTAGCATTCACGTAATTAGTTTTCTAAAGGCTCAAAATGACTATAAATGGTCAAAAATTATGGGTTATAGCTCATAAAGTCATTTTGAAACGACTCCGAAAAATTAATTATAGTCATTTTGAGCCATTGACAAGTAATTTCATGAAATAGTGAATTTTAACCTCTGAAAAATTATTTTCTAAACGGTCGGAACAACTAAAGGTGGCCACTAATCATGGGTTATAACTCATGACATCGTGAATATTGGCCTCTATAAAATTACTTGTCAATGGCTCAAAACGACTAAAAATGATCACAAATCATGGGTTATATCTCATGAAATTGTGAATTTTAGCCTCTGCGAAATTATTTTCCAATGGCTCGGAATAACTAAAATTGACCAAAAATTGTGGCTTATAGCTCATGATATTGTGAATTTTGGCCTTCAAGGAATTATTTGTCATTGAGTAAAAACGACTAAAACTGGCCAAAAATCGTGGTCTCATAAAAAGGTGAATTTTGGCATTCGCAAAATTATTTGCCAAAATGTTATAATAACTAAAAATAGCTAAAATTCATGGATTATAGCTCAAGAAATCATGAATTTTGGCCTACACGACAATTATTTTTCTATTGGCTCGAAATAATTAAAACTGAAAAAAAAAGTTGTGGATTATAGCTCCTGATATATTGAATTTTGGCCTCCATGAAATTATTTTCCAATGGGTCATAATGACTAAAAATGGCCACAAATCATAGGTTATAGCTCATGAAACTATTAATTTTAGCCTCCACGATATTATTACAAATTGGTCAGAATAACTAAAATTGACTAAAAATCATGGGTTATAGCTCATAAAACATAAATTTTGACCTACGTGAAATTAAATGCTAATAGCTCGAAATGACTAAAAATTGCTAAAAATTATGGATTATAGCTCATGAAATCATAAATTTTGCCTTTCGGGACATTATTTGTCAATAGATTAGAACGATTAAATATGGCTAGAAATTATGGATTATAGCTCATGAAATCGTAAATTTGGGCTCCGTAAAATAATTTTCCAGTAGGTCGAAATGACTGAAAAATGGCCATAAATCATTGGTTGTGGCTTGAAATCGCGAATTACAGCCTCCGTGAAATTATTTGTTAATGCCTCAAAATGACTAAAAATGGCTAAAAATTATGGGTTATAGATCATAAAAGTATTAATTTAGGCCTCTATGTAGTTGTTTGCCAATGGCTCGGAACAACTAAAATTGTCTAGAAATTATGTATTGTAGCTCATGAAATTGCAAATTTTAGACCCCGCAATTAATTTTCCAATGGGTAGAAACTACTAAAAAGATCAAAAATCATGGGTTATAGCTCATGAAATTTTGAATTTTAGCCTTTACGAAATTATTTGCCAACAACTCGGAATGACTAAATATGATCAATAATAGAGGGCTATAGCTCCTGAAATTATGAATTTTGGCCTCCATGAAATTATTTTCTAATGGGCCATAATG
This sequence comes from Asparagus setaceus, assembly GCA_012295165.1. Taxonomy (NCBI): domain Eukaryota; kingdom Viridiplantae; phylum Streptophyta; class Magnoliopsida; order Asparagales; family Asparagaceae; genus Asparagus; species Asparagus setaceus. The sequence goes on from CM022701.1 coordinate 85,541,462, forward strand.
ACTAAAAATGACCACAAATCATAGGTCATAGCTCATGAAATCATTAATTTTAGCCCCCGCAACATGATCTGTCAATGGCTCAAAACGACTAAAAATGATCAAAAATCGTGGGTCATAACTCATAAAATCATGAATTTTGGCCTCCATGATATTATTGCCAATTGGTCAGAATAACTAAAATTGACTGAAAATCATGGGTTATAGCTCATGAAAATATAAATTTTAGCCTACGTGAAATTAATTGCCAATAGCTCAAAACCACTAAAAATAGCTAACAAATTATAGATTATAGCTCATGAAATCATGAATTTTGACTTCCAGGATATTGTTTATCAATGGATCAGAATGACTGAAAATGGCCAGAAAACGTGGATTATAGCTCATGAAATCATAAATTTTGGGCTCCGCAAAATAATTTTTCAATAGGTTGAAATGACTAAAAAATGGCCATAAATCATTAGTTGTGGCTTGAAATCGCAAATTATAGCCTCTGTGAAATTATTTGTTAATGCCTCAAAATGACTAAAAATGGTTTAAAATGATGGGTTATAGATCATAAAAGTATGAATTTAGTCCTCTAAAAAATTATTTGCCAATGGCTCAAAACGACTAAAAATGATCAAAAATCGTGGGTCATAACTCATAAAATCATGAATTTTGGCCTCCATGATATTATTGCCAATTGGTCGAATAACTAAAATTGACTGAAAATCATGGGTTATAGCTCATGAAAATATAAATTTTAGCCTACGGAAATTAATTGTCAATAGCTCAAAACCACTAAAAATAGCTAACAAATTATAGATTATAGCTCATGAAATCATGAATTTTGACTTCCGTGATATTGTTTATCAATGGATCGAATGACTAAAATGACTAGAAAATGTGGATTATAGCTCATGAAATCATAAATTTTGGGCTCCGCAAAATAATTTTTCAATAGGTTGAAATGACTAAAAATGGCCATAAATCATTAGTTGTGGCTTGAAATCGCAAATTATAGCCTCTGTGAAATTATTTGTTAATGCCTCAAAATGACTAAAAATGGTTTAAAATGATGGGTTATAGATCATAAAAGTATGAATTTAGTCCTCTAAAAAAATTATTTGCCAATGGCTCGAAACGACTAAAATTGTCTAGAAATCATGTATTATAGCTAATGAAATTGCAAATTTTGGCCCCAACAATTTATTTTCCAATGGGTAGAAATGACTAAAATGACCAAAAATCATGGGTTATAGCTCATGAAATTATGAATTTTGGCCTTTATAAAGTTATTTGCCAACGGCTCATAATGACTAAATATGATCAATAATCGAGGGTTATAGCTCATGAAATCGTGAATTTTGGTCTCCGCTAAACTATTTACCAATGGGTGAGAACAACTAAAAATGACTAAAAATTGTGTATTACCGCTCATAAATAGATGAATTTTTGCCTCCAGGAAATTAATTGCCAACTTCTCGAAGTGACTAAAAATAGCCAAAATCATGAGTTATAGCTCATGAAAAGTGAATTTTAGCCTCCGGAATATTATTCGCCAATGGCTCGGAATGACTAAAAATGACAAGAAATCGTGGGTTATATCTAATGCAATCGTGAAGTTTGGCCTCCGCGAAATTATTTTCCAATTGGACAGAACAACTAAGAATGGCCACAAATTATTGATTATAGCTTATAAAATCATAAAATTTGGACTCTGTGAAATTATTCGTCAATGGCTCGGAATGACTAAATAAAGGTAAAAAATCATAGGTTATAGCTCATGAATTCGTGAATTTTGGCCTCTATGAAATGTTTTGTCAATGATTCAGAACAACTAAAATGAAATCACAAATTTTGGCCTTCAAGGACAGTATAATATATATATATATATATATATATATATATATATATATATATATATATATATATATATATATATATATATATTATTCGAAACGACCAATATCCGCTAAACACTATCAATGAAGGTTACAAGTCGACGACTTTCACGACAACAAAGGAGAATCGGTTAATGTCTCCAGTACAAGGATTACAAGTTGACAATCCTTGTGAAGAGATCACAAGTATTGATCTCTTCAGCAAAATGCGGGCTCACCCCCGTTTCAATTTAAAGCGGGACTCATCCCGATATTTCAATTCAAAATGCGAGCATGTGGCCCGCGTTGAAGCCCAAAGCGAAGCACATGGCCCGCGTTGAAGCCTAAAAGCGCGGAGCACATGGCCCGCTCGGCTCAAAATGCGGGCCTCGACCCTGCGTCCCTAGTTAAAACGTGACGCGGAGGTCCATCCAGCGTTCCTGCACTAAAATCGAGGCGAGGCTTTGCCAGGCGAACTTGCATTTGACTCATTCAAACATGAGTTGAGCGGTTCCTAAACCGTTTGAGAGATTTAAGAGGTTACACCACTAAACCCCATTATGGAGCAATTTAAGGGGCGGTTACACCTTTAATCCCTATAAATGGGGGTTTTTCACAGCCAAATGGGGCTGGTTGAAAGGGTTTGGCCGGAGAACTAAAAAGAGAGGAGGGAGAAAAGAAAAATCCTTACCTTGCTGTTGTGATGGCGGAGACGATCGGACCTTCATCCATAGTCTGATCAGTGTGAAACTTGGAGGGAAGCCTCAACACTCGTCGTTCCTAATTCTAAACGGTGGAGATTGATTTCTACCAGTTGGATTTAGAGATATCAAGGTTTTACCGAAGCCAATTGTGCAGAGAACTGTTTCTTCTACGCAGCTCCGATCGGCGTGACAATCGGACCTTCATCCGTGGTCTGATCAGCGTGGAACTTGGAGGGAAGCCTCAACACTCGTCGTTCCTAATTCTGAATGGTGAAGATTTATTTTTACCAATTGGATTTAGAGATATTGAGGTTCTACCGAAGATCTGCGTCTTTTTTTTTTAAGAAAGGATCAAACCTCCTTTGCTGGCATCAACTCTCCTAGAGAGTTCAACTCGATTACAGTTCTTAAACTTGCATGGCAAGTTCTTCTCCGCCATTCTTGGCTAAAAGGATTACTAATCCTTTTCTAAAATCAACTCTATCAAAGAGTTCTTAACTCGGCCAGAGTTCTAAACTTGCTCCTGCGAGTTATTTTTCAACCTCGTCCCACGAGTCAAGACGGTCGGATCATCAACGGGATACAAGATTCAAGCTCCTATCGCCACCGTGAAGAACCCAGTTTTAAATAAAAATTTTCCTCGCGAACAAAAGATGGCGACTCCGTTGGGGACGATCTCTTTCACCGATGAAGAGGTGGTGGCGCAATCCGACGTCAAGCTCATTGGGATGACTGTTGGAACTCTGACCGTAGAGTTCGATCAAGCCAAGTTCGAGGAGGCACTCTCCTCCGGATCCCTTAGCCCCAAGGCTATGCGCAAGATCCACAAAGTCTCTAAAGAGATCAAAGTCCCTCCCGTTGCTGCGATCAACCAGATCAATACATACGGTAACATCGTTGCAAAATTACAGCCCCGAGATGGCCAATCGACCAACCAACGCGAACTTCGCGTTTGTGAGCCAAAACGCGATCCCGAGCTTCGCGTTTCTTTTACAGAACGCAAGCCTCGCGTTTATGTGCCTGAACACGAGCCTCGCAAAAGCCAGGCTAAACGCAACCCTCAATGGCGCGTTTCACAGTCGAAACGCGGGTCCCAACCCCGCGTTCAATTGCTCAAATGCGAACCTCGCGTTCAGCAGGGGGTTGCACGCGATCCTCGCGTCCCCACTATAAAACGCGGATCTCAACCCCGCGTTCAATTGCTCAAATGCGAACCTCGCGTTCAGCAGGGGGTTGCACGCGATCCTCGCGTCCCCACTATAAAACGCGGATCTCAACCCCGTGTTCAATTGCTCAAACGCCGAACCTCCATTCAGGGTTGCAAGCCACCACTTCTATCCTGAAACGCGGGTCTCAACCCCGCGTCCAAGCATTCAAATGCGAACCTAGCGTTCCCAATCTAAAACGCGGGTCTGAACCTCACGTTCAAGTGCTCAAACGCGATCTTCGAGTTCCAAGTGCCAAATCATCGGCATATCGGCTATTTGCTCACATGGCCGTCGGTGTTTGACCGATTGACAAATATCATTTGGTCAACCGAGCGGCGGCATTCTCACGCAGAAGGAGACTTCAGAGGTCAATACCTTGGAGTCACTTCTAACATGATCGAGTAGGCGGACCGTCAATCTCTAGCTCCAATGAGCCGAGGCAAATCGGTCTCCGGCTTGAAAGAGGCTTTGAATGACTCGACGGAGTTTACCGACATACTGACTCGAGCAGGGTCATATCCCCGTCAACTATCAAAAGTTAGCTAAAGGAATTGAGTCGATGATGAGCATTCACCATCACGAATCTCAATCCTCTAGTTCTTCGTGGAGCATGTGGCCTTGTCTACGACGGAGAATGATGAAGATTTCAAGAAGAGGCTCGAAGACATCAGGCTATGATGCAAGAAGCCCTGCGATCACAACAAGAGTCCATCGATCAACTTCGAGATATGATAAACCAACTCGTTACAGATAGGGCTCAAGTTCACATGTTCGACTCAACACCTCGGTAGGAATCATCACGAAGGAGGGTTGATCCTCAAACGAAAAGAAAAGTGAATGAAGCTTGATCAAGAAGCTCATCACATAGAATCTTTATTTGAAGAAGGGAGAGGCCAAAATGAGCAAAGTCCTCAATCGGTAAAAATGCGAGAACTGGAAGCCCGTCTCAATGCCATGGCTAATAGGTACGAGCTCCAAGATCAGGGGGTTGTCGACCGTATCCGTAGAATGGGATACGGTTCCTTATCCTCAAAATTCAAAATCCGGCTATAAGCTTTCGTGACGCGGGATCACCGAACCAACACATCTACCATTTTAGGTCACTGATCGAATGTGATGGCAAGCGATGCCATAGCGACTCGTTTGTTCATTGGCACCCTCAAGGGGTTGCGGCGATTTATTTGCCAATGGGTAGAAATAATTAAAAATAGCTAAAAATCATGGGTTATAGCTCATGAAAACATAAATTTTAGCATTCGCGATAATTATTTGTCAATGGCTTGAAACAACCGAAAATGGCCAAAAATCATGGATTATATTTCATGAAATTATCAATATTTGCTTCCATAAAATTATTTGCTAATGTCTCGGAAGGACTAAAATTGGTCAAAAATCATGAGTTATAGCTCATGAAATCTTGAATTTTGAACTCCGCTAAATTATTTTCTTACGGACAAACAAGCCCACAAATAATCAATTATAGCTCATGAAATCCTGAATTTTAGCCTTCATAAAATTATTTTCCAATGGGTAGAAATGACTAAAAATAGCTAGAAATTGTGGGTTATAATACATTAAATCGTGAATTTCGGCCTCCGCAAAATTATTTTCTAAAGGGTCAGAAAGACTAAAAATGGCCAAAACTCGTGAGTTGTAGTTCATGAAATCGTGAATTTTGGCTTCAATGATATTATTTGCCAATAGGTCAGAACAACTAAAACTGACTAAAAATCATGGATTATAGATCATGAAAACGTGAAGTTTGGCCTCCGTGACAGTAATTGCCAATGGTTTGAAATGACCAAAAATAGTCAACAAAATCTTAGTTATTAGTTCATGAAATTGTCAATTTTAGCATCAAGGATATTATTTGCCAATGGCTTAGAGCAACAAAAATGGGCACAAATCATGGGTTATAGCTCGTGAAATCGTGAATTTTAGCATCTGCGAAATTATTTTTCAATGGGATAGAAGACTAAAAATTGCCACAAATCAATGGTTATAGCTCATGAAATCGTGAATTTTGGCCTCTCTGAAATTATTTGTTAATGACTTCGAACAAATGGGCAATAATTGTGAGTTATAGCTTATAAAATTGTGAATTTTGGCCTTTGAGAAATTATTTGCTGGTGGATTGGAATGACTGAAGATAGTCACCACTCATGGGTTATAACTCATGAAATCTGAATTTTGGACTCTGCAAAATTATTTGTCAATGGCTCGAAAAGACTAAAAATTGCCAGAAATTATGGGTTATAGCTCATGAAATTATTTTCCAATAGGCAAAAATGACTTAAAATGACCACAAATCATGACTTATAGCTCATGAAATTCTAATTATTGGTCTCCACAAAATTATTTTCCAATGGGTAGAAAGGATAAAAATACCTAAAAATCATGAGTTGTAACTCATAAAATCATGAATTTTTGCCTCTACAAAATTATTCCAATAGGTCGAATGACTAAAAATGGCAAGAAATTGTGGATTATAACTCATTAAATCGTGAATTTTAGCCATCGTGATATTATTTGCCAATAGGTTTGAACGATTAAACATAACTAAAAGCATGGATTATAGCTCATGAAATCGTGAATTTTAACCTCCGTGACATTTATTGTCAATGGTTGGAAATGATAAAAATATCTACAAATCATAGTTTATAGCTCATGAAATCGTGAATTTTAGCATCGAGGATATTGTTTGCCAATGGCTCAGAATAACTAAAAATGGCCAAAAAAACATGGATAATAGCTCATGAAATCATGAATATTGACCTCTGCGAAACTATTTTCCAATGGGCAGAATGATTAAAAATGGCCACAAGCTATTGGTGCCCATAAAATTGTGAAATTTGACTTCCAAAATAATATTTGTCAATGGCTCAAAACGACTACAAAATGGCCAGAAATCGTGAGTTATTGCTTATGAAATTGTGAATTTTGGTCATTGCAAAAATATTTTTGAAAGGGTCAAAATGACTATAAGTGACCATAAATCATTGGCTATTGCTTGCAATTGTGAATTTTGGTCTCTGTAAAATTAATTGTCAATGCCTCGAAATGACTAAAAATGGTCCAAAATTGTAGGTTATAGATCATGAAAACATGAATTTTGGCCTCTGCAAAATTAATTGCCAATGGCTTAGAATGACTAAAAATGGCAAGAAATTGTGGATTATAACTCATTAAATCGTGAATTTTAGCCATCGTGATATTATTTGCCAATAGGTCGAATGACTAAAATGACCCAAAATCATGGGTTATATAGCTCATAAAATCATGAATTTTGGCCTCCATGAAATTATTTGTTAATGACTTGAACAAATGGGCAATAATTGTGAGTTATAGCTATAAAATTGTGAATTTTGGCCTTTGAGAAATTATTTCTTTGGTGGATTGGAATGATGAAGATAGTCACCACTCATGGGTTATAACTCATGAAATCTGAATTTTGGACTCTGCAAAATTATTTGTCAATGGCTCGAATGACTAAAAATGACCCAAAATCATGGGTTATAGCTCATGAAATTGTGAACTTTGACTCATAAAATTATTTTCCAATAGGCAAAATGACTTAAAATGACCACAAATCATGACTTATAGCTCATGAAATTCTAATTATTGGTCTCCACAAAATTATTTTCCAATGGGTAGAAAGGATAAAAATAGCTAAAAATTATGAGTTGTAACTCATAAAATCATGAATTTTGCCTCTACAAAATTATTCCAATAGGTCGAATGACTAAAAATGGCAAGAAATTGTGGATTATAACTCATTAAATCGTGAATTTTAGCCATCGTGATATTATTTGCCAATAGGTTTGAACGACTAAACATAACTAAAAAGCATGGATTATAGATCATGAAAACGTGAATTTTAACCTCCGCGACATTTATTGTCAATGGTTGGAAATGATAAAAAATATCTACAAATCATAGTTTATAGCTCATGAAATCGTGAATTTTAGCATCGAGGATATTGTTTGCCTATGGCTCAGAATAACTAAAAATGGCCAAAAAAAATATGGATAATAGCTCATGAAATCATGAATATTGACCTCTGCGAAACTATTTTCCAATGGGACAGAATGATTAAAAATGGCCACAAGCTATTGGTGCCCATAAAATTGTGAAATTTGACTTCCAAAATAATATTTGTCAATGGCTCAAAACGACTACAAAATGGTCAGAAATCGTGAGTTATTGCTTATGAAATTGTGAATTTTGGTCATTGCAAAAATATTTTTGAAAGGGTCAAAATGACTATAAGTGACCATAAATCATTGGCTATTGCTTGCAATTGTGAATTTTGGTCTCTGTAAAATTAATTGTCAATGCCTCGAAATGACTAAAAATGGTCCAAAATTATAGGTTATAGATCATGAAAACATGAATTTTGGCCTCCGCAAAATTAATTGCCAATGGCTTAGAATGACTAAAACTGGCTAGAAATCATGTGTTATAGCTCCTGAAATTGTAAATCTTAGCCTCCGTAATTTATTTGCTAATGGGTAGAAATGACTAAAAATGACCCAAAATCATGGGTTATATAGCTCATAAAATCATGAATTTTAGGCTTTGTGAAATTATTTGGCAATGGGCCGAAATGACTAAATATGATCAATAATCGAGGGTAATAGCTCATGAAATCAAGAATTTTGGCCTCCATTAAATTATTTACCAATGGGCCAGAATAACTAATATGAATAAAAATAGTGTATTATCGCTCATAAATACGTGAATTTATCAATTGTCAATAGCTCGAAGCGACAAAAAATAGGCAAAAATCATGGATTATAACTCATGAACTCGGGAATTTTGGCCTCCAGAATAGTATTTGCAAATAGCTCAGAATGACTAAATATGACTAGAAATCGTGGGTTATATAGCTAATGAAATCATAAATTTTAGCATCCGCAAAATTATTTTTCAATGGGTCAAAATAACTAATAATAGCCACAAATCATAGGTTATAGCTTATGAAATCGCAAATTTTGGACTCCGTGAAATTATTCATCAATGGATTGGAACAACTAAATAAAGGTCAAAAATTAGTGGGTGATCATGAAATCGTGAATTTTGGTCTCTATGAAATTTTTATCAATGGCTCAGAATGACTAAAAATAGCCAGAAATCATGTGTTCTGACTCATAAAATCATAAATTTTGGCCTCCATAATTTATTTGCCTATGTGTAGAAATGATAAATAAAAAAAGGCTCAAAATCATGGGTTATAGCTCATGAAAACATGAATTTTGATGTCTGCGAAATTATTTGCCAATGGCTTGAAACAACCGAATATAGCAAAAAATAATGGGTTATATTTTATGAAATTGTCAATGTTTGCTTCCATAAAATTATTTGCTAATGTCTCGAAACAACTACAAATAGTCAAAAATCATGGGTTATAGCTCATGAAATCGTGAATTTGGGCTTTGTCAACGACTTGAAATGACTAAAAATGACTAGAAATTATGGATTATAGCTCATGAAATTGTTAACTCTTTACTCCGCAAAATTATTTTCAAATGGGTAGAATTGACTAAAAAGGCCACAAATCGTGGGTTATAGCTCATGAGATCTTGAATATTGGCCTCTGCGAAATTGTTTTCCCATGGGTAAAAAGGACTATAATGCCAAAAATCATGGGTTGTAACTTTATGAAATCATAAAATTTGGCCTCTACAAAATTATGTTCTAATGGGTTAGAATGACTAAAGTTGGCCAGAAATCATGGATTATAGCTCATAAAATCATGAACTTCAATCTCCGCAAAGTTATTTTTTAATGGTTGTAATGACTATAAATTACTACAAATCATGGGTATAGCTCATGAAATTATAAATTTTGGACTCATAAAATAAATTTCTAATGTGTAGAATCGACTAAAAATGACTAGAAATTATGGATTATAGCTCATAAAATCGTGAATTATAGCTCATAAAATCATGAACTTCGATCTCCACAAAGTTATTTTCAAATGGATAAAAAAGACTAAAAAGCCCACAAATTATGGGTTATAGCTCATGAAATCCTAAATTTTATCCATCGCAAATTACTTTCTAATGGGTAGAAATGGCTAAAATTAGCTAGAAATCATAGATTATAACTCATGAAATGATGAATTTAGGTCTCCAAAAATTATTTTCTAATGGTCAAAACTTATGGTTTGTAACTTATGAAATCATGAATTTTGGCCTCCATGAAAGTATTTGTCCTTGGTTCGGAACGACTAAAAATGGCCACAAAACGTTGGTCATAGCTCATGAAATCGTGAATTTTTTTACGCCACAAAATTATTTTCCAATAGGTAGAAATATTTAAAAATAGCCAGAAATAATGGGTTATAACTCATGAAATGATGAATTTCGGTCTCCAAAAAATTATTTTCTAAATGGTCGGTATGACTAAAATGGCCAAAAATCATGGGTCACAGCTTATAAAATCGTGAATTTTAGCCTTCACAAAACTTTTTATCAGTGGGTCAAAATGACTAAAACTAGCCACAAAATATGGGTTATAGCTCATGAAATCGTGAATTTTGGTCTCTATGAAATTTTTATCAATGGCTCGAATGACTAAAAATAGCCGTAAATCATGTGTTCGACTCATAAAATCATAAATTTTGGACTCATAAAATAAATTTCTAATGTGTAGAATCGACTAAAAATGACTAGAAATTATGGATTATAGCTCATAAAATCGTGAATTATAGCTCATAAAATCATGAACTTCAATCTCCGAAAGTTATTTTTAATGGTTGTAATGACTATAAATTACTACAAATCATGGGTATAGCTCATGAAATCAAGAATTTTGGCCTCCAGAATAGTATTTGCAAATAGCTCAGAATGACTAAATATGACTAGAAATCATGGGTTATAGCTCATGAAATCGTGAATTTTTACGCCACAAAATTATTTTCCAATAGGTAGAAATATTTAAAAATAGCCAGAAATAATGGGTTATAACTCATGAAATCATGAATTTTGGCCTCTCAAAACTATTTGCCAATGGCTTGAAACAACCGAATATAGCAAAAATAATGGGTTATAACTCATGAAATGATGAATTTAGGTCTCCAAAAATTATTTTCTAATGGTCAAAACTTATGGTTTGTAACTTATGAAATCATGAATTTTGGCCTCCATGAAATTATTTTCCAATAGGCAAAAATCATGGATTATAACTCATGAAATGATGAATTTAGGTCTCCAAAAATTATTTTCTAATGGTCGGTATGACTAAAATGGCCAAAAATCATGGGTTATAGCTCATGAAATTATAAATTTTGGACTCAGTGAAATTATTCATCAATGGATTGGAACAACTAAATAAAGGTCAAAAATTAGTGGGTGATCATGAAATCGTGAATTTGGGCTTTGTCAACGACTTGAAATGACTAAAATGGCCAAAAATCATGGGTTATAGCTCATGAAATTGTTAACTCTTTACTCATAAAATTATTTTCTAATGGTCAAAACTTATGGTTTGTAACTTATGAAATCATGAATTTTGGCCTCCATGAAAGTATTTGTCCTTGGTCTGAACGACTAAAATGGCCACAAAACGTTGGTCATAGCTCATGAAATTGTTAACTCTTTACTCATAAAATTATTTTCTAATGGTCAAAACTTATGGTTTGTAACTTATGAAATCATGAATTTTGGCCTCGCAAAACTATTTGCCAATGGCTTGAAACAACGAATATAGCAAAAATAATGGGTTATAACTCATGAAATCTTGAATTTCAGCCTCCACAAAATTATTTTCTAATGGTCAAAACTTATGGTTTGTAACTTATGAAATCATGAATTTTGGCCTCCATGAAAGTATTTGTCCTTGGTTGAACGACTAAAATGGCCAAAAATCATGGGTTATATAGCTCATAAAATCGTGGATTATAGCTCATGAAATTGTTAACTCTTTACTCATAAAATTATTTTCTAAATGGTGGTATGACTAAAATGGCCAAAAATCATGGGTCCTGACTTATAAAATCGTGAATTATAGCTCATAAAATCGTGAATTATAGCTCATAAAATCATGAACTTCAATCTCATAAAGTTATTTTTTAATGGTTGTAATGACTATAAATTACTACAAATCATGGGTATAGCTCATGAAATCGTGAATTTTGGTCTCAGAAAATTAATTGTCAATGCCTCGAAATGACTAAAATGACTAGAAATTATGGATTATAGCTCATAAAATCATGAACTTCAATCTCCTAAAGTTATTTTTTAATGGTTGTAATGACTATAAATTACTACAAATCATGGGTATAGCTCATGAAATCGTGAATTTTGGTCTCTATGAAATTTTTGTCAATGGCTCGAATGACTAAATATGACTAGAAATCGTGGGTTATAGCTCATGAGATCTTGAATATTGGCCTCTGAAATTATTTTCCCATGGGTAAAAGGACTATAATGCCAAAAATCATGGGTCCTGACTTATAAAATCGTGAATTATAGCTCATAAAATCATGAATTATAGCTCATAAAATCATGAACTTCAATCTCCGAAAGTTATTTTTTAATGGTTGTAATGACTATAAATTACTACAAATCATGGGTATAGCTCATGAAATTATAAATTTTGGACTCATAAAATAAATTTCTAATGTGTAGAATCGACTAAAAATGACTAGAAATTATGGATTATAGCTCATAAAATCGTGAATTATAGCTCATAAAATCATGAACTTCGATCTCCACAAAGTTATTTTCAAATGGACAAAAAAGACTAAAAAGCCCACAAATTATGGGTTATAGCTCATGAAATCCTAAATTTTATCACCGCGAAATTACTTTCTAATGGGTAGAAATGGCTAAAATTAGCTAGAAATCATAGATTATAACTCATGAAATCTTGAATTTCAGCCTCCACAAAATTATTTTCTAATGGTCAAAACTTATGGTTTGTAACTTATGAAATCATGAATTTTGGCCTCCATGAAAGTATTTGTCCTTGGTTCGGAACGACTAAAAATGGCCACAAAACGTTGGTCATAGCTCATGAAATCGTGAATTTTTTTACACCACAAAATTATTTTCCAATAGGTAGAAATATTTAAAAATAGCCAGAAATAATGGGTTATAACTCATGAAATGATGAATTTCGGTCTCCAAAAAATTATTTTCTAAATGGTCGGTATGACTAAAATGGCCAAAAATCATGGGTCACAGCTTATAAAATCGTGAATTTTAGCCTTCACAAAACTTTTTATCAGTGGGTCAAAATGACTAAAACTAGCCACAAAATATGGGTTATAGCTCATAAAATTATGAATTTTGGCCTCTGCAAAACTATTTGCCAATGACTCTGTAAGTGTCGGAATGTCTGACGCGTATATTTTGTAAAAAAAATTCAAAGTGGTTCTAGTATCACTTTGTTTGTAAAAAAAATGTGAGGTGCATGCTTCCATAAATTTATTTCTTCCTGTTAATTACTCTTGATAAAAGAAACCCCTGATTAATAGAAAGCAAAGAACTAAATAGACTTCAGAAATTAAATGCGGAGAGATATTGATTTTATTATCTTTCTAATGCATTACAAAATTTAAGAGAAAGAAGATGGGATCTTGGGTCTCCAGACAATGTTTTGGAGCCCTCCTCCCTTTCAAAATAAAAATGCAGAGGACCTTGTCGTTGCTATTTCAGACTCCAAACCTCTCTTTTTCAATCTCTCAGCCTTTTCTCTATCTTTTTGTTATTCTTTTGTTATCCAATGTTCTGTTCTTTTCCTTGTCCCTTTTCTTGTCTCTGTCCCCTTCAAATGGCAAATGAGGTCTCAATTTATAAGACGGCAAGGGGAAGTTATTGCCAGTGTTGGAAAGGGATTGGTGGGAGAGTTATGATAACTTCCTTATCGAAACTTCCTTATCAAGATTGTTGCGTTCATTTATCATAACGAATATTTTCTTTATTTTTCACTTCTCATATATTTATCCACTTATCTTTTGTGTTTCTTAAAATAAGCGTTATGAGGAGCCCATATACCTTCAAGCTAAAATTAGGTTTGTATGAGGGTGAGTATCTTTGAATTAGATTTTATTGCCAAGGCTTATGATCACATGACAACACCAATATATTAAAATTGACATGCACCCTCTAGTTTGAGAATTTGGTTAATATGAAGGGATGAGGCATGTGTTTTTTGTGTTGGATTAACAGAGGGTGCATATACTCTCAAATTTACATGAGGTGCTGTCATCCTCACCTTGATTTTCATTTATATGAGGTACTATCCCTCACATTGGTTTTGATTTATATGAGGTACTATCCCTCATATTGGTTTTGATTTATATGAGGTATTATCATCCTCACAATAGATTTTGTTGATAAGGCTTGTTGAGCTCATCAAATTTGATAACTACAAGGGGAAGGCGTGCCTCTCTGAATTAATTAATATGGAGGGCCTACCTTCATTAGTTTTGATTTATATGAGGTACTATCCCTCATATTGGTTTTGATTTATATGAGGTACTATCATCCTCACAATAGGTTTTGTTGATAAGGCTTGTTGAGCTCATCAAATTTGATAACTACAAGGAGAAGGCGTGCCTCTCTGAATTAATATGGAGGGCCTACCTTCATTGGTTTTGATTTATATGAGGTACTATCCCTCATAGTGATTTTGATTTATATGAGGTACTATCATCCTCACAATAAGTTTTATTGATAAGGCTTGTTGAGCTCATCAAATTTGACAACTACAAGGAGAAGGCATGCCTCTCTGAATTAATTAATATAGAGGGCCTACCTTCAAGTTAACTTGTATATGAGCTTGTTGATACATGAAATTTTTTTTGTGTGTCTACAGGCTCTGAACGACTAAAAATGGCCAGAAATCGTGGGTTATAGCTCAAGAAATCATGAATTTTGGCATTCATAAAACTATTTTTCACTAAGTGAAAATAACTAAAAATGGCCAAAAATCATGGATTATTAGCTCACTAATACATGAATTTTGGCCTATGTGAAATGATTTGAATGACCAAAAATGGTTAAAAATCAAAGGTTATAGCTCATAAAAATCATGAATTTTGGCCTCCACGAAATTATTTATCAATTATTTAAAATAGTTAAAATATTTTAGGATAATTAGGATAAAAGGAAACTAGTATAACTTTTATTAAAACTAGATTTCTTCTCTTTTATGCCTTAATTTTAATTATGTATAGATTAATTAGTTGATAGTATATTCTAATTTGATAGGTTACACTTTCCTTAAGTGGTTTGATAATCTATATTTATTAGTATTCTAGGATTATTGTTTTGAATTGATTATCTATGCATAAATTTTATTTTTATTTTTATAATCTATCTTTATAACCTATGCTTTCTTTAATTAGATTGATAGGTTATTCTTTTCAATTCACAAAATGAATTAAAAAAGAGAGTTATTTCTAGATCTAATAATTAGTTATCGAGTGGAATCTATCCTCATTTCATAATCTAACTCTCTCTCTCTCTCTCTCTCTCTCTCTCTCTCTCTCTCTCTCTCTCTCTTTTATTTTCTAGTTTTATTAGCTTTCATATTTTCCTTTTTTCTAATTCTTATAGTTTTACATTTTCTTTCTAATTCTTTTACCTCCATTTTCTTTCCCCTCTTTTTCTTGGTTTTCTTTTTATTTCTTTTATTTTTATTTTTCTATTTTCTCATTTGCATGTTTATTCTCTCCTCTCTCTCTCTCCACTTTCTTATTTTATTTTTATTTTCCTTTTAAAACAACAAAATCCATAAACTCTTTTCAACACCTTTTTCATAAAAAACATGTTTTCAAATAACTCTCAAAAGAAAAATTCAATTTAAAGAACAAAATCCTCCTTGTAGTTCAACATTTTCTATACTATAACTTGGATGTGCACTTGCAACACACTCTATTTCACACACAAGTTTTGAGTGTGAAATAAAGGAAATAAAATTATTTGCTAATGTTTTGGAATGACTAAAATGATCAAAATTATAGATTATAGCTAATAAATTCATGAATTTTGAACTCAGTGAAATTATTTTCTAATGGGCAAAGAAGACCAAAAAATGCCATAAATCATAGGTTATAGCTCATGAAATCCTAAATTTTGGAATTCATAAAATTATTTTTTAATGGACAAAAATGACTAAAAATAGCCAGAAATCGTGGGTTATAACACATGAAATCGTGAATTTTGACGACCGCGAAATTATTTTCCAAAGGGTCGAAACAACTAAAAATGGCCAAAAATTATGGGTTATAGCTCATGAAATTGTGAATTTTGGCCTCCACGATATTATTTGCCAAAGTATCAGAACTACTAAAAATGACAAAAATCATGATTTATAGATAATGAAAACATGAATTTTGGCCTTCATCATGAAAACATGAATTTTGGCCTCCGCGACTGTAATTGCCAATGGTTCAAAATGACTGAAATAGCCAAAAAATCATAGTTAATAGCTCGTGGAATTGTCAATTTTGGCAATAGAGATATTATTTGGCAATGGTTTAGAAAAACTAAAAATGACAAAAAATTATGGGTTATAGCTCATGAAATTGAGAATTTTGGTATTCACGAAATTATTTTTCAATGGGACAGGACGACTAAAAATCGCCACAAATCAATGGTTATAGCTCACGAAATTGTGATTTCCTCTATGAAATTCTTTGTAAATGGCTTTGAACGACTAAAAAATAATCAATAATTATGGGTTATAGCTCATGAAATCGTGAATTTTGGCCTCTGTGAAATTATTTGCCAATGGCTCGGAACGACTGAAAATGGCCACAAATTTTTCTATTTTCTCATTTGCATGTTTATTCTCTCCTCTCTCTCTCTCTCTCTCTCTCTCTCTCTCTCTCTCTCTCTCTCTCTCTCTCTCTCTCTCTCTTTATTTTCTAGTTTTATTAGCTTTCATATTTTCTTTTTCTAATTCTTATAGTTTTACATTTTCTTTCTAATTCTTTTACCTCCATTTTCTTTCCCCTCTTTTTCTTGGTTTTCTTTTTATTTCTTTTATTTTATTTTTCTATTTTCTCATTTGCATGTTTATTCTCTCCTCTCTCTCTCTCTCTCTCTCTCTCCATCTCTCTCCCCCTCTTTTTTCTTCCTCCATTCGGCTCCCACATTCCTCCACTCTCTCTTCCATCCTTCCCCTCCAGTCTCCTCCTCTTCTTCACATTCCTCCATGACCCCACCCTCCCCCTCCCTCCCTCCATGCTCACCTCCGGCCATCCATTCTTTTGACCCACCACCCCTGACCACCGCCTTCCAGCCTCCACCTCCATCTCAGATCCTCATGCCGGCCTCCTCGCCTTCCCTCAACCCCAGCCTCCTGCCCGCCCGCCCCTCCTCTTCGCCTCCCCTCCCGCTCCTCTCCTCTTCACGCACCAGATGCTTGCCGCCTCCTCCTCGCTGCCGGCAACCCCGGCCTTGCTGACCGCCCGGGCAGACCCGGACCGGCCATCCCGCCGCCCTCGCCTCCTCCTGGCTGCTGATCCCGGCGTCCCGAGCACAGCAGCGCCGCTCAGCCAGATCTCGGCGCCGTCGTGCGTCTCGTGCACGCCGTTGAGCCGTCGTCGCGCGTCGTCGTCTTGATTCCGTCGGCGGCCTGCAATGGAATTTGAGGCAAGATCCTACTACCTTTGACTCAGATTTTATATTTTAGATTATTTAGGAATTATTATGTGCAAGATCCGATGCGTTGTCCTATTTTATACTTTTAGATTATTTATGAATTATTATGTGCAAGATCCCTCTTGCCGTTGTCTCATTTATTTATTTTTATGAATTAATTCAGATATGTGTAGTTAGTTCGTGCCAATTTATTATCATATGTGCGTTATCGATTATATTTTAGTGAATGTTGGGTAGTAGAAATGGCAGTGATGATTGGATAGGTTAGATTGATCTATGATTAATTTCGTGCTATTTGGAAGTGAGAATGTATTTTAGGATATTTCTAGCATTTATTATAATTATGAAAATATTTTAAAGAAATTATTTGGTGAAAATAATTCATTTTGAGTAAAAGGTATTTCTTAATTAATTGTTATGATTAAAAGAAATTATTTGGGAGAAAAGAATTTTAAAATATTTTAAGAGGTTTTGTTGAAAAGAAAAGAAATAGAGGTGATTTATGGAAAAGAAAATAGTTATCGCTCATAGATAATATAAAAGAGAAAAGGTATTTTTGAAATATTGGATAATTATGTTGGGAATTAATTTAAAGGATTTTTATGGAAATTTATGTTGAAAACCACGTCATTTCATGTGGTTAACTCCTCTTATTTCACATTTTCATGTTGCACCGTTGTTGATAGTTATTCCGTTCTTGTTTATGATACGACGACATCATTAGAGAGTAATGGCATCGTTATTCATGCTAAGAAGTTTCAAGATCTGAATAGTGAGTTATTAGAGTTATCAATTTCATGTAAATAGCTCGTGCTCTCGCATTTATATCGCTTATTGATTAGTCCTGCTGCATTTATTGTATTCTCGCTTATATTGCATTTATTCATAGTCTTGTTGTGTCCAACCGTAGTAGTTCATGACTTAGGGACTTGGTTCGTCATGAACATGACCTAGTGACATGTGTGTGTTGACCATGTTAGGAGGTGAACCCGTTTGATATATCGACATCGTTGACTTGATTACGAGGCCAGGGGATGGGAAAGTCTTGGTTCATGTGATGGGATATGGTTGTTGATGTATCTTCGGACTTCGCTGGTGAATTTGTGTAGTCACCGGGTTGGTTTGTAGGGCTAAAGTTTGAATTTGTGTAGTCACTTTAGTCGGTGTACTTGTGTATTCACGAGTCCTTGTCAGGACGAGGCGGAATCAGTTTGCGTGTAGTCCTGGCGATTCGTGTAGCGGCATTGGATGCCGTAGAGGATTTGAAGCGATCGTTATCAGGTGATATGAACCGACTAAAAATAATCAATAATTATGGGTTATAGCTCATGAAATCGTGAATTTTGGCCTCTGTGAAATTATTTGCCAATGGCTCGGAACAACTGAAAATGGCCACAAATTATGGGCTATAGCTCATGAATTTATGAATTTTGGGCTCTGCAAAATTATTTGCCAGTTGCTTGTGTAGGGTCGAAAAATGTTTATTGATTGAAAGAACGGGTTACAATCAAATTCTCTCGATTACAGAGGAAGAGGAGATTGATTTGACTCCTCTTTTAAGGTGGGTTCTCGGCGTGATAGGATGCTTCTCTCGATGCTCACGCCGAGATTGCTTCCCGCTGGACGATCGAAAGAAGCTGCGTGATGATCTTGAGATTGCCGATGAAGAGTTTGATCTCTTTCGTGCACAAGTGTTGATCTCTCCAAATTCCAAAAGCCCCTTTCCATAGCCGCCACGGCTATTTATAGGTTTTTAGCATGTAACTATCATCTTTGGAATTGTGAAGCGTGGGTTAATGGGCGTGGGCATAGCGATGCCCACTACTTAGCCCACGAAGCTGTTAGGCTTTCGTGGCCTTTGTGTTCGCGATGCGAAAAGCCCACCGCCACGATGAACGCAGGGGCTGCTAAAGTAGCCGAGCCGCAGAATCGTGAGGCTTACAAGAACGCTGCTGCTACAAGACGTGGAATCTGCATGAACGCTGGAGCTGCTGCAGTAAACGCGGGTGGCGAACCTCGTCAGACGTTGACGCTGCGGGCGAGCCTCGTCGAACTTTGATGCTGCAGGCGAGCCTCGTCAAACCACTGTTGTGGGCGAGCCTCGTCAAACCACTCGTCATATGACTGTTGAGCTTCGTTTCACGTGCGAACCTCGTATTGAATGTCGAGGTTGAATGTCGAGGATCACTGCTGTAGGCGAACCTCGGTTGAATGTCGAGGTTCACTGCTATAGGCGAACCTCGGTTGAATGTTGAGGTTGAATGCCGAGATTCACTGCTGTAGGCGAACCTCGGTCGAATGTTGAGGTTCACTGCTGTAGGCGAACCTCGGTTGAATGTTGAGATTCACTGCTGTAGGTGAACCTCGGTTGAATGTCGAGGTTCACTGCTGTAGGCGAACCTCGGTTGAGTGTTGAGATTCACTGCTGTAGGTGAACCTCGGTTGAATGTCGAGGTTCACTGCTGTAGGCGAACCTCGGTTGAATGTCGAGCCTCGCTGCTTGGCGATCCTCGTTCGACTTTGATGCTGCGGGCGAGCCTCGTCAAACTACTGTTGTAGGCGAGCCTCGTCAAACTACTGTTGTAGGCGAGCCTCGTCAAACTACTGTTGTAGGCGAGCCTCGTCAAACTACTGTTGTGGCGAGCCTCGTCAAACTACTGTTGTAGGCGAGCCTCGTCAAACTTTGAGGTTGTGGGTGATTTTGGCCTATGTAGACGAAGCTTCAAGCACGAGGCGAGCTCCAAGTCTTCATGCGAGCTTGTGCTTGAGGCGAGCTAAGCTCGCGCGAAGCCTTACGGCGAAGCCGTAACATGCTACGAAGAGCGGTCGTAACTTTCAAACCGTATGTCGGAATTGGACGAATTATATATGAAAATCGACCATCTCGACGAGACGGAGCCAACCAAACCGATCCGAAGGGTTCGGTTTGCTCCGGTCATTTTGCCAAATTCCTTCCGGTTTGGGAGATATCGACACTTTTGTCTATTTTGTAAAGTCAAGCATTCAGGTGAACTTAACCTTTAGGCGGGCCTGACTTCACTCAGATGGACCCTTAAGCTCTTTTGCTCATTCCGAGTTGCTGTGTAGGGATTAAGGCAATTTTTATTGCCTACAGCTTGGAATAACTAAAAATGATTAGAAATCGTGAACTTTTGACTCCGTGAAATTATTTTCCAATTGGTAAAAATCACTAAAATGGCCACAGATCGTGGGTTATAACTCATGAAATCTTGGTTATTGGCCTCCACAAAATTATTTTTAATGGGTAGAAAGGACTAAAAATAGCCCAAAACCATAGTTGTAACTCATGAAATTGTAAATTTTAGCCTTTACAAAATTATTCCAATGGATCAGAATGACTAAAAATGGCTAGAAATTATAAATTATAGCTCATGAAATCATGAATTTTAGTGACCATGATATTATTTGCTAATGGATGGTAATGACTAAAAATGGCTAAAAATCATGGGTTATAGATCATGAAAACATGAATTTTAACCTCGGCGACATTTATTGCCAATGGTTCAAAACAACTGAAAATAGTCAAAAATCATAGTTTATATCTCATGAAATTATGAATTTTGGCATTGGGATATTATTTGCTAATGGGTCGAGAACAACTAAAATGGCCGTAGTCAGCGGGGTTGGTTTAATGAGGGCTAAAGTTTGAATGTGTAGTCACTTTAGTGGTGTACTTGTGTATTCACAGAGTCGCTTGTGTCCGGACGGGCCGAATCGGTTTCGCGTGTAGTCCTACGTTAAGTGTGCTTGAAGCATGGATGCGTAGAGGATTTGTGAAGCGATCGGTTATCCGGTGATATGAACCCGACTCTGTGAGTTATGATCGGTGACTGTTATAGGATGGCTAGATCGGACATCGAGTTGAGATATTTGATGATTAGGGCACTGGTTGTCGGACACCAGATACATGTCGATGCTTTATTTCGATTAGATGTTCCATCGTGTATAGTTTGGGGTTATTATTTAGTTATTTACAACTGAGACATACGGTATATACATGAGGGTTTCCTTATTTGGATTATTTCCTTTCGGCGATACTACGTCTCGTTTTGTAGATTTCTTAATATTAATCTCATTCGGATCCTTACATGGGTGGTTAACCGTATTGTTATACTTGATTTGTTCGCATTTTTCGATTACTTGCATTCATTTGTATTATTATTATACCGCTATTTCTTGTGGGATCTTGCGAGTGTGTTATACCGCGCGTACTCCATTCTCTTGGTGTGCGTCGATTTGATAACGGACAGGTCGATGTCTTGATCACCGAGGCGAGGAGTTTTCTCGGTGGAGAACCTTCAGACGGCGGGTAGATCATTTGAAGCTTAGTTCCCCTTTTATTTTCGTGGTTTGATGAACTTAGACTTCTTTCGGTATTTCCATTTTAGCTCGGTTGACATTTATTTTATGATTCTCTAGTCTTAGCTACATGTATTGTTTTGGACATGTGGACTCTTTATAGTCTTGGATGTTATTTCATTTTGGTGATATGGCTCTACGTTACGGATGTTTATCTATTCGCCATGATTGGGATCTGTATTTGTGATTCTTATTATTACTTTGGCCTTGGTATTAGATTGAGGAGAAATGTTTTATTTTATTTGTATTTCTTCTCTCAGCTAATCGGGACTATTCCTTGTCATGGCTTAGAATTTTTAGGCAGTGACAACGATTTCTTCTTTATGCCTTAATTTTATTTATGTATAGATTAATTAGTTGATAGTATATTCTAATTTGATAGGTTACACTTTCCTTAAGTGGTTTGATAATCTATATTTATTAGTATTCGAGTTATTGTTTTGAATTGATTATCTATGCATAAATTTTATTTTTATTTTTATAATCTATCTTTATAACCTATGCTTTCTTTAATTATATTGATAGGTTATTCTTTTCAATTCCAAAATGAATTAAAAGAGAGTTATTTCTAGATCTAATAATTGGTTATCGAGTGGAATTTATCCTCATTTAGAATCTAATTCTCCCCCTCTCTCCCCTCTCTAGCCCTCTCTCTCTCTCTCTCTCTCTCTCTCTCTCTCTCTCTCTTTTATTTTCTAGTTTTATTGCTTTCATATTTTCCTTTTTCTAATTCTTATAGTTTTTGTTTTCTTTCTAATTCTTTTTCTCTCCATTTTCTTTCCCCTTTTTCTTGGTTTTCTTTTTATTTCTTTTATTTTATTTTTCTATTTTCTCATTTGCATGTTTATTCTCTCCTCTCTCTCTCTCTCCCACTTTCTTATTTTTATTTTATTTTCCTTTTAAAACAACAAAATCCATAAACTCTTTTTCAACACCTTTTCATAAAAACATGTTTTCAAATAACTCTCAAAAGAAAAATTCCAATTTAAAAGAACAAAATCCCTCCTTGTAGTTCAACATTTTCTATACTATAACTTGGATGTGCACTTGCAACACACTCTATTTCACACACAAGTTTTGAGTGTGAAATAAAGGAAATAAAATTATTTGCTAATGTTTTGAATGACTAAAATGGTCAAAATTATAGATTATAGCTAATAAATTCATGAATTTTGAACTCGTGAAATTATTTTCTAATGGGCAAAGAAGACCAAAAAGGCCATAAATCATAGGTTATAGCTCATGAAATCATAAATTTTGGCCTCAGGAAAATTATTTGCTAATGTTTTGAATGACTAAAATGGTCAAAAATTGTGGGTTATATAGATCATGAAAGCATAAATTTTAGCCTTCATGAAATTATTTGTCAATGGCTCGAACGACTAAAATGACTAAAAATCATGGATTATAGCACATGAAAATGTGAATTTTGGCCTCCACTAAATTATTTGTCAATAGGTCAGAACAACTAAAAATGACAAAAATCATGATTTATAGATAATGAAAACATGAATTTTGGCCTTCATCATGAAAACATGAATTTTGGCCTCCGCAATAGTAATTGCCAATGTTTTGAAATGACTAAAAATAGCCAAAAATCATAGTTAATAGCTCGTGGAATTGTCAATTTTGGCAATAGAGATATTATTTGGCAATGGTTTAGAAAACTAAAAATGGCAAAAATTATGGGTTATAGCTCATGAAATCATAAATTTTGGAATTCATGAAATTATTTGTCAATGGCTCGGAGCGACTAAAATGACTAAAAATCATGGATTATAGCACATGAAAATGTGAATTTTGGCCTCATGATATTATTTGCCAATGGCTTGAAACAAACGAATATGGCCAAAATTATGGGTTATAGCTCATGAAATTGTAAATTTTAGCCTCTACAAAATTATTCCAATGGATCGAATGACTAAAATGGCTAGAAATTATGAACTATAGCTCATGAATTTATGAATTTTGGGCTCTGCAAAATTATTTGCCAGTTGCTTGGAATAACTAAAAATGATTAGAAATCGTGAACTTTTGACTCCGTGAAATTATTTTTCAATTGGTAAAAATTACTAAAATGGCCACAGATCGTGGGTTATAGCTCATGAAATCTTGGTTATTGGCCTCCACAAAATTATTTTTAATGGGTAGAAAGGACTAAAAATAGCCCAAAACCATAGTTGTAACTCATGAAATTGTAAATTTTAGCCTCTACGAAATTATTCCAATGGATCAGAATGACTAAAAATGGCTAGAAATTATAAACTATAGCTCATGAAATCATGAATTTGAGTGACCATGATATTATTTGCCAATGGATGGTAATGACTAAAAATGGCTAAAAATCATGGGTTATAGATCATGAAAATATGAATTTTAACCTCGGCGACATTTATTGCCAATGGTTCAAAACAACTGAAAATAGTCAAAAATCATAGTTTATATCTCATGAAATTATGAATTTTGGCATTGGGGATATTATTTGCTAATGGGTCAGAACAACTAAAAATGGCCAGAAGTAGTGGGTTATAGCTCATGAAATTGTGAAGTTTGGCCTCCGCGAAACTATTTTCCAATGAGATAGAATGAGTAAAAATGGCCACAAATCATTAGTTATAGCTCAAGAAATTGTGATTTTTAACTTTTGGATATTATTTGTCAATGGCTCGGAACGACTAAAATATTCAGAAATCGTGGGTTATTGCTCGTGAAATCATGAATTTTAGTCTCCGTAAAATTATTTTCCAATGGATCAAAATAACAAAAAAATGGCCATAAATAATTGGTTATAGCTTGAAATTGCAAATTTTGGTCTCTGTAAAATTATATGTCAATACCTCAAAACCACTAAAAATGGTCAAAAATTGTGGGTTATATAGATCATGAAAGCATAAATTTTAGCCTTTGTGATATTATTCGTCAATGGCTCGGAACAACTAAAAATAGCCAAAAATCATGTGTTAAAGCTCATGAAATTATAAATTTTAACCTCCGCAATTTATTTGCCAATGGGTAGAAATAACTAAAAATGTCCAAAAATCATGGATTATAGCTTGTAAAATCATGAATTTTGGCCTTCACGGAATTATTTTCCAATGGCTTGGAACAAGTACAAATGATCAATAATCGAGGTTATAGCTCATGAAAATGTTAATTTGGCCTCCACTAAATTATTTGTCAATAGGTCAGAACAACTAAAAATGACAAAAAATTGAGTATTACCACTCATGAATACATGAATTTTTGCCTTCACGTAATTAATTGCCAATAGCTCAAAGCGACTAAAAATAGCCAAAATTATGGATTATAGCTCATGAAATCACAAATTTTGGCCTCCGGAAAATTATTTGCTAATGTCTTAGAATGATTAAAAATGACCCGAAATCAGGGGTTATAGTTTATGAAATCGAGAATTTTGGTCTCCGCAAAATTATTTTTCAATAGTCGGAGCCACTAAGAATGGCCACAAATCATTGGTTATAAGTTATGAAATCACAAATTTTAGAATTCATGAAATTATTTGTCAATGGCCCTGAACGACTAAATAAAGGTCAAAAAGTGTGGATTATAGCTCACGAAATTGTGATTTTTGACCTCATGAAATGTTTTGTCAATGGCTCAGAGTGACTGAAAATGGCCAGAAATCATGTGTTATGACTCATGAAATCATAAATTTTAGCCATAGTAAGTTATTTGCCAATGGATAGAAATGATTAAAAATGGTTAAAAATCATGGATTATAGCACATGAAAATGTGAATTTTGACATCCGTAAAATTATTTGCCAATGGCTTGAAACAAACGAATATGGCCAAAATTATGGGTTATAGCTCATGAAAATGTTAATCTTGGCCTCCACCAAATTATTTGTCAATGGCTGGAGCGACTAAAATGGTCAAAAATCATGGATTATAGCTCATGAAAATATGAATTTTGACATCCGTAAAATTATTTGCCAATGGCTTGAAACAAACGAATATGGCCAAAAATTATGGGCTATATTTCATAAAGTTTTTAATATTTGCTTCCATAAAATTATTTGTTAATGTCTCGGAACGACTAAAAATGATCAAAAATCATTGGTTATAGCTCATAAAATTGTGAATTTTGGACTGCCCGAACTTATTTTCCTATTGGCCAAAAAGACCAAAAAAAAGGCCACAAATCGTGAGTTATAGTGCATGAAATCCTAAATTTTAGCCTTCATGAAATTATTTTTTAATGGGTAGAAATGATAAAAAATAACCTAAAATCGTGGTTATAACTCATCAAATTGTAAATTTTGGCCTTTGATAAATTATTTTACAAAGGGTCAGAATGACTAAATTGGCCAAAACCGTGGGTTATAGCTTATGAAATCGTGAATTTTGGCCTCCGCGATATTATTTGCCAATAGGTCAGAACGACTAATAATGACTTAAAATCATGGATTATAGATCACAAAAATGTGGATTTGACCTCTGTGGTATTATTTGCCAATATGTCAGAACGACTAAAAATGACTAAAAATCATGGATTATAGATCACGAAAATGTGAATTTTGGCCTCCACAATAGTAATTGCCAATGTTTTGAAATGACTAAAAATAGCTTAAAGCATAATTAATAGCTCATGAAATCGCCAATTTTAGCATCAAGGATAGTATTTGCCAACAGCTTAGAACAATTAAAAATGGCAATACATCGTGGGTTATAGCTAATGAAATCATGAATTTTGGTATTCGCGAAATTATTTTCCAATAGAACAAAATGACTAAAAATAGCCACAAATTATTGGTTATAACTCATGAAATCATGAATTTTAGCCTCCGTAAAATTATTTATCAACGGCTTCGAGCAACTAAAAATGGTCAATAATTGTGGGTTATAGCTCATGAAATCGTGAATTTTGACCTCTATGAAATTATTTGTCAATGGCTTGGAACAACTAAAAGTGACCGCAAATCATGGGTTATAGCTCATGAAATCATGAATTCTGAGCTCTGCAAAATTAATTGCCAATGGCTCAGAACGACTAAAATGGCCAGAAATCGTGGGTTATAGCTCATAAATTTGTGAACGTTTCACTCTGTGAAATTATTTTCCTTTTGGAAAAAATGACTAAAACGGCCACAAATCGTGGGTTTTAGCTCATGAAATTCTAATTATTAGCCTTTACGAAATTATTCCAATGGGTCAGAACAACTAAACATGGCCAAATTTTATGGATGGTAGCTCATGAAATTATGAATTTGACTACTGCGATGTTATTTTCTAATCGGCCAGAACGATTAAAAATGATAAAAAATAGTGGGTTATAGATCATGAAAACGTGAATTTTAACCTCTGTGACATTTGTTACCAATAGTTCAAAATGACTTAAAATAGCCAAAAATCTTAGTTTATAGCTCATGAAATCGTGAATTTTAGTATCGGGGATATTATTTGCCAATGGCTCAGAACAACTAAAAATAGCCAGAAATCATGGGTTATAGCTCATGAAATCATGAATTTTAGCCTTCGTGAAATTATTTTGCAATGGGACATAACGACTAAAAATAGCCGCAAATCATTAGTTATAGCTCATGAAATCACAAATTTTAGCCTCGGTGAAATTATTCATCAATGGCTTCGAATGATTATAAATGGTTAAAAGTTGGTTGTAGCTCATGAAATCATGAATTTTGACCTCTGTGAAATTTTTACCAATGGCTCGGAATGACTAAAAATAGCCAGAAATCGTGGGTTATAGCTCATGAAGTCATATACTTTTCACTCCGCGATTTCTAATGGGTAGAAATGACTAAAATGGCCACAAATTATGGGTTTTATAGCTCATGAAATTTTGAGGATTGAGCTCCATGAAATTATTTTCCAATCGGTAAAAACGACTAAAAACGCCAAAAATCATGAGCTGTAACTCATGTAATCGTGAATTTTTGCCTCTATGAAATTATTCCAATTGGTCAAAAAAACTATAATATCTAGAAATTATGGATTATAGCTCATGAAATTGTGAATTTTGGCATCCACGATATTATTTACCAACGGTAGAATCGACTAAAATGACTAAAAATGCGTGGGTTATATATCAGCGTTAATTTTGGCCTCCGCGACATTAGCGCCAATGGTTGAAATGGCTAAATATACTCAAAATTATAGTTTATAGCTCATGAAATTATGAAATTTGGTGGCGGGGATATTAGCCAATGGCTCGAGAAAAACTAAAATGGTCGAAATCGTGGGTTATAGCTCATGAAATCATGAATTTTGGTATTAGAAATTATTTTCTAATGGGACAGAATGACAAAAAGGCCACAAATCATATATTATAGCTCATAAAATTATGAATTTTAACCTCCAGTAAAATTATTTGTAAATGGTTTTGAACAACTAAAATGGTCAAAAATTGTGGGTTATATAGATCATGAAAGCGTGAATTTTAACCTCGTGACATTTGTTACCAATAGTTCAAAATGACTTAAAATAGCCAAAATCTTAGTTTATAGCTCATGAAATCGTGAATTTTAGTATCGGGGATATTATTTGCCAATGGCTCGAACAACTAAAAATAGCCAAAATCATGGGTTATAGCTCATAAAATTATGAATTTTAACCTCCGTAAAATTATTTGCCAATGGCTCGAATCGACTAAAATGACTAAAAATCGTGGGTTATATCTCATAAAATCGTGAATTTTGGCATTCATGAAATTATTTTCCAATGGCTTGGAACAAGTACAAATGATCAATAATCGAGGTTATAGCTCATGAAAATGTTAATTTTGGCCTCCACTAAATTATTTGTCAATAGGTCGAACAACTAAAAATGACAAAAATTGAGTATTACCACTCATGAATACATGAATTTTGCCTTCACGTAATTAATTGCCAATAGCTCAAAGCGACTAAAAATAGCCAAAATTATGGATTATAGCTCATGAAATCATGAATTTTAGCCTCCGTAAAATTATTTGCCAATGGCTCGAATCGACTAAAATGGCCGAAATCGTGGGTTATAGCTCATGAAATCGTGAATATTGCTCTCGGTGAAATTATTTTTCAATAGTCGAGCCACTAAGAATGGCCACAAATCATTGGTTATAAGTTATGAAATCACAAATTTTAGAATTCATGAAATTATTTGTCAATGGCCCGAACGACTAAATAAAGGTCAAAAGTGTGGATTATAGCTCATGAAATTATGAATTTTGGTCTCTCTGAAATTGTTTGCCAATGGCTCGAGCGACTAAAATGGCCGAAATCATGTGTTATGACTCATGAAATCATAAATTTTAGCCATAGTAAGTTATTTGCCAATGGATAGAAATGATTAAAAATGGTCAAAAATCATGGATTATAGCTCATAAAATTATGAATTTTAACCTCCAGTAAAATTATTTGCCAATGGCTCGAACAACTAAAAATAGCCAAAATCATGGGTTATAGCTCATAAAATTATGAATTTTAACCTCCAGTAAAATTATTTGCCAATGGCTCGAACGACTAAAATGATCAAAAATCATTGGTTATAGCTCATGAAATTGTGAATTTTGGACTGCCCGAACTTATTTTCCTATTGGCAAAAAAGACCAAAAAAAAGGCCACAAATCGTGAGTTATAGTGCATGAAATCCTAAATTTTGGCCTTCATGAAATTATTTTTCAATGGGTAGAAATGATGAAAAATAACCTAAAACCGTGGTTATAACTCATCAAATTGCAAATTTTGGCCTTTGATAAATTGTTTTACAAAGGGTCGAATGACTAAAATTGGCCAAAACCGTGGGTTATAGCTTATGAAATCGTGAATTTTGGCCTCCGCGATATTATTTGCCAATGGCTCGAATCGACTAAAATGACTAAAAATCATGGATTATAGATCACAAAATGTGGATTTGACCTCTGTGGTATTATTTGCCAATATGTCGAACGACTAAAATGACTAAAAATCATGGATTATAGATCACGAAAATGTGAATTTTGGCCTCCACAATAGTAATTGCCAATGTTTTGAAATGACTAAAAATAGCTTAAAGCATAATTAATAGCTCATGAAATCGCCAATTTTAGCATCAAGGATAGTATTTGCCAACAACTTAGAACAATTAAAATGGCAATACATCGGGTTATAGCTAATGAAATCATGAATTTTGGTATTCGAAATTATTTTCCAATAGAACAAAATGACTAAAATAGCCACAAATCATTGGTTATAGCTCATGAAATTATGAATTTGACTCTGCGATGTTATTTTCTAATCGGCGAGCGATTAAAAATGATAAAAATAGTGGGTTATAGATCATGAAAGCGTGAATTTTAACCTCTATGAAATTATTTGTCAATGGCTTGGAACAACTAAAAGTGACCGAAATCATGGGTTATAGCTCATGAAATCATGAATTCGAGCTCAGAAAATTAATTGCCAATGGCTCGAACGACTAAAATGGCCGAAATCGTGAGTTATAGCTCATAAATTTGTGAACTTTTCACTCTGTGAAATTATTTTCCTTTTGGAAAAAATGACTAAAACGGCCACAAATCGTGGGTTTTAGCTCATGAAATTCTAATTATTAGTCTTTACGAAATTATTCCAATGGGTCAACAACTAAACATGGCCAAATTTTATGGATGGTAGCTCATGAAATTATGAATTTGACTATCGCGATGTTATTTTCTAATCGCCGAACGATTAAAAATGATAAAAATAGTGGGTTATAGATCATGAAAACGTGAATTTTAACCTGTGACATTTGTTACCAATAGTTCAAAATGACTTAAAATAGCCAAAAATCTTAGTTTATAGCTCATGAAATCGTGAATTTTAGTATCGGGGATATTATTTGCCAATGGCTCGAACAACTAAAAATAGCCGTAAATCATGGGTTATAGCTCATGAAATCATGAATTTTAGCCTCGTGGAAATTATTTTGCAATGGGACATAACGACTAAAAATAGCGCAAATCATTAGTTATAGCTCATGAAATCACAAATTTTAGCCTCGGTGAAATTATTCATCAATGGCTTCAATGATTATAAATGGTTAAAAGTTGGTTGTAGCTCATGAAATCATGAATTTTGACCTCGTGAAATTTTTACCAATGGCTCTGAATGACTAAAATAGCCGAAATCGTGGGTTATAGCTCATGAAGTCATATACTTTTCACTCACGATTTCTAATGGGTAAAAATGTGACTAAAATGGCCACAAATTATGGGTTTTATAGCTCATGAAATTTTGAGGATTGAGCTCCATGAAATTATTTTCCAATCGGTAAAAACGACTAAAAATGCCAAAAATCATGAGCTGTAACTCATGTAATCGTGAATTTTTGCCTCTATGAAATTATTCCAATTGGTCAAAAAAACTATAATATCTAGAAATTATGGATTATAGCTCATGAAATTGTGAATTTTGGCATCCACAATATTATTTACCAACGGGTCGAATCGACTAAAAATGACTAAAAATCGTGGGTTATATATCACGAAAACGTTAATTTTGGCCTCACGCGACATTAACTGCCAATGGTTCGAAATGGCTAAATATACTCAAAAATTATAGTTTATAGCTCATGAAATTATGAAATTTGGTGACGGGGATATTCCAATGGCTCAGAAAAACTAAAAATGGTCAGAAATCGTGGGTTATATCTCAAAAATCGTGAATTTTGGCATTTGCGAAATTATTTTCTAATGGGACAGAATGACAAAAAAGGCCACAAATCATAGATTATAGCTCATAAAATTATGAATTTTAACCTCCGTAAAATTATTTGTAAATGGTTTTGAACAACTAAAAATGGTCAAAAATTATAGGTTATTGCTCATGAAATTATGAATTTTGGTCTCTCTGAAATTGTTTGCCAATGGCTCGAGCATTGGCCCGACCACAAATCAAGGGTTATAACTCATGAAATCATAAATTATAAGCTCTACAAAATTATTTGCCATTGGCTCGGAACGACAAAAAAATAGCCAAAAATCATGGGTTGTAGCTCATAAAATCGTAATCTTTTGACTTGAAATTATTTTCCAATGGGTAAAAATGGTGAAATGGGCACAGATCGTGGGTTATAACTCATGAAATCGTGAATATTGCTCTCGGTGAAATTATTTTTCAATGGGTAAAAGGACTAAAATAGCCAAAATCATGCATTGTAACTCATATAATCGTGAATTTTAGCCTCGAGAAATTATTCCAATGGGTTAGAACGACTAAAAATAGCCGAAATCATTAATTATAGCTCATAAAATTATGAATTTTAACCTCAGTAAAATTATTTGTAAATGGTTTTGAACAACTAAAATGGTCAAAAATTATAGGTTATTGCTCATGAAATTATGAATTTTGGTCTCTCGAAATTGTTTGCCAATGGCTCGAGCATTGGCCCGACCACAAATCAAGGGTTATAACTCATGAAATCATAAATTATAAGCTCTACAAAATTATTTGCCATTGGCTCGAACGACAAAAAAATAGCCAAAAATCATGGGTTGTAGCTCATAAAATCGTAATCTTTTGACTTGCGAAATTATTTTCCAATGGGTAAAAAATGACTGAAATGGGCACAGATCGTGGGTTATAACTCATGAAATCGTGAATATTGCTCTCAGTGAAATTATTTTTCAATGGGTAAAAAGGACTAAAAATAGCCAAAATCATGCATTGTAACTCATATAATCGTGAATTTTAGCCTCTGAGAAATTATTCCAATGGGTTAGAACGACTAAAAATAGCCAGAAATCATTAATTATATCTCATAAAATTGTGAATGTTGGCCTCCATAAAATTATTTGTCAATGGTTCGGAACGACTATAAATGGCCACAGATCGTGGGTTATAACTCATAAAATAGTAAATTTTGAACTCAGGGAGTTAACTTCCAAGTGGTAGAGATGACAAAAAAGGCTAAAAACCGTGGGTTATAGCTCATGAAATCGTGAAGTTTGGACTCAGTGAAATTATTTTCCAATTGGTAAAAAATACTAAAAATAATCAGAAATTATGGGTTGTAACTCATAAAATCGTGAATTTCAACCTCTGCGAAATTATTTCCAATGGTTCAGAACGACTAAAAATGATCAAAAATCGTGCTTTTATAGCTAATGAAATCATGAAATTTGAAGTCTCAAAATTATTTGCCTATGGGATGGAATGACTACAAATGGCCACAAAGCATGAGTTATAGCTCATGAAATCGTGAAGTTTGGACTCCGTGAAATTATTTTCCAATGGGTAAAAATGACTAAAATGGCCACAAATTATGGGTTTTATAGCTCATGAAATTATGAATTTTAGCCTCCATGAAATTATTTTCCAATGGCTTGAACGACTAAAGTGGCCAAAAATCATGGATTATAGCTCATGAAATCGTGAAGTTTGGACTCAGTGAAATTATTTGTCAATGGTTCGAACGACTAAAATGATCAAAAATCATGGGTTGTAGCTCATAAAATCGTGAATTTCAACCTCTGAAATTATTTCCAATGGTTCGAAAGACTAAAATGATCAAAAATCAAGGATTATAGCTCATGAAATAGTGAGTTTTGGCCTCCGTAAAACTATTTTCTGATGGGTTGGATGACTAAAAATGACCACAACTCATTGGTTATAGCTCGTGAAATCATGAATATTTCCTCCGTGAAATTATTTGTCAATGACTCGGAACGATTAAAAATAATTAAAAATCATGGGTTATTACACATGAAATCATGAATTTTGGCCTATGCAAAACTATTTGCCAATAGGTCATAATGACTATAAATGGTCAAAAATCATGGATTATATCTCATGAAATCGTGAATTTTATCTTTAAATGACTAAAATTGGCAAGAAATAGCGGGTATAGCCTATGAAATTATGAATTTTAGCCTCCATGAAATTATTTTCTAATGAGTAAATACGACTAAAAATGGCCACAAAGCATGAGTTATAGCTCATGAAATCGTTAATTTTGGCCTATATGAAATTATTTTCTAATAGGTAGGAACAATTAAATATGGCCCCAAATCATGGGTTATAACTCATGAAATCGTGAATTTTGACCTTAGCGAAATTATTTGCCAATGGCTCGAACAACTAAAAATAGCCGAAATCATGGGTTATAGCTCATGAAATCATGAATTTTAGCCTTCGTGAAATTATTTTGCAATGGGACATAACGACTAAAAATAGCCGAAATCATTAGTTATAGCTCATGAAATCATGAATATTTCCTCAGTGAAATTATTTGTCAATGACTTCGAATGATTAAAAATAATTAAAAATCATGGGTTATAGCTCATGAAATCGTGAATTTTAGCCTCGAGAAATTATTCCAATGGGTTAGAACGACTAAAAATAGCCGAAATCGTGGGTTATAGCTCATGAAATCATGAATATTTCCTCCGTGAAATTATTTTCCAATGGGTAAAAATGACTAAAATGGCCACAAATTATGGGTTTTATAGCTCATGAAATTTTGAGGATTGAGCTCCATGAAATTATTCCAATGGGTTAGAGCGACTAAAAATAGCCGAAATCATGGGTTATAACTCATGAAATCGTGAATTTTTGGCCTCCATGAAATTATTCCAATTGGTCAAAAACTATAATATCTAGAAATTATGGATTATAGCTCATGAAATCGTGAATTTTGTCTTCATGAAATTATTTACCAATTGGTCCGACTAAAATGACTAAAAATCGTGGGTTATAGCTCATGAAATCGTTAATTTTGGCCTCTGACATTAGCGCCAATGGTTGAAATGGCTAAATATACTCAAAAATTATAGTTTATAGCTCATGAAATCGTGAATTTTGACCTTAGCGAAATTATTTGCCAATGGGTCGAATGACTAGAAATTGTAACAAATCATCTGCTATAGCCCATAAAATCGTGAAATTTGGCCTCCGCAAAATTATTTTCTAATGGGACAGAATGACAAAAAAGGCCACAAATCATATATTATAGCTCATAAAATTATGAATTTTAACCTCCGTAAAATTATTTGTAAATGGTTTTGAACAACTAAAAATGGTCAAAAATTATAGGTTATTGCTCATGAAATTATGAATTTTGGTCTCTCTGAAATTGTTTGCCAATGGCTCAGAACGACTGAAACTGACCACAAATCAAGGGTTATAACTCATGAAATCATAAATTATAAGCTCTACAAAATTATTTGCCATTGGCTCGGAACGACAAAAAAATAGCCAAAAATCATGGGTTGTAGCTCATAAAATCGTAATCTTTTGACTTCGCGAAATTATTTTCCAATGGGTAAAAAATGACTGAAATGGGCACAGATCGTGGGTTATAACTCATGAAATCGTGAATATTACTCTCAGTGAAATTATTTTTCAATGGGTAAAAAGGACTAAAAATAGCCAAAATCATGCATTGTAACTCATAAAATCGTGAATTTTAGCCTCTGAGAAATTATTCCAATGGGTTAGAACGACTAAAAATAGCCAGAAATCATTAATTATATCTCATAAAATTATGAATGTTGGCCTCCATAAAATTATTTGTCAATGGTTCGGAACGACTATAAATGGCCACAGATCGTGGGTTATAACTCATAAAATAGTAAATTTTGAACTCAAGGAGTTAACTTCCAAGTGGTAGAAATGACAAAAAAGGCTAAAAACCGTGGGTTATAGCTCATGAAGCTATGAATTTCGGCCTCCGCGAAATTATTTTCCAATTGGTAAAAAATACTAAAAATAATCAGAAATTATGGGTTGTAACTCATAAAATCGTGAATTTCAACCTCTGCGAAATTATTTCCAATGGTTCGGAAAGACTAAAAATGATCAAAAATCGTATTTTTATAGCTAATGAAATTATGAAATTTGAAGTCTCAAAATTATTTGCCTATGGGATGGAATGACTACAAATGGCCATAGATCGTGGGTCATAGCTCATGAAATCGTGAAGTTTGGACTCCGTGAAATTATTTTCCAATTAGTAAAAGAGGCTTAAAAGGCCAGAAATTGTGGGTTCGAGCTCATGAAATCCTGAATTTTGGCATTTGTGAAATTATTAGGCACTTAGTGGAAACAATTTAAAATGTCCAAAAATCATGGATTATATAGCTCATGAAAACATAAATTTTGGTTCTACACGAAATAATTTGCCAATAGGTTAGAATGACTAATAATGGCCACAAATTACTAGTTATAGCTCGTGAAATCGTGAATTTTACCTCCGTGAAATTTTTATCAATGGCTCAGAACAACTAAAGATGATCAAAAATCATGGGTTCTAGCACATGAAATGGTGAATTTTGGCCTACGCAAAATTATTTGCCAATAGGTCATAATGACTATAAATGGTCAAAAATCATGGATTATAGCTCATAAAATCGTGAATTTTTGGCCTCATAAAATTATTTTCTAATGGGTCGAATGACTAAAATGTCTACAAATTATGGGTTATAACTCATGAAATCGTGAATTTGGACCTCAGCCAAATTATTTATCAATGGGTCAAAATGACTAAAAGTGACTAAAAATTATAGGTTATTGCTTATGAAAATGTGATTTTAGCCTCCATGAATTTAGTTGCCAATTGCTAAAAAGACTCAAATAGTCAAAAAAATCATCGTTATATATATCATGAATCGTGAATTTTAGCCTCCGGAATGCCAAGGGCTCATAATGACTTAAAATGATCAAAAATCAAGGATTATAGCTCATGAAATAGTGAGTTTTGGCCTCCGTAAAACTATTTTCTGATGGGTTGGAATGACTAAAAATGGCCACAACTCATTGGTTATAGCTCGTGAAATCGTGAATATTTCCTCTGTGAAATTATTTGTCAATGACTCGGAATGATTAAAAATAATCAAAAATCATGGGTTATTGCACATGAAATCATGAATTTTGACCTATGCAAAACTATTTGCCAATAGGTCATAATGACTATAAATGGTCAAAAATCATGGATTATATCTCATGAAATCGTGAATTTTATCTTTAAATGACTAAAATTGGCAAGAAATAGCGGGTATAGCCTATGAAATTATGAATTTTGGCCTCCATGAAATTATTTTCTAATGGGTAAATACGACTAAAAATGGCCACAAATCAAGAGTTATAGCTCATGAAATCGTTAATTTTGGCCTACATGAAATTATTTTCTAATAGGTAGGAACAATTAAATATGGCCCCAAATCATGGGTTATAACTCATGAAATCGTGAATTTTGACCTTGAAATTATTTGCCAATGGCTCGAGAACAACTAAAAATGACCACAAATCATTGGTTATAGCTCATGAAATCATGAATTTTGGCCTCATGAAATTATTTTCCAATGGCTTGGAACGACTAAAGTGGCCAAAAATCATGGGTTATAGCTCATGAAATCGTGAATTTTGGCCTCCATGAAATTATTTTCTAATGAGTAAATACGACTAAAATGGCCACAAATCATTGGTTATAGCTCATGAAATCGTTAATTTTGGCCTATATGAAATTATTTTCTAATGGCTTTAAACGATAAAAAGGCCAAAAATCATGGGCTTTAACTCATGAAATTATAAATTTTGTCCTTCGAGAAATTATTTGCCAATGGGTAAAATGACTAAAATGGCCACAAATCATTGGTTATAGCTCATGAAATCGTGAATTTTGACCTTCACGAAATTATTTGCCAATGGCTCAGAACAACTAAAGATGATCAAAAATCATGGGTTCTAGCACATGAAATGGTGAATTTTGGCCTACGCAAAATTATTTGCCAATGGGTCGGAATGACTAGAAATTGTAACAAATCATCTGCTATAGCCCATAAAATCGTGAAATTTGGCCTCCGCAAAATTATTTTCTAATGGGTCGGAATGACTAAAATGTCTACAAATTATGGGTTATAACTCATGAAATCGTGAATTTGGGCCTCTACCAAATTATTTATCAATGGGTCAAAATGACTAAAAGTGACTAAAAATTATAGGTTATTGCTTATGAAAATGTGATTTTTAGCCTCCATGAATTTAGTTGCCAATTGCTAAAAAAGACTCAAATAGTCAAAAAAAATCATACGTTATATATATCATGAATCGTGAATTTTTGGCCTCCGGGAATGCCAAGGGCTCAAAATGACTTAAAATGATCAAAAATCAAGGATTATAGCTCATGAAATAGTGAGTTTTGGCCTCCGTAAAACTATTTTCTGATGGGTTGGACTGACTAAAAATGACCACAACTCATTGGTTATAGCTCGTGAAATCATGAATATTTCCTCCGTGAAATTATTTGTCAATGACTCGGAACGATTAAAAATAATTAAAAATCATGGGTTATTACACATGAAATCATGAATTTTGGCCTATGCAAAACTATTTGCCAATAGGTCATAATGACTATAAATGGTCAAAAATCATGGATTATATCTCATGAAATCGTGAATTTTATCTTTAAATGACTAAAATTGGCAAGAAATAGCGGGTATAGCCTATGAAATTATGAATTTTAGCCTCCATGAAATTATTTTCTAATGAGTAAATACGACTAAAAATGGCCACAAAGCATGAGTTATAGCTCATGAAATCGTTAATTTTGGCCTATATGAAATTATTTTCTAATAGGTAGGAACAATTAAATATGGCCCCAAATCATGGGTTATAACTCATGAAATCGTGAATTTTGACCTTCGCGAAATTATTTGCCAATGGCTCAGAACAACTAAAAATGATAAAAAAATCATGGGTTATAGGTCATGAAATTATGAATTTTGGCCTCCGCGAAATTATTTTCCAATGGCTTGGAACGACTAAAGTGGCCAAAAATCATGGATTATAGCTCATAAAATCATGAATTTTTACCTCCTGAAAACTATTTTTCAATGGGTCAGAATGACTAAAAATAGACACAAATCATGAATTATAGTTCATGAAATCGTTAATTTTGGCATCTGCAAAATAATTTGCCAATGGCTTGGAATGGCTAAAAATGGCCAAAACTCGTGGGTATAGCTCATAAAATCGTGAATTTTTGTCTTCATGAAATTATTTACCAATTGGTCCGACTAAAAATGACTAAAAATCGTGGGTTATAGCTCATGAAAATATGACTTTTGAGCTACGCAAAATTAATTGCCAAGGGCTCAGAACGACTAAAAATAGGCAAAAATCATGGGTAATGGATCATGAAATCATGATTTTTATCCTCCCGATATCATTTGCCAATGACTTAGAATGACTAAAATGGTTACAAATTATGGGTTATAACTCATGAAATCGTGAATTTTGGCCTCCATGAAATTATTTTCTAATGGCTCGAACAACTAAAGATGGCTAAAAATCATTGGTTATAGCTCATGAAATCGTGAATTTTTGTCTTCATGAAATTATTTACCAATTGGTCCGACTAAAATGACTAAAATGGTAAAAAAATCATGGATTATATCTCATGAAATCGTGAATTTTGGCCTCCTGAATGCCAAGGGCTCATAATGACTTAAAATGATCAAAAATCAAGGATTATAGCTCATGAAATCGTGAATTTTGGCCTCCATGAAATTATTTTCGATGGGTAAGAATGACTAAAATGACCACAACTCATTGGTTATAGCTCGTGAAATCATGAATATTTCCTCCGTGAAATTATTTGTCAATGACTCGAATGATTAAAAATAATCAAAAATCATGGGTTATTACACATGAAATCATGAATTTTGACCTATGCAAAACTATTTGCCAATAGGTCATAATGACTATAAATGGTCAAAAATCATGGATTATAGCTCATGAAATCGTAAATTTTGCCTCGGCAATTTATTTGCCAATGGGTAAAATGACTAAAAATGGTTAGAAATCATGGGTTATAGCTCATGAAATTGTGAATTTTGGCCTCTGAAAACTATTTGCCAATGGGTAAAATGACTAAAATGGCCACAAAGCATGAGTTATAGCTCATGAAATTGTGAATTTTGGCCTTCAATGAATTATTTTCCTTTGGGTAGAAACGAAAAAATTGGCCAAAAATCATGGGCTTTAACTCATGAAATTATAAATTTTGTCCTTCGAGAAATTATTTGCCAATGGCTCGAACAACTAAAAATGATAAAAAAATCATGGGTTATAGGTCATGAAATTATGAATTTTGGCCTCCGCGAAATTATTTTCCAATGGCTTGGAACGACTAAAGTGGCCAAAAATCATGGATTATAGCTCATAAAATCATGAATTTTTACCTCCTGGAAAACTATTTTTCAATGGGTCAGAATGACTAAAAATAGACACAAATCATGAATTATAGTTCATGAAATCGTTAATTTTGGCATCTGCAAAATAATTTGCCAATGGCTTGGAATGGCTAAAAATGGCCAAAACTCGTGGGTATAGCTCATAAAATCGTGAATTTTTGTCTTCATGAAATTATTTACCAATTGGTCGGTACGACTAAAAATGACTAAAAATCGTGGGTTATAACTCATGAAAATATGACTTTTGAGCTACGCAAAATTAATTGCCAAGGGCTCGTAACTACTAAAAATAGGCAAAAATCATGGGTAATGGATCATGAAATCATGATTTTTATCCTCCGGGATATCATTTGCCAATGACTTAGAATGACTAAAAATGGTTAGAAATCATGGGTTATAGCTCATGAAATCGTAAATTTTGCTCCCCGCGAAATTATTTTCTGATGGGTAAGAATGACTAAAAATGGCCACAAATCATTGGTTATAGCTCATGAAATCGTGAATTTTGGCCTCTGGAAAATTATTTGCCAATGGCATGAAATGACTAAAAGTGCTAAAAGATTATGGGTTATAGACTATGAAAGCGTGAATTTTGGCATGTGCAAAATTATTTGTCAATGGTTTGAAACGACTAAATATGGTTAGAAATCGTGTGGTATAGCTCATGAAATCGTAAATTTTTGCCTCTGCAATTTATTTGCCAATGGGTAAAAATGACTAAAAATGGTCCAAAATCATGATTATAGCTCATGAAAACATGAATTTCGGCCACCATGAAGTTATTTTCTAATGGCTTTAAACGATAAAAAAGGCCAAAAATCATGGGCTTTAACTCATGAAATTATAAATTTTGTCCTTCGAGAAATTATTTGCCAATGGCTTGGAATGACTCAAAATGATCAAAATCGTGAATTATGACTCATGAAATCGTAAATGTTGGCGTTCCCGAAACTATTTGTCAATGGGTCAGAACGACTAAAAAGACTAAAAATTGTGGATTACTGCTCATGAAAACATAAATTTTTTCCTTCACAAAATGAATTGCCAATGGCTTAAAACGACTAAAAATAGCCAGAAAAACATGGATTATAGCT
The DNA here is from genome assembly GCA_012295165.1 of Asparagus setaceus. Classification (NCBI taxonomy): domain Eukaryota; kingdom Viridiplantae; phylum Streptophyta; class Magnoliopsida; order Asparagales; family Asparagaceae; genus Asparagus; species Asparagus setaceus. The sequence goes on from CM022701.1 coordinate 85,582,502, forward strand.
CATGAAATTGTTAATTTTGGCCTTCGGGATATTATTTTTCAATAGCTCAGAAAGACTAAAAATGGCCAGAAATCACAGGTTATAGCTCATGAAATTGTAAATTTTGGCCTTCAATGAATTATTTTCCTTTGGGTAGAAACGAAAAAAATTGGCCAAAAATCATGGGTCTCATGAAAACTTGAATTTTAGCCTCCGCAAAATTATTTGTTGATGGGTCAGAAAAACTAAAAATCGCCAAAAAATCGGGGGGTATAGCTCAAGAAATCGTATAATTTTGTCCTTTGTGAAATATTTTCTAATGGCTCGGAACAACTAAAGATGGCTAAAAATCGTTGGTTATAGATCATGATATCATAAATTTTTCCTCCTTGAAATTATTTTCCAACGGTTCGGAACAACTAAAAATGGCCACAAATCATGGATTATAACTCATAAAATCGTTAATTTTGGCCTCCGCGAAATAATTTGTCAATGGTTCAAAATGACTAAAAATGGTAAAAAAAATCATGGATTATAACTTACAAAATCGCGAATTTTTATCTTTAAAAAATTATTTGCTAATTGGTCGGAACAACTAAAAATCGTGGATCATAGTTTATGAAAACATAAATTTTGGCCTACTCGAAATTAATTGCCAATGGCTCGTAACGACTAAAAATAAGCAAAAATCATGGGTTTTATAGCGATCATGAAATCGTGAGCTTTGGCCTCGGTAAATTATTTGCCAATGGCTAAGAATGAATGAAAATGGGATCTATCAGCATTTAGCCCTAAAACTTTTCAGCGATAGCAAGTGCTTAACCTCCTATGATACAAGGGATGTGTCTGCAGTAACCCAATAAACAAAAGCTCTTTCTTCTCACCAATAATCTCTACAAGAGCAAAACCCATCTCTAAAATGATGAAACCTAGTAGCATCTCTCACAATAATCTCCCTATCAAAAACCTTAGATATAAACTTCATTGCATTATGACAATCGTTACAAACCCTCAAGTTCTTCATAATCCTTAGTGTCTCCTTCTCTGGTGTACTAATCAACCCAAAAGCCACAGCAAGCTTCTCACTATGCCTACTCAACAGCTCCTCCTTCAACTCCTCCTCAATATCATGAAGCACTGACTCTGTATCAGGAACAAACCCTGCCTTCTTAATCTCCTCCAAAACTCTAGCAGCCATTTTATAGATCCCCTCTCTTTGAGGATGCAATGAATCATCAACTCCAAATACATGAACTTTGTTCTTGACATGCATCCAACTGAACCCTTGTTCTTTTTTAACCCTTTTATCCTTCATCAACTTCCAAATATTCGCTGCTTCTCGCCATTTTCCACAAGAGGAATATACATTGGCGAGTGCTGTATAAGCTCCGCTATTGTTAGGGTCTAATAATAGTAATCTATCTGAAGCAAATTCTGCGATGTTCACATTTTTATGAACTTTACAGCCTGACAATAGCGAGCCCCAAGCAATAGCATCAGGCTCAATTGGCATAGATTTAATGAAGTCTAGTGATTCTTCGAGTAGCCCACCACGAGCTAACATATCAATCATACAAGCATAATGGCTTGATGTTGGTTCGATATTATGCACATTCTTCATCATTTCAAAATAGGTTTTTCCTTTTTGGACAAATCCAATATGAGTGCACGCTGATAATACCCCAACATACGTTATATGATCAGGCTCAACGCCGATTTTAATCATTTCTTCAAATAGATCTATTGCTTGTTCACCAAGTCCATGTTGAGCTAAAGCTATAATCATAGAAGTCCAAGAAACAGTCTCCTTTTCCCAATAAACTTGATCAAAAACTCGTCTCGCTAGTGAAATACTCCCCGATTTTGCATACATTGTGATTAGGGCATTGCTAACCGAGACTGAGAGACCTTCGTGTGATCTAATGGATTTTGAGTGAATCTCTTTCCCATGTAGAAGTGAAGCAAGACTCGAACAAACACTTAGAATTGCTGCAAGAGTGTAACTATTTGGCTCAGGACCTATTTCAATCATCAATCTGAAGAGATCAATAGCATCGGCATTAAACCCGTTTTGAACATAGCCTACAATCATTGCAGTCCAAGCTACTACATCGGTTTGCTTCATCGAATCAAATATCTCTCTAGCAAGTTGAAGCTCACCGATCTTGAGATAACCTTCAAGAAGAGCAGTGAACGATATCACATTAAGATTCGAAGAATCAACTATTCTCTTCACAACTTTATGAGCAATTTGAACTCCACCGGATTTTGAATACATTGATATTAAAGCATTTCCAACTTGCCCATTGCACTCCATTTGATTTCTCACAATATAACAATGAATCTCTTCCCCAGTTCTCAACAATCCAAGATTCGCACAAGAAGATAAAACACTCGTCAAAGTGAATTTATCGGGGACCAAAGATGTCTCCTTTAACATTCGAGCAAAGAAGCATAAAGCTTCAAGATTGAAACCATTCTGATTGTATCCTGCAACCATTGCATTCCAAGAAATGATGCTTCTTTCTTCCATTCTCTCGAACAGCGAAAGAGCAAGATCCATTCTTTTTGACTGTGAGTACATCGAAACCATAGAATTCCAGCTTGAAACACTCCTCAGGCTCATCCTATCGAAAACCAACTTCCCCATCATCAAATCTCCAGCTTTTCCATACATATTGATAAGCGAGTTCGCTACTGGTACATACCCACTAAGCCCAAGCTTAACTATGAATGAATGCAACTTTTTCCCAGTATCAATTCCCTCGGTCTTCAATGTACAAGACGATAAAATGTTAGTAAATGTGAACTGGGTAGGAGAAATCCCATCCATAATCATCATCGAAAATGTTTCAAGGGCCATATCGAACCGACCTGTTTGGTTAAAACCGACGATCATTGCAGTATAAGAAACCGAATCTCTCTCGGGCATTTTATCAAACACTTGGATTGCTAATTCGGGCTGGTTGGATTTCGCGTACATCGATAGAACAGAGTTCCAAGAGAAGATGTTTGGTTGAGGCATTTCGTCGAACAGTTGATGGGCATCGGAGAAAAGAGAGAGTTTGGAGTAGATGCTGATGAGGTTGTTGGTTAGGTAAGTGGAGGAGGAGATGAGGCCGGATTTGATGATGAGGGAATGGATTGATTTTGCGCGGGAAAAAGGGTTTTTGGAGTTGAGGCATGATTGGATTAAGGAGATGTAGATGTTGATGAGAGGGTTTGGAATGGACATTTAAGTTTTTCTTTTTTTTCAAAAAAAGAGTGGGAGGAGAAATTCAATAGAGCATTATGACAATCGTTACAAACCCTCAAGTTCTTCATAATCCTTAGTGTCTCCTTCTCTGGTGTACTAATCAACCCAAAAGCCACAGCAAGCTTCTCACTATGCCTACTCAACAGCTCCTCCTTCAACTCCTCCTCAATATCATGAAGCACTGACTCTGTATCAGGAACAAACCCTGCCTTCTTAATCTCCTCCAAAACTCTAGCAGCCATTTTATAGATCCTCTCTTTGAGGATGCAATGAATCATCAACTCCAAATACATGAACTTTGTTCTTGACATGCATCCAACTGAACCCTTGTTCTTTTTTAACCCTTTTATCCTTCATCAACTTCCAAATATTCGCTGCTTCTCGCCATTTTCCACAAGAGGAATATACATTGGCGAGTGCTGTATAAGCTCGCTATTGTTAGGGTCTAATAATAGTAATCTATCTGAAGCAAATTCTCGATGTTCACATTTTATGAACTTTACAGCCTGACAATAGCGAGCCCCAAGCAATAGCATCAGGCTCAATTGGCATAGATTTAATGAAGTCTAGTGATTCTTCGAGAGCCCACCACGAGCTAACATATCAATCATACAAGCATAATGGCTTGATGTTGGTTCGATACTATGCACATTCTTCATCATTTCAAAATAGGTTTTTCCTTTTGGACAAATCCAATATGAGTGCACGCTGATAATACCCCAACATACGTTATATGATCAGGCTCAAGCCGATTTTAATCATTTCTTCAAATAGATCTATTGCTTGTTCACCAAGTCCATGTTGAGCTAAAGCTATAATCATAGAAGTCCAAGAAACAGTCTCCTTTTCCCAATAAACTTGATCAAAACTCGCCTCGCTAGTGAAATACTCCCATTTTGCATACATTGTGATTAGGGCATTGCTAACCGAGACTGAGAGACCTTCGTGTGATCTAATGGATTTTGAGTGAATCTCTTTCCCATGTAGAAGTGAAGCAAGACTCGAACAAACACTTAGAATTGCTGCAAGAGTGTAACTATTTGGCTCAGGACCTATTTCAATCATCAATCTGAAGAGATCAATAGCATCGGCATTAAACCCGTTTTGAACATAGCCTACAATCATTGCAGTCCAAGCTACTACATCGGTTTGCTTCATCGAATCAAATATCTCTCTAGCAAGTTGAAGCTCACCGATCTTGAGATAACCTTCAAGAAGAGCAGTGAACGATATCACATTAAGATTCGAAGAATCAACTATTCTCTTCACAACTTTATGAGCAATTTGAACTCCACCGATTTTGAATACATTGATATTAAAGCATTTCCAACTTGCCCATTGCACTCCATTTGATTTCTCACAATATAACCATGAATCTCTTCCCCAGTTCTCAACAATCCAAGATTCGCACAAGAAGATAAAACACTCGTCAAAGTGAATTTATCAGGGACCAAAGATGTCTCCTTTAACATTCGAGCAAAGAAGCATAAAGCTTCAAGATTGAAACCATTCTGATTGTATCCTGCAACCATTGCATTCCAAGAAATGATGCTTCTTTCTTCCATTCTCTCGAACAGCCAAAGAGCAAGATCCATTCTTTTGACTGTGAGTACATGAAACCATAGAATTCCAGCTTGAAACACTCCTCAGGCTCATCCTATCGAAAACCAACTTCCCCATCATCAAATCTCCAGCTTTTCCATACATATTGATAAGCGAAGTTCGCTACTGGTACATACCCACTAAGCCCAAGCTTAACTATGAATGAATGCAACTTTTCCCAGTATCAATTCCCTCGGTCTTCAATGTACAAGACGATAAAATGTTAGTAAATGTGAACTGGGTAGGAGAAATCCCATCCATAATCATCATCGAAAATGTTTTAAGGGCCATATCGAACCGACCTGTTTGGTTAAAACCGACGATCATTGCAGTATAAGAAACCGAATCTCTCGGTCATTTTATCAAACACTTGGATTGCTAATTCGGGCTGGTTGGATTTCGCGTACATCGATAGAACAGAGTTCCAAGAGAAGATGTTTGGTTGAGGCATTTCGTCGAACAGTTGATGGGCATCGGAGAAAAGAGAGAGTTTGGAGTAGAGGCTGATGAGGTTGTTGGTTAGGTAAGTGGAGGAGGAGATGAGGCCGGATTTGATGATGAGGGAATGGATTGATTTTGCGCGGGAAAAAGGGTTTTTGGAGTTGAGGCATGATTGGATTAAGGAGATGTAGATGTTGATGAGAGGGTTTGGAATGGACATTTAAGTTTTTCTTTTTTTTTCAAAAAAAGAGTGGGAGGGAGAAATTCAATAGAGCATTATTGTCACGTACAAATTTTACCAAAGTGCAAGACATACTCTCCTTTTTAGTGATAAATAAACCTGTCTGGCTGTCTCTCATACTCTCTCTTTTAAATTAGGGTGACGATATTATGTGCTTTCATTTTTTTTTTTTGATAACTCAGTCCAAAATCAAACTCATGAGAACCACGATATTATGAGTTGGTGAGCTATAAACTCATATAGCTTCATGGATCAAACTAATTTGATGGGTTAAGTTCATAGACAGCTTAAGATCCATCTAATTTGTATATAGTTGGTTTTAATAATTAAAAATATTTAAAGATTGTAAACTATAGATATTCTTATACATATGAATCATGTACTATTCAACTCAAGATTAGTTTGTATCGATAATCATATAAGTAACTATTAAATGAGCTCACCATAACCCACCGCGGATGATCCGGACGGTTAGGAGGTTCCCATATGGTTCCCACGATCCTGGTTCGATTTCGGGTTGTGTTATTTTTTTTTAAAAAAAAGTTAAACTCACCATAAGAACCTTACCTAACCATACTGTGTCATTGAACTGACTAACTGGTTCGATTTTGGGTTGAGTTATTTTAATTAAAAAAAAGTAGAACTCATCATAAGAACCTTACCTACCCCTACTGTGTCATTGAACTGACTACCTCTGTAGTTCTATTGTTATCCTTTACCAAGGGTCTATCTACAACAATACGTTTTCACTCTAGGGCCTATCTGCAACAATAAAACTATTACAACAGGTCTATCTGTAGAACCACTTGGGGACTCGGTTCACTTTGGTCGGGAGGTCTACCTGCAATTAATCTTTCATTAATTAATAAATGAAACAATTATTGAACAATCAACCATTTATGCCAGATACTGATTTTTGTATTCTTTTTGTATTTATTTATTTATGGATTTATTTGTTTATGTATTTATAGATACACTGCAGAATGGCAGAAATACATGAGCATAAACAGAGTATACATTAGCTTACATAATATACCAGCAACCCACTTGGGGAACTAGACCTTCAACTTCTTTCTTCCATTCTCGAACAGAAAGAGCAAGATCCATTCTTTTGACTGTGAGTACATCGAAACCATAGAATTCCAGCTTGAAACACTCCTCAGGCTCATCCTATCGAAAACCAACTTCCCCATCATCAAATCTCCAGCTTTTCCATACATATTGATAAGCGAGTTCGCTACTGGTACATACCCACTAAGCCCAAGCTTAACTATGAATGAATGCAACTTTTTCCCAGTATCAATTCCCTCGGTCTTCAATGTACAAGACGATAAAATGTTAGTAAATGTGAACTGGGTAGGAGAAATCCCATCCATAATCATCATCGAAAATGTTTCAAGGGCCATATCGAACCGACCTGTTTGGTTAAAACCGACGATCATTGCAGTATAAGAAACCGAATCTCTCTCGGTCATTTTATCAAACACTTGGATTGCTAATTCGGGCTGGTTGGATTTCGCGTACATCGATAGAACAGAGTTCCAAGAGAAGATGTTTGGTTGAGGCATTTCGTCGAACAGTTGATGGGCATCGGAGAAAGAGAGAGTTTGGAGTAGATGCTGATGAGGTTGTTGGTTAGGTAAGTGGAGGAGGAGATGAGGCCGGATTTGATGATGAGGGAATGGATTGATTTTGCGCGGGAAAAAGGGTTTTGGAGTTGAGGCATGATTGGATTAAGGAGATGTAGATGTTGATGAGAGGGTTTGGAATGGACATTTAAGTTTTTCTTTTTTCAAAAAGAGTGGGAGGAGAAATTCAATAGAGCATTATTGTCACGTACAAATTTTACCAAAGTGCAAGACATACTCTCCTTTTAGTGATAAATAAACCTGTCTGGCTGTCTCTCATACTCTCTCTTTTAAATTTGGGTGACGATATTATGTGCTTTCATTTTTTTTTTTTGATAACTCAGTCCAAAATCAAACTCATGAGAACCACGATATTATGAGTTGGTGAGCTATAAACTCATATAGCTTCATGGATCAAACTAATTTGATGGGTTAAGTTCATAGACAGCTTAAGATCCATCTAATTTGTATATAGTTGGTTTTAATAATTAAAAATATTTAAAGATTGTTATACATATGAATCATGTACTATTCAACTCAAGATTAGTTTGTATCGATAATCATATAAGTAACTATTAAATGAGCTCATCATAACCCACCGCGGATGATCCGGACGGTTAGGAGGTTCCATATAGTTCCCACGATCCCGGTTCGATTTTGGTTGTGTTATTTTTTTAAAAAAGTTAAACTCACCATAAGAACCTTACCTAACCATCTTGTGTCATTGAACTGACTAACTGGTTCGATTTTGGGTTGACCTATTTCAATCATCAATCTGAAGAGATCAATAGCATCGGCATTAAACCCGCTTTTGAACATAGCCTACAATCATTGCAGTCCAAGCTACTACATCGGTTTGCTTCATCGAATCAAATATCTCTAGCAAGTTGAAGCTCACCGATCTTGAGATAACCTTCAAGAAGAGCAGTGAACGATATCACATTAAGATTCAAGAATCAACTATTCTCTTCACAACTTTATGAGCAATTTGAACTCCACCGATTTTGAATACATTGATATTAAAGCATTTCCAACTTGCCCATTGCACTCCATTTGATTTCTCACAATATAACAATGAATCTCTTCCCCAGTTCTCAACAATCCAAGATTCGCACAAGAAGATAAAACACTCGTCAAAGTGAATTTATCGGGACCAAAGATGTCTCCTTTAACATTCGAGCAAAGAAGCATAAAGCTTCAAGATTGAAACCATTCTGATTGTATCCTGCAACCATTGCATTCCAAGAAATGATGCTTCTTTCTTCCATTCTCTCGAACAGCCAAAGAGCAAGATCCATTCTTTTGACTGTGAGTACATCGAAACCATAGAATTCCAGCTTGAAACACTCCTCAGGCTCATCCTATCGAAAACCAACTTCCCCATCATCAAATCTCCAGCTTTTCCATACATATTGATAAGCGAGTTCGCTACTGGTACATACCCACTAAGCCCAAGCTTAACTATGAATGAATGCAACTTTTTCCCAGTATCAATTCCCTCGGTCTTCAATGTACAAGACGATAAAATGTTAGTAAATGTGAACTGGGTAGGAGAAATCCCATCCATAATCATCATCGAAAATGTTTCAAGGGCCATATCGAACCGACCTGTTTGGTTAAAACCGACGATCATTGCAGTATAAGAAACCGAATCTCTCTCGGTCATTTTATCAAACACTTGGATTGCTAATTCGGGCTGGTTGGATTTCGCGTACATCGATAGAACAGAGTTCCAAGAGAAGATGTTTGGTTGAGGCATTTCGTCGAACAGTTGATGGGCATCGGAGAAAAGAGAGAGTTTGGAGTAGATGCTGATGAGGTTGTTGGTTAGGTAAGTGGAGGAGGAGATGAGGCCGGATTTGATGATGAGGGAATGGATTGATTTTGCGCGGGAAAAAGGGTTTTTGGAGTTGAGGCATGATTGGATTAAGGAGATGTAGATGTTGATGAGAGGGTTTGGAATGGACATTTAAGTTTTTCTTTTTTTTTCAAAAAAAAGAGTGGGAGGGAGAAATTCAATAGAGCATTATTGTCACGTACAAATTTTACCAAAGTGCAAGACATACTCTCCTTTTTAGTGATAAATAAACCTGTCTGGCTGTCTCTCATACTCTCTTTTAAATTTGGGTGACGATATTATGTGCTCTTTTTTTTTTTTTTTTTTTTTTGATAACTCAGTCCAAAATCAAACTCATGAGAGCCACGATATTATGAGTTGGTGAGCTATAAACTCATATAGCTTCATGGATCAAACTAATTTGATGGGTTAAGTTCATAGACAGCTTAAGATCCATCTAATTTGTATATAGTTGGTTTTAATAATTAAAAATATTTAGGAGTACAAATCATAAACTGAAATACTTCCAATGTTATCATTCCAGATGCAAGAATAAATACAAGAGAATGTTTACCCAAAACTAGATACTAACATAAAATACCTACTAATGTTTTAATAGGTTCAGGAAATTTTATAACTTAGTTTGTAACAACATTAATACAATTTTCATGAGTAAAGCGAAATACTAGTTTAAAACAGCTTTTGCAGCAGAATAATATATGAATGACTTGCAGAAAATAAACATTGGAAATGCTTACTTTATAAGTTAGGAGAATTTTGTATGTTGTAAGTCATACGAGAAGAAGGTTATAAGGCAGATATGATACCTGTTGTTGTCCATGCATGTATGGGCTAGAGTGTAAAACAGAAAGGAACTCACTGACAGCTCCAACCCACCTGCAACGAACACAGACAATCTGCATAATATAGCTGCAAAAAACAATACCTACTATTTTACAGGTTTTTGCTCCCAGTCAAAGTTAAAAAGAAAACATGTGGTTAAGTTACCTAAAATATTTCATAGAAGGTTAGAGATTACTCCAAGTGAGATAAAATGAGAGAATGCGATTTAACATTGCGCCAATTACAAAATAGCTTGTGACATGTTATGTTTTCTCGACATGGAAGGTTGTGTGTGTACAAATTAGTTTTTATTTTTTAATTGGATGTCGGGTTTGGTATATAAACGCAACCTCCCAAAGTCTTGTTCATTACCACCAACACCCCGACCCACACACACACACACACACACACAACAAACAACCAAAAAAAAAAAAGAGCTCCTCTTCCGCTGTCAACTATTTTTCCTCTTCTCCTTCACGGCCCTTCCTCTTCCAACACCACCTCCGCTTTCTCAACCCAAACCAATACAATGCTAATTAATGTAGCAAGCTCTTCCATCCCCAACAAGCACTATTCCACTTAACGGAGTGGAATCCCTGTTTCTATTCTAATAAAGTAGACATTGTGTTGTCATACCTCCAGCTGTTGGTGGGTGATCAAGCAATTAGAATGGAATAGAGGTTTCAAATACATCTAAATAGTAATCATCAATGTCAAGATCTTGTAAAAGATTTATTTCACCAATTCTGCATACCTATCAATTGAAATGCCTATTGACAAACTGAGTACCTAATTCCAACCAGACTAACTCTGGCAGCGTACTTTGGATTAATAGACAAGACAGAACCAACATCAACAATGCTACAGAAGGCTACACCAGTTGTATTCACAGACCTAAAATATTATTTCAGTAGCCAATGCCCATACAGTTTAAACTTATGCAATCAAAATAAATATTCAGACAATTCTCAGCACCCAGTGTAAAGGTTTGTATAGGAGTTTGTGTTATTAATCTTAGCACTTCATTTCATTAAAAAGAGTATAATCTATGTTGCATGGAAACGGGCATGGGTATGGGACAGAGCAAATTTGTAAAATGTAGGGTACGGGACACGGAGCATATATATATATATATATATATATATATATATATATATATATATATATATATATATATATATATATATATATATATATATATATATATATATATATATATATATATATATATATATATATATATATATATATATATATATATATATATATATATATATATATATATATATATATATATATATATATATATATATATATATATATATATATATATATATATATATATATATATATATATATATATATATATATATATATATATATATATATATATATATATATATATATATATATATATATATATATATATATATATATATATATATATATATATATATATATATATATATATATATATATATATATATATATATATATATATATATATATATATATATATATATATATATATATATATATATATATATATATATATATATATATATATATATATATATATATATATATATATATATATATATATATATATATATATATATATATATATATATATATATATATATATATATATATATATATATATATATATATATATATATATATATATATATATATATATATATATATATATATATATATATATATATATATATATATATATATATATATATATATATATATATATATATATATATATATATATATATATATATATATATATATATATATATATATATATATATATATATATATATATATATATATATTTATTTATTTATGAATTTATTTGTTTATGTATTTATAGATACACTGCAGATTGGCAGAAATACATGAGCATAAACAGAGTATACATTAGCTTACATAATATACCAGCAACCCACTTGGGGAACTAGACCTTCAACTTCTTTCTGAAGACAGCACGAATGAAAGAACCAAGAAGTGGCCAGGTTGTTACTATGGCAATATAAGCAAGCAACCACATTGATCTCCCACTCTGCCTTGTGAGCTGATTCATCGATCTCTTCACTTGAACCGTCATATTCTGAAAAACTTTAGAAATTCTGTCTTCATGTGCATTTTGTGCACAAGAGGGCACAGTTTCATGAACTGGAATTGTTCTTTCGGTTCTGTCTTCTTTCGCCTCTTCCATGGTGTTATTGATATCAGATTTTTGTTCATGAGTTGTTTGAGCATCAAGTTGAGCTGTTGCTTTGTTATTGTTTGGTTCGTCATTAATCAATGCAGTAACCAGTCCATCTTCCATGATGTTTACGTAGGGGGACTTATCGATTGAAGACTCAAGAGGAGAATGAACCCCAGTATTCTCTATCTGCGTAAAAAAATATTTAGGAGTACAAATCATAAACTGAAATACTTCCAATGTTATCATTCCAGATGCAAGAATAAATACAAGAGAATGTTTACCCAAAAACTAGATACTAACATAAAATACCTACTAATGTTTTAATAGGTTCAGGAAATTTTATAACTTAGTTTGTAACAACATTAATACAATTTTCATGAGTAAAGCGAAATACTAGTTTAAAAACAGCTTTTGCAGCAGAATAATATATGAATGACTTGCAGAAAATGAACATTGGAAATGCTTACTTTATAGGAGAATTTTGTATGTTGTAAGTCATACGAGAAGAAGGTTATAAGGCAGATATGATACCTGTTGTTGTCCATGCATATATGGGCTAGAGTGTAAAACAGAAAGGAACTCACTGACGGCTCCAACCCACCTGCAACGAACACAGACAATCTGCATAATATAGCTGCAAAAAACAATACCTACTATTTTACAGGTTTTTGCTCCCAGTCAAAGTTAAAAAGAAAACATGTTGTTAAGTTACCTAAAATATTTCATAGAAGGTTAGAGATTACTCCAAGTGAGATAAAATCAGAGAATGCGATTTAACATTGCGCCAATTACAAAATAGCTTGTGATATGTTATGTTTTCTCGACATGGAAGGTTGTGTGTACAAAATAGTTTTTATTTTTTAATTGGACGTCAGGTTTGGTATATAAACGCAACCTCCCAAATTCTTGTTCATTACCACCAACACCCCACCCACACACACACACGCACACACACAATAAACAACCAAAAAAAAAAGAGCTCCTCTTCCGCTGTCAACTATTTTTCCTCTTCTCCTTCACGGCCCTTCCTCTTCCAACACCACCTCCGCTTTCTCAACCCTAACCAATACAATGCTAATTAATGTAGCAAGCTCTTCCGTCCCCAACAAGCACTATTCCACTTAACGGAGTGGAATCCCTGTTTCTATTCTAATAAAGTAGACATTGTGTTGTCATACCTCCAGCTGTTGGTGGGTGATCAAGCAATTAGAATGCAATAGATGTTTCAAATACATCTAAATAGTAATCATCAATGTCAAGATCTTGTAAAAGATTTATTTCACCAATTCTGCATACCTATCAATTGAAATGCCTATTGACAAACTGAGTACCTAATTCCAACCAGACTAACTCTGGCAGCGTACTTCGGATTAATAGACAAGACAGAACCAACATCAACAATGCTACAGAAGGCTACACCAGTTGTATTCACAGACCTAAAATATTATTTCAGTAGTCAATGCCCATACAGTTTAAACTTATGCAATCAAAATAAATATTCAGACAATTCTCAGCACCCAGTGTAAAGGTTTGTATAGGAGTTTGTGTTATTAATCTTAGCACTTCATTTCATTAAAAAGATTATAATCTATGTTGCATGGAAACAGGTATGGGTATGGGACAGAGCAAATTTGTAAAATGTAGGGTAATGGGACACGGAGCATATATATATATATATATATATATATATATATATATATATATATATATATATATATATATATATATATATATATATATATATATATATATATATACACACACACACATGTGTGTGCTGAGATTATAATTTACATGAGATCGTTATTGTTTTTTCATAAACATGTTATGAGAAGTGTATGGTATAAAATCAAGAAGCGTATGATGAGTGTTTTAAGTTTAAACATGAATTATATAATTGAGTACACGACCAGAAAAAATGTAAGCATATGCTAAAGAATTGTCCAGAGAAGTGTCAGTGCGGGTATGGATATGGCTTCAGATAGAAGTACCCATGTAGATAGGTTATAATGCTATGTTAGATTAAAAAAAGCGAGATGCAAAGGCTGGAGAAGGTAAGATGGATATTGATGTACCATAAGCTGTGTGCAGTAAGCCCTTTGAAAAATGCGAGATGACCTCCATGAGGTAAGGTTGCCAAAACAATATTCTTGTTAGCCCTATAAGAGCAAAAGCACAATATGACAATTAAATGAAAATATGACATGAACTATAAAGTTCTTGAACTAAACATCATTCCAAAAAAAGATAACCGCCATACCTGCACTCATCCCAAGGAATAGCCTCACTTGTACAAACTGGATCATCCAAAGCACTGATGCAGAGCAGAGGAACAGATACACCCTTGACAAAACTAACAGAACTGCAGTGGCGATAGTATGTATCCACCGTCTGAGCAAACAATAGATGCTACTTATTAAGCCGTAGAAAAAAAATACATCAGTGTATAGAAAGATGAGAGTTAGTACCTCAAACTTTCCAACAATACAAGTGGCATGGTTATCAAAATCCCTAACAGTACGTGACTGCAAAGGTCATAACAAAAGTCAGCAAAAAGAAAAGGAAGATAAAATGAAAAGAGGTAACTGCGGTCCAAAGAAATACAGCCTTGCTAAGTAAATATCACTTTCAGATGACCAAAGTCAAAACAAGAAAAGCAGCTACAGGACACATTCCTAAACGGTAAAGCTCAGATTCTGAATTTCTGTGATGAAGCAATAGTCAAAACATATAACCAATCGCTAGAAAAGCTCTGCTTGGCTTTGCAGTAGTTTTCTTACTTGCAGTTTTCTATATTTAAGTAACTATTTCTAAATGTCAAAACCTGTTTTGTCTCATAGTTAAGAAAGTTGCAGTGTCTAACTTCAAACGTTAAACCAAATACAGTTAACAAAATCCAGCATGTTGGATTTTCTCAAATCTCATATCCTATTCTCCTTATTTATCTCCCTACATCCTCTTACCTTTCTTCTCATCAGAATCCAATTCTGTGACAACTCCAATTAGTAGACAAACAGACCATAAAGTTAGTGAAAGTAGAGCTTGGGAAACTAAAAGTATAGGTTTGAAAGCAGCTTTCAATACTATAACTGCAACTTAACAAAGAACTATAATAAAGAAACCTTCAAAACCAAATGGCCACCTAGGGTTAGTTGTGGCCAACAACTACCGATATCTACCTACATAATATAGTATATCGAAAGCATTTTTCAACATTGACCCCATACAGCCTCACAAAATGTGCACACACGCATATACACACTACTTTCCATGAAGAAGAGGATACATCCAACACTTCCTCACTTGGAAAGCAAGAAATAAATGTTTGTGGTGGAATTGGGACCTAGTACCTCCCTAGTCCTAGTGCTTTGATCATCATGCAGGTAGCAAAAGTTGAAACTGACAGGTGGTCAGCAAAAAGTTATATGCAGCACTTCATCATCCAAGGACCAACACTCCTATAAATTTCTAGGTCTAAAACAACAAAGCAATATCTTCACATGCATGTCTCGGCTCCTATGTTTGTAAGTTTAAACTAAGAACATTCAAATGAGAAAAGAAGGATAAAAAAATGTAAGGACCCGTGAAATTGTAATGAGAGCATGCCTCCAAGTGTAAGTACTTGATGGTCCAAGACTATGTTTTAGTACTTAAAAGACATTTCAACCAGAATCCGCGAGATTATAAAACAAGAGAGGGAAGGAAGCATACACTTCTGATCCCATCCCAGTTTGCAAGCCTCATCAAAACAGCCTGATGTCTGCAATAAGAGCAAAATCAAAAAAACAGGATGTACACCTATCATCTAACTAAATAAAATTAATTAATAACTGTATACCTTTAGAGGAAAATTGAGTGGCTTTGTTAATTTTGTAAGAATTTATAACAACTACTTTACCGGATGCAAGATTAATAGGAACCTACAGTTGAGCATAACCTTTAAGCCCAATAGCAAGAGCTCTGTCATACAACCGCTGGACAAGCTTGCGATTAATAAACCTGTCACAGACCTACAAATGTGCATGAATGGTGAGTAATGCCATGATAAATCTCCATTTAGTCTTGCTTCTAGTGTCATTTCTCAAAAATACGAATTCAAAATACTTTTGATAAATTCTTCAGACAAGAAATGTATGTTTCAAGCAATAATCTACTGTTGAGCTAAAGGCTTGTTGATGTTCGAATTTACTGGTTGAAAGGGAAAAAAAAATAAAGGGTGCCCCTCTGAAAAACTTGCAAAGCAAAAGAATCAACATAGCATAAAACCTTAGATGCATAAAAATCGACTAGAGTGTGAATTGAAGGGTTGATTTCATTCCCAAATCAAATACAGGCTCAGACCCTCGTCAGAGGAAATCAATTACATCAACTTCTTTGAGGAGCCTATTATCCTCCAGTGATTGTTTGCATGGAAATGAGTAATTTTCATAAAGGGATTTTGTCAAATTCCAATGCTTGTTCACAACGATTGATGGCATCTTCAGTAAAGGAAACCTAAACCCAAACCCTTCTCTAAAACGAAGGGGTTCAGATATTTGCCATCACATAATAGTATTTTATTCTTACTATAAAACCAAACTTCAAGCAAAATTAGCTCTCAGCTCTATTGCCTTCAATTCTTTCTAACATACTGATGTCAGTTGATGGATCAGCAAAAGTGGGTTCTGTCCCTTTTCTTATTAAAAACTACAATCCTTTAGAATTGCAATTTTGCTTCAACTGAAAATAGAAACATCTTTTGCAGTTAGTTTACCTATCCCTTTATGCTTACAAATGAATGTAGATGTTGAATATAATAGAACTGGAAGCAGATGATCCAAGCAAATCCTTTGTCCTTTGGAGTATGGACAGCACACATTCATTTTTAAGAAACTTTCATCATCATCATCATCATGTCTTACTCATTGATGGAAACAGGTGTTTATGTTTTGGTTGCTAGAGAAGCATACTAAAATCCCATGACACATTAATTCGCTTGATAAACATCCCAAAAACCTCTTCTGTTAAATTTTAACTCTAGATCAACGTTACTATGTCCTTAAAAGAAAGTTAGAAATTTACAGAGCAAGAACTAAGTAAACAACTAAACATTAAAATATTCTAACATGATATTGCAATAGTTTTGAGATGACGAACTCAGAAACAGAATATATAAAGAGGAAAGATCATAGTCCAATTAATTAGATAAGCATAAATTTTGGACAGGGAAAACTTTGGGTAACTGACCACAAGATCCCATGGAGAACAAATAGATGCTGCCCCAGCAAGAGGAGTGTTCTCCCCATCTTCTCCTAGGTATTTAACCTGAAACCAGCACCAACATAGATTGAAAATCTGAACGACATGTACTTTAAGAATCAGGTTGGTTATCAAAAAGCTCTGACATAAGGTCGCATATGATAGATTTAGAGATAAATTACGCAACTCTTAATGTCATTAACAGCTAGTAATGAGCTTAAGTAAATTTCTTCCCCAAGTAATAGAGATTCAAGACATTTGAAGTATCTATGCAATGAGTCCTGATACAGGCAAGTGGTTAAGAGAATAAGAGGCGAAATTATGTCTGACGGGTAGTCTCATTCTTTTAACTTTCGTAAAGCCTTCACAAGGAGATATTAACTAATTCTGCATTATTTTTGGTGTGCTCCAGACTCCAGAAAGTGCTTTCTCCCTCTTCTTCTAGTGTAGGTGAAAAGTTCCTAAAGTTCTTTTACCGCAAAGATTAGTGGGTTGTTTTCTATATGCCATAATGCCAAACAGGAAGACTTGGTCTTGGATAATTTAGCGACAACTCCAGGCACCCCGCTAACGACAAAAATTTTGCTAGTTATCCCCAAAATGAATCCAAGCCAGATGCCTAAATATAGAAGTGCTTTTCTATAACATAAAACCCGTTTGCCTTGAGGACATAGTGCATAAATTAAGCATATTTAAAAATCCTAAAATTATGAAATAACAGAAGATTAAAACAAAGCCTGCCAATCTAGAATTTAGGTTTTGTGTCAAAGTGAGAGGCAAAGAGAAAATGAGTTTGATTTCGTACCAAAATGTTTGCTCCGATGCTTGTCCCAATGGCAAAGAGAGGAGCCTTGGGGTACTCTTGATGAACATAGTTAATAATTTCACGTGCATCTTCTGTCCATCCGGCGTTATAAAAACAATCAGACTGACCAAGATGATTAGAAAAATATCAAAGATTGCATGATATTCAAAAAAGCAAACATTAAACTATGCAAACCAGTTTTCCTACACATGGAAAATTCAGCATAGAAGCCAGTCGACATGGCTGGAATGTTATTTTTATAATGTGATTTAAAAGATAAAAGAAAAATGAAATGCAATTATAAAGATGATTAGAAGTGTATACCATATGGAAAATGCAGTTTGAAATGTTTTCTTGTCTGTTTAGGCTTTTATTGTGCATCACGACCATATACATGTCAGACACTAATTTTATCATCTTTACCACACATTGTCACTCAAACAGAGTCCTGCTGATCTCTGATGGATAGTTCAAGTTGAACTTCACAACAAATAGTGTAGAATCATTGCTACTGCCACTGGAATACTAGTTCTCTGGGAAGTACTTTCTCCTGTTTGTATTTCCAAGGATAGATCACCAGTTAAGAGGGCCTACACCAGGTAGCATATGGTATTTGGCCAAGGAAGGTCTTCAATATAAAACATGGTCAGTAGTCCATAACTCACCCATTTTGAATAAATGATGATAAGAATGATTTTTTTATCCCAACTAAGTGAAATAATGCAGGGCACTAGCATATGCCATAATGTTTCATAGACAAGCCAAATATGGGAACATATCCATTAATTTGGATATGCATGGTTGAGTGTTTGCTATGTACAACAATATCAAGCATGTATTGGAAACAGCCTTTCATTGACTTGTAGAACTGAGAAATCAAGTTCAAGTTATGATTTGTCGGGTTATCTTGATAAAGTGAGGGCATAATACCAAGAACCTATTATCCTTACCAAACAACTCAAATCCAAACCCCATTTTGAATTTGATCTCTCTTTCTAGTTGCCTTTACCTCTCTTCCTCCATTTTTTTCTCTCCGCCACTAATTCTCACTTCCCCTCCTCTTTGTCTTGCTCTTCCTCTATACCCATCACAAAGGAGACAAAGATGAAGATAAGGAAGACTTGATGGTCTACAAGAAGGCACAGTTGACGAGGGTATGAAGCCTGCAATTAGGATCTGGGAGGAACCTTAATTCATCGTTATAGATATTCAAAGATCTTATACAATCCCCTTTCTCCTAAAAACTCTTAAGATTTTTGTGTAACAAGGATTGCAGTTAATTGCTTCCTCTATGCTTCATATTTCTCATTGTTATTTTTAAACAAAAATTTAACAGCTGAAGTTCTATATCATAACATTTTTATGGATGATTTGCGGTGATTTATTTAATCTGACTACAAGTGTACTATTTATCCCAGGCTCTGCCTCTTGCTGAATGGATTTAGCTGAATTCTAGTTCATCATTTTCTTTCATCAAATAGAACAATTAATGGGCGTGAATTGACAATTTTTCAAACAAAAAGAAACCATTAAGCTCATGCGTAAAATTCATTTAAATCCAATAATTTCATATGTATACATCTTAAGAGAGACATCATGATGGAGCCAATTAAGTGTGGGAAGCATGAATATTGGAGTTTTGCAGTGCAAGGAGGAAATTTGCTACCATGATTTCCTAGAATGATTTTGACATGTGGGCAACGCATACCATAAAAGAATTATGACTTTAAGGTAAAGAGAACTTACAGTAATTGAGATACCACCCAGACCCCGATGGTTGGCAACAACAACATTCCAACCTTGCTTTGCCATACTGTGAACGAGATGCCTTATGTACTGCATTGCCCATCAAGTGGAATAGAATAAGATCAACTAATATGATCATAAAAATCATTATCTGACCCAACAAGCTAGCAACATTAATGGTGTGAATTTGCAAGTATGCATCTCTCTTTATATCTGTTCGCGGGTGCATGCAGGTGGACGGGCGGGTTTTAGTGTTGATGTGTGTTTCTCTGTTCTTCCTTTCTTTATGGTGGTGGTGGGGGAGAGAGAGGGAGGGAGAGTGTTTCTCTTTTCTTCCTTTCTTTATGGTGGGTGAAGAGAGGGAGGTAGGGAGGAGGGAGACACAAATCACAAAATAATTCATGATTTAAACATTTCAGTTGGCCAATAACTAAGACAGACATTAGAGGCAACTTTACATTAAATCAAAGGGAGTTAGATCAACAATCAAACAAAATTTTTAAGTAGATTATGAATTTATGTGTCACATTTTAAATCAAAATTTTGTTATTTAAACAATTTCAACGAATGAACATTTCAAGCATTCAAAATCATTAATCTTAGTTTTAGATGATTACATTGCATCAAAGGGAGTTAGACCAACAATCAAACAAAATTTGTATGCAGATTATGAATTTATGTGTCATATTTAAATCAAATTTTTATTATTTAAACAATTTCAACAAATGAACACTTCAAGCAAACGTTTGGAAACATTCAAAATCGTTAATTTTAGTTTTAGATGATTTACATCACTACTGACAGTGTCGATTCCCCTTGTACACATCTCTTTATACACATTTCTATCAATAGAATGCAGGTGCAAATCTTCCTGACAGTACCCTAGTATTACATATACCGAATACTATTGAAACCTCTTTTTAAACATGGAACTTTCCACAAGTTTACACTCTATCCATCCGCACTTAACTAATTTTTAAGGGAAAGGGAGTCCCCTTTCTCTTTGAATACTCTCCTAGTTTCTTCCAAGTTCCAAATGTCCATTAAGGACTACTAAGAAACCATGAGAGTAAAGCCTATTTGTATCACGAAACCTTTAAAATCCATGTTTTTTCCCCTAAGGAAACCATAATGGATTGGATGACACTTTGCAAGTCATAGGATGTGCCATATGTGTGTAGTGCCACTTTCAAACTTAGGATAGACAAGATATCAGCTTATATATTTTCGGCCAAGCAAGTATCTAACACAGAACTTCCAGTTTAGAAAATATTAGACTGAGGACTGTGGTCCGTGGACAATCTCGAAAGGCAAAATCAATAGATTTATTCAATAATAATAGTCTAATCTGAGGATTAAATGCATCACTTATATCATCCATTTCACATACTCACATGCACATTTTTATTTTTCATTTTTCATTTTTCACTTCTTTACTCTTTTTTGGGAGTAGACACTTCCATTCACTTTGAGAATGCCTTCTAGTTGGCCCTTCTGTGTTGCCTGTGAATTCCAGCTAAATGCAATTCCCTGCAGACAATCTATCATATCCCTTTCTCCAAGAATATTTTCTAATTAAAGGAAAACTCTGGCAAGTTACTTCTTGATTGCTTCAGCTTAAAGTGAACAATCAAGATTAGGTTCCCATCGACAAGCAAACCTTGTCCGAACCTTGGTGAACTCTATGGTCTTTCAATGTCAGGCTGAAAACCTGTTGCAGAATTTTCTCAAATCATTTGTGAATCACGCTGTCTATTTTTTTAAGGAACGAGTTTTAAATGATGATTATGACAGTTTTGTGCCTCATTCATATTCTTTTAAGCAACAAATAAACTTTTTTGTGCCCCTTCAGTGAAATTGTTATTGTTCAGGACTCATTCCTTCCCTTACCACTGCGTCCAGCACCATTTTCATTTCTTTTGTTTTTCCTTTTCTTTTTTAGAAGAAGGTGTGATATTGTGGCCCTTCCAACATCAAACCCTATTCTCCACATGGTAATCCACTCCTTTCCCCACCATGCCCAACACCATTGCTACGATCCCAGACAGTTTAGACACCAGTCAATGCTATAAACTAAATGGATGTTCAACATGTCAATAATTGAATAAGGTAAAAGTTTTAAGCACAAGTGAATTGAAGAAGAGCAGTTCTATTTGGTATGTCACTGGGTCATTATTTTTAATCATTGATCCTAATACAAAAAAGACCATAGCCATCTGTTGCCCGAATACATTACTTTTTAATATTATAAATTCTAGTAAATGCATACAACACAAGGATTTCACTCAAGGATTTAGGCTTTTTCAGTTGACGCATTATAAATTTTGCTGTCTTTGATGTGGATTCACGTACGTTGTACTTTAAGAAGTTCATAAAATGCATCATCATCTCAATGGGATAGTTGTTCCAAAACTAAAACATGTATGACTATCACATCTGAAAATCGATGCTTTGTTTTCTACAACTGGCAAGACTCCTTTATGAAAAAAAATTAAATGTCTTTCAATAATGTTTCATCAAGATAGAGAAAGTAAGATATGATACCAATGTCGCCGGATGAACCTGTTTGCTGTTCTATGGCGTCAAAATACTAATTAAAAGAAACAACATAAAGGGGAATTGTTGGGTGTGTATACAGGAATAAGGAATATAGAAGTAAATAACTTACTGGAGAAGCGGAATCACTGGTAAGTCCAGGAATCACAATCACAAGGGGAGTTGACTCATCTTTAGAAATGGCCCTGCCAGTGTCATAAGAAGCACCTGTGACTGCAAAGTATACAGAAGGCACAGCAATAAGAAACTGCGGGCAATCACCGTTCAGACAAAATGTAATTGATGCCACTATGGTCGACTTTTCTTCTTTAGCATAGTAAATTTCGAATTTTCAAACTTACACTCTTTTGGAATTGTCTATTATTGGGATACTATTGACTTACTGAAGCCACAAGTCACTATTGAAGATAAAGATCACTATGAAAGAAAGAACTTGTTCATAGCCCACTAATCCTAAATGATAGCAATGCAAAAGAAAGTCATAAACTAAATATAAGTATTGAAGTAATTTTGTGAAGTTAACTCTTCAGCTTGACATTTCAAATGAACTACATCTTTATCTCATGCTATTCCAAAATTTGAATTTGAAGTTTACCATCAGAAGCGAGCAACCAGTCCAAAGCAATAGTTCCCCCGTCCTGAACAGTGTATAATTGCCTGAGTTGCAATAGATAACTCAGTATGGATAGAAAACACAGCATGTGCGTAACACATTCGTAAAAGTTCTACTCGAGCAGATCAGATATCAAAGAATATCCATGCCTGTACCATGATTTCTACTACATCTAAATTGATCTCCAATCCACTCGAATAATATCAATGCCAACATTTCAGACACTCATTTTAAGTCCAGTTAAAATAATTATTTAATTACTAGAGTGTGAAAGAACAAGAATTAGTGTTATCAATCTCAAAGCTAGACATTATCATGAGTAAACAATAGAGGTTATAATCGATAAGAGTTGAGAATCAATCCTCTAATTCTTAAGTACTACAATAGAAACCAAGTATTATCTCCTATTTCTCCATTTAGTAGTCTCAAGTAAAGCTATAGTAACAACTTTCATACCCTTCTCACTGCCTTAATCTTTGTTTCATCTTCTTCACATTTATTCTTGTCACTGCACTATTATGACCCTATTGCTCCTCTTAAAAAATGTGCTCCTTGATCCATGTTGTACATGCCCAAACCATCTCAGTTGCTTCTTTCTTATTTTATACTCAATTGAAGCTACAAGAACTTTCTTAATGATAGCGTGAACTTCATTTTTGTCATATTGGTGGTCTAAAGAGGATCTCAACCTACCATATTAGTTCAGTCAACAATTAGACAAGCTACTTCAACCAATATAAAACGGAAACATTAGCACACCAAGATATTTGGTAGAAGAATCTCCAATATTGTCTCAAATTATTTTTTTTAAAAAACATACAGTATTTGGTATCCATATTTATATTTATATCCTATTAGACATAGATATTTAGTATCCACATCCGTATCCAAACAGATACGTATACGGATATATCTGTAGACTGCGGGTATGATTATTCTTTTGCACCTCTAATTGCAACTATTCAGTTGCAGTCGCAGGCTGCCAACCGCCACCTTCATCTCACATAAAGCCACAACCTTCAGTCTAAAAAAACCTTTTTGATCCTTATACGAGCATGCCGATTGCAATTCAAAGCACAATCCAAGCTTTTCAACTCACGAATAAGAAAATTAAAATTGAAACCAAACCACATAACAAAAATGTGCCAATTATTACCTTCTATAACAAAAGGGCGCAGCCCTCCCGAAAAAATGCAAGAACCCCGTCTGTAAATGAGGGCTCGCAAGCCACGGCGTCACCAAATACCTTCAATCCCAAAAGCAAAAAAAACACCCCAATCAATCACAAAGAAATACAAGAAATCAACAGAATTCACCGTGAAAATTTACCTCCCGCGAAGAATCCGACACTTGGAGACGACGCCCTCGTAGATTTCAGACCTCGGACTGAATGTAAGCACCACTCGATCTCCCCTAAATCCTCGAACAGCGTCTCGAAGGAAATGAAACTCGAGGAAGCTGTAGAGGAAAATTAGGGCGAAGATCGAGAGGGCTACGATGCAGTGGGAGGTTTGGATCAGTGAGAAGGACCTGAGGAGGAGAATGGGGAGCGTGAGATCGGAATCGGTGACGGCGCACGCCATTGATGAAGATCAAGGAGAGGTTTTGGAAACCCTAAGGATTGGAATTTGGCGTCGTGGCGGTGAAGAGTGAGTGAATATATGAAGATAGAGAATTATAAGCGGACGAAAGAGAGATGCGACGTTTTATGGATGGATTTTGTGCATGACGGAATCAAAAGCAATGATTATCGATGTCCAAAGAGTTGGGAGTGGGCCGGGTCAACCCAGCCCAGTCCGTCATGGATTACGATCCGGCTTGGCCGGGTTGATCTGGCCCATGATATACCCGGCTTGTCCCTGACACATCTCGGCTCATGATTTTTTTTATTTTTTATTTTTTTTGAAATTTCAGCTTGACACAAAATCAGCCCATCTTTAAAATAAAAAAATATAAACATAGTGTGTCGCTTGTCGGGTTGAAGAGTTAACGGCTATTCTTTTTATTTGAACTATTTTGGAAACTTCTTCATAGTTTTGTATGGAAGGTTTTCCATAGAGGTCCTCATTTTATATGTTTCTTATAAGATACAACACTTTTAGTGTTTGAACGAATAATGTTTTTAGAGAAAATTGATAGGTAGCCCATTTTGCTTAATATGATAAGCAAAAGATAGTCTAGTGACAAAACCGATGAATCTCATCATTCATATATATTTAAGTTTATTTTGTGAAATGAGATGTAACTCGTGTCTTTTTAGAAAAAGAAAACTGAATCTTTTTCATAATAATTAACGATTTGCACATATAAAGATATGTGAAACTAAGATTAATTTTTCATCCGAACAAATCTTTCTCTTAAATGTTAGTTATGTTGTAACGACTCAATATTCCTCTCTCTCTCTCTCTCTCTCTCTCTCTCTCTCTCTCTCTCTCTCTCTCTCTCTCTCTCTCTCTCTCTCTCTCTCTCTCTCTCTCTCTCTCTCTCTCTCTCTCTCTCTCTCTCTCTCTCTCTCTCTCTCTCTCTCTCTCTCTCTCTCTCTCTCTCTCTCTCTCTCTCTCTCTCTCTCTCTCTCTCTCTCTCTCTCTCTCTCTCTCTCTCTCTCTCTCTCTCTCTCTCTCTCTCTCTCTCTCTCTCTCTCTCTCTCTCTCTCTCTCTCTCTCTCTCTCTCTCTCTCTCTCTCTCTCTCTCTCTCTCTCTCTCTCTCTCTCTCTCTCTCTCTCTCTCTCTCTCTCTCTCTCTCTCTCTCTCTCTCTCTCTCTCTCTCTCTCTCTCTCTCTCTCTCTCTCTCTCTCTCTCTCTCTCTCTCTCTCTCTCTCTCTCTCTCTCTCTCTCTCTCTCTCTCTCTCTCTCTCTCTCTCTCTCTCTCTCTCTCTCTCTCTCTCTCTCTCTCTCTCTCTCTCTCTCTCTCTCTCTCTCTCTCTCTCTCTCTCTCTCTCTCTCTCTCTCTCTCTCTCTCTCTCTCTCTCTCTCTCTCTCTCTCTCTCTCTCTCTCTCTCTCTCTCTCTCTCTCTCTCTCTCTCTCTCTCTCTCTCTCTCTCTCTCTCTCTCTCTCTCTCTCTCTCTCTCTCTCTCTCTCTCTCTCTCTCTCTCTCTCTCTCTCTCTCTCTCTCTCTCTCTCTCTCTCTCTCTCTCTCTCTCTCTCTCTCTCTCTCTCTCTCTCTCTCTCTCTCTCTCTCTCTCTCTCTCTCTCTCTCTCTCTCTCTCTCTCTCTCTCTCTCTCTCTCTCTCTCTCTCTCTCTCTCTCTCTCTCTCTCTCTCTCTCTCTCTCTCTCTCTCTCTCTCTCTCTCTCTCTCTCTCTCTCTCTCTCTCTCTCTCTCTCTCTCTCTCTCTCTCTCTCTCTCTCTCTCTCTCTCTCTCTCTCTCTCTCTCTCTCTCTCTCTCTCTCTCTCTCTCTCTCTCTCTCTCTCTCTCTCTCTCTCTCTCTCTCTCTCTCTCTCTCTCTCTCTCTCTCTCTCTCTCTCTCTCTCTCTCTCTCTCTCTCTCTCTCTCTCTCTCTCTCTCTCTCTCTCTCTCTCTCTCTCTCTCTCTCTCTCTCTCTCTCTCTCTCTCTCTCTCTCTCTCTCTCTCTCTCTCTCTCTCTCTCTCTCTCTCTCTCTCTCTCTCTCTCTCTCTCTCTCTCTCTCTCTCTCTCTCTCTCTCTCTCTCTCTCTCTCTCTCTCTCTCTCTCTCTCTCTCTCTCTCTCTCTCTCTCTCTCTCTCTCTCTCTCTCTCTCTCTCTCTCTCTCTCTCTCTCTCTCTCTCTCTCTCTCTCTCTCTCTCTCTCTCTCTCTCTCTCTCTCTCTCTCTCTCTCTCTCTCTCTCTCTCTCTCTCTCTCTCTCTCTCTCTCTCTCTCTCTCTCTCTCTCTCTCTCTCTCTCTCTCTCTCTCTCTCTCTCTCTCTCTCTCTCTCTCTCTCTCTCTCTCTCTCTCTCTCTCTCTCTCTCTCTCTCTCTCTCTCTCTCTCTCTCTCTCTCTCTCTCTCTCTCTCTCTCTCTCTCTCTCTCTCTCTCTCTCTCTCTCTCTCTCTCTCTCTCTCTCTCTCTCTCTCTCTCTCTCTCTCTCTCTCTCTCTCTCTCTCTCTCTCTCTCTCTCTCTCTCTCTCTCTCTCTCTCTCTCTCTCTCTCTCTCTCTCTCTCTCTCTCTCTCTCTCTCTCTCTCCTAATGCTTCAAGTAAAATATTCTGTTGTTGGATTTGAGAGAGGAGGAGGAGAAGGAGGTTGGATTTTTAGTAGAATATGTAATGTTGGAAATTGGGAGTGGGCGGAGCAAAGAGGGAGAGGAAATGGTAGGGAGGAACAGTGAGTGGGAGAGAGAAAGAGGAGGAGGGGGAGAGAGTAAGAGAGAGGAAGGGATGTTTGGGATTGGGAGGAGAAGAGAATGGAGGAGATTGGAAAGGAGAAGACAAGAGTGGGGATATGAGAAAGGAGGGAAAAAGAGTGGGAGAGATGAGGGAAAGTTAGGAACATGAAGGAGAAGAGAATGGAGAAGATGATAGGAAGGATGAGGGAGGAGATGGTGGGAACAGAGGGCTTTCTACAAACTTCAAAATAGAGGATTGGGGTTAATCCAAAAATAGGAGAGATTGAGGGGTTAATATGAAAAAAAATATATTAATTTTTTACTTAAAAATTACCTCCTGCAATAGATAGGCCTACTTGTCGCCGTATTTATAAGTTTTTAGGCTAGAGTGTTGCCGGCGTCAGTTTTTAGGCTAGAGTGGTAAATCGGTGTCAGTTTTAAGGTCAATCAGGTATTTTAGCCATTTTTTATGTCTTACATGATATATTTCAAATTTTTAAATAAAGTAATAAAGATATTATAATATTTACTAGAATAAATATGCAAAAAAGTTCACAGTTACTAGCATCCGATGAGTAGTCGTATGATATATTTATGTTTAAAGGAAAAAAAGTTCATGCAATAGCTATTTCTTATAGATCGTTTTACGATTGTAAGGGATACAACTATATGTTTTGTTTCTATCCTTAGATGATATTCTATACAACTTTTTTTCTAGTCATAAGTAGAAGTTCAGTGATCATGAATAAACATTTTGCTAACAAGTCCTTTAAAAATATATTAACGATTAATGCTTCTATTACAACAAAGAGATGATATTTATTTTCAAACAAAGTTATAGTTTAATAAATATTAATACAAGTAAAAATAGAAAAGAAAAAAAACTAAAAATAAAAAAATACGGGCCCATAAGTGACAAGTGACATTGCGTGGTAGGTCCGGACGGGCCTGACTCATCTTGGATCGTGGTAGGTGATTCTAGTCCCGCACGCAGGTCGAGAAGTACGCCCTACCACTCGACCTCGCCGAGCCCGGGTCAAGCTGGCCCGGCTTAAGCCCGGGCAGGCCGATTCACGAGCCTGAACCGGTCCGACCCACACCCAACCCTAGTCCAAAGGCTGAACTGCTTTTAAATGCCTTAAACTTTCACCAAACATGCACTTTAACGCCCTTTATTCTAAAAATTATGCACTTAAATGCCTCAAAGTATTTAAAGGGCTGTTTGGTTGGGTTAGTAAGATGACGTGGCCACTAAAAATCTTAGGTGGCAAGCTCTATGCAATTCCCTCCACGTTGAACTGTTTTGGATAGATATACATTGTAGCTATCAGGCATATATGGACGATTCAATTACAAGCTACAGTACTTTTTCAAGGGTTTCACACAAAACAACCAAACATGTCCTAACTGTTGTAGATAAATACCTCAAAGCTTCAAAATATCGCAACTCACTGCACTCTTGTCTACGATATGTTGCACGTTGGTGTCATCTTGTTTACCCAATATTGCATATAAATACCCTCAGTTTGTAAATGGTCTCACTTAAATATTCTAAAATTTCTAATAAAAGTTTTACTTTAGTACCCTATGTTATGTGATATTTTTGTAAAAGTAGAGAAAAGTTTATGTCATTTGGAATTTTTATAAATATAAAGTATTCATCGCCACACTTTAATACTTTGAGGTAATTTTTGCTCGATTTTAAAATAAAGATCACTTAAATGCAAAGTTAGTGAAATTTTAGGGCATTTAAGTGTAATCTAGCCATGTCCAAATCCTGAAAATGGAATTTTTTACATATTTACCCTCCCAATCTAGAGTATTTTAAGTTTACTCTCAAACTCTAGATATTTGCAAATATATCCTCAAATCTCCTACATCGGTTTTTCTACGGCTCAATTTTTATTAAATAGCACTAATCATGTTTAATTAATTAATTTTATTAAATTATAATTAGAGAGAGAAGAGACGGAGATTTAGGTATTTGATTCATTTCTCTTTCTCTCTATTTAACTATAAATTACTAAAAATATTTAGCTTAATAATAAGTATATTAGTCACCGATATATTAGTGATATTAAAATTTGAGGAGTTAAAAGTAATGGGGAAAATTGACGCCTGAATTAGCAAATATGATCTAGAGTTGGAGAGTAAATGCCGATGGACTTGGGAGATACATGCAGAAAAGCCAAAATATTACTAGAAGTCTCAATTCAACACAACTAAAAAGATTTTCAGGTGGTTAAATTGAGAATATGAAGATAGAGAATTATAAGCGGACGAAAGAGAGATGCGACGTTTTATGGATGGATTTTGTGCATGACGGAATCAAAATCAATGATTATGGATGTCCAAAGAGTTGGGAGTGGGCCGGGTCAACCCAGCCCAGTCCGTCATGGATTACGATCCGGCTTGGCCGGGTTGATCTGGCCCATGATATACCCGGCTTGTCCCTGACACATCTCGGCTCATGCTTTTTTTTTTTTTTTGAAATTTCAGTCTGATACAAAATCAGCCCATCTTTAAAATAAAAAAAATATAAACCTAGTGTGTCGCTTGTCGGGTTGAAGAGTTAACGGCTACTCTTTTTATTTGGACTGTTTTGAAAACTTCTTCATAGTTTTGTATGAAAAGTTTTTCATAATGGCCCTCGTTTTATATGTTTCTTGTAAGATACAACACTTTTAGTGTTTGAATGAATAACATTTTTAGAGAAAATTGATAGGTAGCCCATTTTGCTTAATATGATAAGCAAAAGATAGTCTAGTGGCAAAACCGATGAATCTCATCATTCATATATATTTAAGTTTATTTTGTGAAATGAGATGTAACTCGTGTCTTTTTAGAAAAAGAAAACTGAATCTTTTTCATAATAATTAACGATTTGCACATATAAAGATATGTGAAACTAAGATTATTTTTCATCCGAACAAATCTTTCTCTTAAATGTTAGTTATGTTGTAACGACTCAATATTTGTAACTTAGTTGTAATGTGACGCTGTAAGAAATATAATTTAGCAAGAAAGTAGAGACAAATAATCTCACTACAAATTTTGAGTTACATTTTTATGGCTAAAATACCGATTGACCTTAAACCTAATCTACTTTAATTACTCTAGCCTAAAATTGACATTCTACAAACTTTATACGCTACAAAAACTAAACTTAATTAAGCGACAAATTTCTATCCTTTATACCTTTGATTTATCTCTTTTAAATTCTATTAAAACTATCTATCCCTCCTTCCCACCATTTATCTTCCTCCTTTCACCATCTCCATCTTCCTCCCATCCTAACTCCTCCTCTTTTCCACTATCTCCTCTTTATCATATCTCCACTTTACTCCTCCTTCTCCCCTTCTTTCCTTATTTCAACTTTTCATCTTTCCCACCTCCCTCCTCCATCTCATATCCTCACCTTACCTTCTTCTTTCTACCGTCTTTCCATTCTCTTCTTTTCTCCATCCTCAATCTCCTCTCTTCTTACTCTCTATCTCATCTTCCTCTGATGTTACTTTCTCCCATTCCCTCTTCCTCCTTGCTCGCCCACTCCCACAATTCCTCTTACCTCCACTTCCTAATGCTTCAAGTAAAATATTTTGTTGTTGGATTTGAGAGGAGGAGGAGAAGGAGGTTGATTTTAGTAGAATATTTAATGTTGGAAATTAGGAGTGGGCAGAGCAAAGAGGGAGAGGAAATGGGAGGGAGGAACAGTGAGTGGGAGAGAGAAAGAGGAGGAGGGGAGAGAGTAAGAGAGAGGAAGGGATGTTTGGGATTGGGAGGAGAAGAGAATGGAGGAGATTGGAAAGAGAAGACAAGAGGGGATATGAGAAAGGAGGGAAAAGAGTGGGAGAGATGAGGGAAAGTTAGGAACATGAAGGAGAAGAGAATGGAGAAGATGATAGGAAGGATGAGGGAGGAGATGGTGGAACAGAGGGCTTCACAAACTTCAAAATAGGGATCGGGGTTAATCAAAAATAGGAGAGATTGAGGGGTTAATATGAAAAAATATTAATTTTTACTTAAAATTACCTCCTAACAGATAGCCTACTTGTCAGATTTGTAAGTTTTAGGCTAGAGAGTTGCTACGCTTTAGGCTAGAGTGGTAAATCGGTCGCTTTAAGGTCAATCGTATTTTAGCCATTTTTATGTCTTACATGATATATTTCAAATTTTTAAATAAAGTAATAAAGATATTATAATATTTACTAGAATAAATATGCAAAAAGTTCACGCTATAGCATCCGATGAGTAGTCGTGATGATATATTTATGTTTAAAGGAAAAAAGTTCATGCAATAGCTATTTCTTATAGATCGCTTTTACTGATTGTAAGGGATACAACTATATGTTTTGTTTCTATCCTTAGATGATATTCTATACAACTTTTTTTCTAGTCATAATTAGAAGTTCGCTGATCATGAATAAACATTTTGCTAACAAGTCCTTTAAAAATATATTAACGATTAATGCTTCTATTACAACAAAGAGATGATATTTATTTTCAAACAAAGATATAGTTTAATAAATATTAATACAAGTAAAAATAGAAAAGAAAAAAACTAAAATAAAAATATGGGCCATGGGCCAACCCGCGACCCAAATCGGTGACACGGCCTGACCGCCCGACTCATGGATCGTGGGCCTTCTAGTCCCGCACTGGTCGGAAGACGCCGCCTTACCCTCTAACCCCGCCGAGCCCGGTCAAGTCCGCCCGCTTAAGCCTCGGCAGTCGAGCCGATTCACGAGCCCTGAACCGGTCCATCCACACCTAACCCTAGTCCAAAGGTCGAACGCCTTAAATGCCTTAAACTTTCACCAAACTTGCACTTTAACGCCTTTATTCTAAAAATTATGCACTTAAATGCCTCAAAGTATTTAAAGCAATTGGTTGGTTAGTAAGATGACGTGGCCACTAAAAATCTTAGGTGGCAAGCTCTATGCAATTCTCCACGTGAACTGCTTTTGGATAGATATACATTGTAGCTATGCATATATGGACGATTCAATTACAAGCTACAGTACTTTTCAAGGGTTTCACACAAAACAACCAAACATGTCCTAACTGCTTGTAGATAAATACCTCAAAGCTTCAAAATATTGCAACTCGGTGCACTCTTGTCTACGATATGTTGCACGCTGGTGTCATCTTGTTTACCCAATATTGCATATAAATACCCTCAGTTAGTAAATGGTCTCACTTAAATATTCTAAAATTTCTAATAAAAGTTTCACTTTAGTACCCTATGTTATGTGATATTTTTGTAAGAGTAGAGAAAAGTTTATGTCATTTGGAATTTTTATAAATATAAAGTATTCATCTGCCACACTTTAATACTTTGAGGTAATTTTTGCTCGATTTTAAAATAAAGATCACTTAAATGCAAAGTTAGTGAAATTTTAGGGCATTTAAGTGTAATCTAGCTATGTCCAAATCCTGAAAATGGAATTTTTTACATATTTACCCTCCCAATCTAGAGTATTTTTAAGTTTACTCTCAAACTCTAGATATTTGCAAATATATCCTCAAATCTCCTACATCGGTTTTTCTACGGCTAAATTTTTATTAAATAGCACTAATCATGTTTAATTAATTAATTTTATTAAATTATAATTAGAGAGAGAAGAGACGGAGATTTAGGGTATTTGATTCATTTCTCTTCTCTCTATTTAACTATAAATTACTAAAAATATTTAGCTTAATAATAAGTATATTAGTCACCGATATATTAGTGATATTAAAATTTGAGGAGTTAAAAGTAACGGGGAAAATTGACGCCTGAATTAGCAAATATGATCTAGAGTTGGAGAGTAAATGCCGATGGACTTGGTAGATACATGCAGAAAAGCCAAAATATTACTAGAAGTCTCAATTCAACACAACTAAAAAGATTTTCAGGTGGTTAAATTGAGAATATGAAGATAGAAGGGTGCGCTATTACAATATGATATATGATATATTTTTAGGGTTGATTTTAGAAAGTCCCCTCCCCCAACTATTTTAACTTTTGTTATCCCCTCAATTTTGAGGTTATTGTAGATAAACCCCTTCAACTTTCAAAATATGACCAACACTATGGGGTGTCCCACAAAACCCTTTTATCTTTATCGTTTTTTCAAATTACTCCCCTAATATCATTAATTTAAGATATGTAATGACTAAAATAACCTTAGTTGAAAAAATTTTATATGAGTTAAAAAACCCAACCCAATCAAAATAGTAGACTTCAATTCGATGGTTTTTGATGAGGAAACTAGTCTTCAAAAAATTCAAAAGTTTCAATTGTTTCAAACATTACAAGCAAGATTAAGTAGAAAATAAAGGAAGTTTAGTATTTCAAAAAAGAAAAGAAAAAAATTAGATTCGCACGTCAACCTAGCAACGGAGATGGAGGAAGAAGAAAGGAAAAAAAATTAGATTCACACGTGAACCTAGCAATGGAGATGGAGGAAGAAGAAGAGAGGGAAATAAAATGAAATGTATTTTTAATCAAAAAGTTAAAACGGAACACTATGGTAAAGTTTTTAATGTCTTAGGGATAGTATGGTTATTTTAAATAATTTGAGATTTTAATTATACTACTTTAGGGGGTTAAGTGAGAAAAGTTGAGGGGGGATAAATCATCTTTTGAAAATTGAGGGCGGTTATCTAGAATAAACCCCATAACTGAGGGGGGATTTTCTAGAATTAAAATAGTTGAAGGGATTTTTCTGAAACAACCCTCATTGGGGTTTTTAAAATTAACCCATATTTTTATGATCTAGAATGAGAAAAAGAAAAGTGTAAAAAGTATAGTTATCATTATTTGAAAACAAACCTACTATTATATGGTAAGATTTCCAATATATGTTCAGAACCTTCAGTCTGATCGGATAACTTGATTGCATGAATTAATAGAATGAAATTATTATAGAAAACAAAAAAACGAACAAGAAAATATTAGATTCAGTCAGTGAAATAGATGCTAGATGGGCCTTATCCAATCAAATTGATGAATACGGCCAACTGCCAAGATAGTCATTGCCATAAGTACTGACTACTGAGTGAGTTTAGCTTCCACAGAAATAATAATAATAAATTTAAAAAAATCATCCTATACAAGTTGTTTGATTATTAGTAAGAGATTTTCAGGCATGGAAAAGAAATTATTAAAAGAGGTCTTCAAGCCTGGGATTGGTTTCATAGGCCGTATGCGACATGCAAGTTAAAACTCTACAAATTACCAAAAAGAGGTCTTCAAAATTGAAATTGGGTTTTTATTTGATGCATTATTAGAAAACTTTTAGATTTGCTTTTTTGTTGGTTTAACATAGTATTACTTTATAAAAAATTAATTTGCAAATGTATTTATATGATTTATCATGGACTAAATAGCTACGGAATAATGTTTAAATTGTGAATTACATTTTTATATTCAACTTTATTACTTTTAACTAGAAATAAAGCATAACAATGAGGGGTAAATAATTTTTCTTTTAACATCTTTGGTGCAACTAAACACGTAACTTATAGAAATAGGAGAAATCTTCAAAATAGACTCATTTCCATTTAAAACTTTATTCCCCAATTTCGACCAGTGCAAACATATTTACAAAATCGATCCACTTTCGACCACGTCAGTTGCGCTGCCAAAAATTGGGTTGATTTAAAAAAAAATTTACTTTCTAATTAGTCGAGGTTGCCAACCCCGATTAATTAAAAACTATATCTAATTAGTCGAGGTTTCCAACCCCAACTAATTACAAGGCAGCGTCTAATTAGTCGGTGACCTTGGTCTAATTACAAGGCTTAGTAGCTGCCCGTGACCTAGGTCCAAGCCATTCTAGCTAGCGGAGGGGTTGTCTTATATTGTTAGTAGCTCTAATAGGTTGTCATCTTCTAGCCTCTAGGCTTTAGCTAGCACGGGTTTACAATCATTTCTTTCTTAGTTTGCTTGTCCCTATTTGTATTTATTAAAGGATATAATGGATATGAGTTGATCAATCATTTTATTAAATGAGCTACCAAAAGATAGCCACGTGATGAGACTCCTCCTAAAAGTCATATTAAAAATGTGAACTTCACACGCCTATCTCTTTAGATTTAGCAGAATGAACACCGCCAACTATTATTTCTTTTTTTTATATGGGTGAATATGTTCCAGAAAAAAAAAATCTTCCAGTAATGCAGATCCATTATGCTATAAAAGACCACTACCACCATAACGTCTCGTTTTGAAGTAATGACGTATATATGTGTGTATAACTTTCACTCAACGCCCTGCTTGGATGAAGAGAAATAAGGGGAGAAGGGAAAGTTAGGGGAAAATGTCCACTATGTCTGTGATTCTTTCAAGAGATGAAGTATTCACCCTTCAATGCAAACTTTATTCACCTCCAAATTAGGTGGAACTGTCCCTCTACCACAATGAAATCCCAAATTCACAATTTGAGTCTACAAATAGTTTCCCAAGAAAAACTGTGCTAGGATATGACCAAACTTTTGACTAAAAACCCCTACATTAATTGACAATGGACTTCTCATTCAAGTCAAGTAGGGTCCTTGTCGTGAACTTCCCAGTTTTTCCTAGTAAATGCTATATGGATGGGAGTTGTCATGAATAAAGTGATCAAGTGATGCGATGATTGAAACCAACTTGAGTTGTCGTGAATAAATTGATCAAAATTTAAGTTTTCATTCAAGTTTGGTTGATTTTCTAAAAACACAAAAAACCAAAATCTAGGTGGGAAAAAAGAACCAAACAAAACTGTACGATCTGTTTCCTAAAATTTTGTCAGATTGCACTTAAAGAGCTTATAGTTTCCCCTACTTTGCACTAATATACCCTCAATTATTTTTGGCAACACTTATACCCTAAAGTTAGGCTAAAAGCACTTAAATACATTACAATTTCACTCCTTAGCACTTATATACCCTCACTGTATTTCATAGCATTTATATACCTTAAGTTGTTCAAATTTAGCATGTTAACACCGCTTTGTAAACGTGAATATTTTTATCCAAAGTTCTCATATAACCTTCACATGCTAATTTTATAACTTTCTGCCTATTAAGTTTGTTGAATTCATTGTTAAAACTTTAGAAATTTTATTTTTATAAAATTAGGATACATTTAAATTAGAATTTGGGTAGATATACTAGCAATTTAATAAATATTAATGGTTAAAAGCTCTAAAATTAACATATGAATGTTATATGAGAAATTTCGATCAAAATTTCCATGTTTGCATAACAAGGATATTAACGTATCGCTTTTGAACAACTCAAGGTATATAAATGCTACGAAATCAACCAAGGATATATACGTGCTAGAGGAGTAAAAAGTAAAACTATAAGGTATTTAAGTGCTCTTTAGCCCTAAAGTTCTTAAAATCTGCACTTCAATACTCTCAGTTATGCATGCATGATAATTTCCAGCAGTTATGCATGCATGATAATTTCCCTGAAATTTCTCATGTGCCACGCACTTTGATACCCTCATTTCATCTAATAGATTTATTTTCCTAAACCAGCTTTAATTATTTTTGAACCTAAAACATGGGTTAATATGCTATTAAGTATGTGATAATATATCAATTAAAGTGTTTTGACAAAGGGTCAAATATGGAATTTGGGTTAAAAATTAATCAGGTAAGAGTGTTCTCGGGTAAGAATAATAAAATGGGGTTTAAAATCTAAAACCATTTCTAATTCAGCTCTCTCTCTTATATATATATATATATATATATATATATATATATATATATATATATATATATATGAGTAATGCTATTGTGAGATGGTGAGCTCAAATCTTATCGTGAGCTAGACTAATCGGTTTATCAAATTCATGATCGGCACCGCACATCTTGTTCAACATCATTAAGTATATGTGATAAAATTTTCACATAATTTGGAGCCTTTTAGTATGAATCAAACTACTTTGATCCGTTAATTTTTCGACAGCTTTAACACCAGTCCGCTTTATACTAGCTAAAATAATGGTTAAAAATGTCAAAACAATATAATTTTTCTATATATAGATCATGATGAGTGCAAATCACTTGGCTAATGATCATCATTTCGAGTAGTCAATCTACAATTTCACGATAGAATTTGAGCTCACCATCTCATTTTAGCATTTTCCTATATATATATATATATATATATATATATATATATATATATATATATATATATATATATATATATATATATATATATATATATATATATATATAGAGAGAGAGAGAGAGAGAGAGAGAGAGAGAAGCCCTATAGCTTGTTTTAATAAACATCCAATCATCTTATCCATTGATGTTGCCTTGGGATCCGTGAAAGATATAAAGCCCACTTTGAGATTTGTGTGTATTTTGATTTCACGGATCTCAAGGCAAAATCAATGGATATGTTTAAGCACCTCCATCAATTTAAGTTTATGAGCCTTGTTTCTCTATATATATATATATATATATATATATATATATATATATATATATATATATATATATATATATATATATAAGTAGTATTCGTGTCAAGACGAGTGGATTTTTTAACTAAAGTTAAGTGAGGGATAAATTTGAGGAATTAAAATAATTTGGAGGAAATTTTATAATTATCATGACTTGCAAGTAAATTTAAAAATACATACAATTTGGGGCCTGTATAGAAAAAATTCAAAACTAAAATATGAAAATATTTCAAATCCCAAATCGCTTTGGTATTTGGAACTAAATCTCTAATATTGAATCTCTGAATAGGCCCTAATATCTTTTGGCAAAACCCTCAAAATTAACATTATTAGTTTATGCACGCTTAAATGACCAAAATACCCCCAATACATTTTGGAGGAAATTCCAATAAGTTTTATGCTTTGTCACTTAATCCCCATAACTTCTAGCGTAAAACTCCTAATAATGGATGTTTATAATTTAAAAATTTTGAGAGGTTTGTTTGTAATATTTAGATTTTTTAAGTGGTTGTTTATAATTTTAAACTTTAAAGGTGTGTTTGTAAGTTTAGATTTTGGGGTTGCTTGTAACTTTTAAAATTTTAGGTTTTGGTTCTTTGTATTTTTAAATTTAAATGGTCTATTTGCAAATTATTTATTTTTTAGGCTGCTATTTACAATTTCAGATTTTTCATTATGTTATTTGTCATTTGTTATTTTTATGGGTTTTGTAATTTCATATTTTCTGTGTGTTCGCTTCATTTTCAATTTTTCTGGGCAATAATTTTTAGAGTTTTCAGGGGTGTTTGCAATTTTTATTTTTCTAGGAGTTCTTTGTAATTTATAAATTTTTAGTCATGTATAATTTTAGAATTTTTAGAGTCTTTTACAATCATTTCTTTCTTAGTTTGCTTGTCCCTATTTGTATTTATTAAAGGATATAATGGATATGAGTTGATCGATCATTTTATTAAATGAGTTACCAAAAGATAGCCACGTGATGAGACTCATTCTAAAAGTCATATTAAAAATGTGAACTTCACACGTCTATCTCTTAGTAGCTAATTTAGCAGAATGAGTCGCCACCTCATTAACTATTATTTCTTTTTTTTATATGGGTGAATATTTACCCTGTTCAAGAAAAAAAAAATCTTCCAGTAATGCAGATCCATTATGCTATAAAAGACCACTACCACCATAATGTCTCGTTTTGAAGTAATGACGTATATATGTGTGTATAACTTTCACTCAACGCCCTGCTTGGATGAAGAGAAATAAGGGGAGAAGGGAAAGTTAGGGGAAAATGTCCACTATGTTTGTGATTCTTTCAAGAGGTGAAGTATTCACCCTTCAATGCAAACTTTAGTCACCTCCAAATTAGGTGGAACTGTCCCTCTACCACAATGAAATCCCAAATTCACAATTTGAGTCTACAAATAGTTTCCCAAGAAAAACTGTGCTAGGATATGACCAAACTTTTGACTAAAAACCCCTACATTAATTGACAATGGACTTCTCATTCAAGTCAAGTAGGGTCCTTGTCGTGAACTTCCCAGTTTTTCCTAGTAAATGCTATATGGATGGGAGTTGTCATGAATAAAGTGATCAAGTGATGCGATGATTGAAACCAACTTGAGTTGTCGTGAATAAATTGATCAAAATTTAAGTTTTCATTCAAGTTTGGTTGATTTTCTAAAAACACAAAAAACCAAATTCTAGGTGGGAAAAAAGAACCAAACAAAATTGTACGAACTGTTTCCTAAAATTTTGTTAGTTTGCACTTAAAGAGCTTATAGTTTCCCCTACTTTGCACTTATATACCCTCAATTATTCTTGGCAACACTTATACCCTAACGTTAGGTTAAAAGCCTTAAATACATTACAGTTTCACTCCTTAGCACTTATATACTCTCACTCATTATTTCATAGCATTTATATACCTTAAGTTGTTCAAATTTAGCATGTTAATACGATCGTTTTAAAGCGTGAAAATTTTTATCCAAAAGTTCTCATATCACCTTCACATGCTAATTTTATAACTTTCTGCCTATTAAGTTTGTTGAATTCATTGTTAAAACTTTAGAATTTTTATAAAATTAGGATACATTTAAATTAGAATTTGGGTAGATATACTAGCAATTTAATAAATATTAATGGTTAAAAGCTCTAAAATTAACATATGAATGTTATATGAGAAATTTCGATCAAAATTTCCATGTTTGCATAACAAGGGTATTAACGTGCAGCTTTTGAACAACTCAAAGTATATAAATGCTCTGAAATCAACCAAGGATATATAAGTGCTAGAGGAGTAAAACTATAAGGTATTTAAGTGCTCTTTAGCCCTAAAGTTCTTAAAATCTGCACTTCAATACTCTCAGTTATGCATGCATGATAATTTCCGACAGTTATGCATGCATGATAATTTCCTTTGAAATTTCTCATGTGCCATTCACTTTAATACCCTCATTTCATCCAATAGATTTATTTCTTCTAAACCAACTTTAATTATTTTTGAACCTAAAACATGTGTTAATATGCTATTAAGTATGTGATAATATATCAATTAAAGTGTTATGACAAAGGGTCAAATATGGAATTTGGGTTAAAAATTAATCAGGTAAGAGTGTTCTCCGGGTAAGAATAATAAAATTGGGTTTAAAATCAGAAAACCATTTCTAATTCAGCTTACCTCCTCTCTCTCTCTCTCTCTCTCTCTCTCTCTATCTATATATATATATATATATAGCGAACCTCTATGACTTAAGTTCATATGAATAGTGGTGTACCAACTTTTATCACTCATCTTGTCTTGAGATTTGTGATGCACAAATCTCAAAGTGAAACATATCTTTCCACGGATCCCAAAGCAAGATGAGTGGTTAGAAAAAGATTGGTGCCTTTCACCATTAAATATGAGCTTTTCAAGATTCATAAGGCTTTTATATATATATATATATATATATATATATATATATATATATATATATATATATATATATA
Source organism: Asparagus setaceus (assembly GCA_012295165.1). Lineage (NCBI taxonomy): Eukaryota > Viridiplantae > Streptophyta > Magnoliopsida > Asparagales > Asparagaceae > Asparagus > Asparagus setaceus. The sequence continues at coordinate 85,623,228 of CM022701.1, forward strand.
TATATATATATATATATATATATAGAATAAAGCTCTATAAACTTAAGTGGATATAGCCCTTTGTCATCCTTTTTTATCCATTGATTTTGCATTGAGATTTGTGCACGCATGTAATACAAATAAAGCACAAATCTCAAAGATAACATTGATGTATAGCACAAATCTCAAAGCATAATAAAGGGAAAAAAATTGGGGACAATGCTCTTATCCACTTAATATAAGGCTTTCTATATATATATATATATATATATATATATATATATATATATATATATATATATATATATAAAGCTCTATAAACTTAAGTTGATAGGGAATAGTCATCCAATTATTTTTTATTATCCATTGATGTTGTCTTGGGATCCAGTGAAGATATAAAGTCCACTTTGAGATTTGTGCATATCTTGATTTCACTGGATCCCAAGGCAAGATCAATAGATATAAAAATTAGTGGACACTCCTCCCTATCAACTTAAGTTTATAGGAGTCTTCTCTCTCTCTCTCTATATATATATATATATATATATATATATATATATATATATATATATATATATATATATATATATATATATATATATATTTATTTATTTATTTATTTATTTATTTTATTTTTGGGTACTACTTTCTATTTTGCAGTATCTATGTAAATTGGTGAATAAAAGGAGTAATTATTGAATAACCATTAGTCATTGAACAATTCACTCTTCCATGCACGTTATGGATATTGTATCACTTATTTATTTATTTATTCCAGATACATAACAGTATATTAAAAAACACATGAACATAATGCAGAAGTATACATTACACTTGCATAATATACCACCAATCAGCTTGTGCAGCTATAATTTCAACTTCTTTCTAAAGACAGCACGAATAAAAGAACCAAGCACTGGCCAAGTTGTGACAATGGCGATATAAGCCAATAACCACATCGATCTCCCACTCTGCCTCGAGAGCTGATTCATCGATCTCTTTACTTGAACAGCCATACTATCAAAAACCTTAGAGATTCTGTCTTCATATGCTGTTATGTTTTCATGAGCAGCAGCAGTTCCCATTTCGGTTCTATCTTCATTCCCCTCTCGAATTGTATCATTGTTATCGGGTTTCGGTTCATGAGTTGTCTGAGTATTAGTGGAGGTCATTGCTTTGTCATCATCTGGGTCATCATTCTTCACTGCAGCAATAAGTCCATCTTCCATGATATTTACATAGGGGGACTTATCAATTGAAGACTCCAGAGGAGAATGAACCCCAGTATCCTCCATCTGCAATATAGTCAACAACTTAGCTTCATAAGAAAGTATGATAATATAAGCTCTATAATGAAGATAAATAGAAAACAGCTTGGTAGCTTTTGAGCCAACTGCAGCTTACAGTTCAACAATAGTCATAGACACAAAGTAAAGCAATCATAGTTTGGTCACACGGAGATCAGGACTTTCGCAGACTAGACAATTTCAGGCATATGAATGGTAATCTGGAATAACTTCCATATTTATGGAAAAATGGGTATGAGGTGACAGCTCATTTTGCTTAATGAGCTACCAAGGGATAGACTAATGGTGATGCCTATTTTGCCAAATGATCTCACCACCTGATCTCTTGATGTCTCATTTTGCTAAATTAAGTGACAACTTACATCCAGTATCCCCCATATTTATACTTCAGCATGCAACAAATGCATGAGAAGAGAATATACAGAAACGTTGTAGTAACATGAAATACCTAGTAGTGGTTAAGTTGGTCTAAGAAAATTTTAAAATTAGTTTGTAAAACATGAAGACGTCTTTCAGCAGTAATGTGAAACCCTTGTTTGAAAATAGGTTTTGCAGGAGGAATAATATGGAGTATGACTTGAAGAAAATATCACATGCGAAATGCTTCCTTCATAAGTTCTGGAAAATTTATGTATGTTACAGATAATACATGAGGAAGATTTTAAGGCAAATATGATACCTGTTGTTGTCCATGCATGTATGGGCTAGAGTATAAAACAGAAAAGAACTCACTGACAGCTCCAACCCACCTGGAAAGAACACAAAAATTCTGCATAACGGACATGGAACAACTATTTGACATGTTCCTGCTCACAGTCTCACACAGTCCATCTGTCTATGAGGCCATTTTAAATAATATACTATGTATGTGACATACGTGATGACAATTAAAAGGTGCTTTGCTGAAACTTTTTTAATAAATAGGAAAGAAATAAATACTACTCCCAAAAGTTGGGATCACAAAACATGCTGCACATCACAAAACATGCTGCACACAAAGATATTATTTTCTGAATACAATAATGCGAGATCCGGAGCAAGTACAATAACAATTTGTGCATGTCCAATTTTATAACGTAAGATGAAATGTGCATTGTAAAATTCTTCGTTGGATTTGCATCTCATATTCAGTTAACAAAATTCAAGTTAAGAGGTGAATAATAAAGTTAGAAATTAATCAAACGTCAGAATTCTAAAGTGGGATATGACTCATATGAGTGCTTAATATGTGCTCAATAAGTGATGGGTAGATCAAAATGAGCTCAGTATATTAGTAATGCGTACCTTTATTAATGCATACCATTGTAATCCAATACAGTTTATCATCTTTATTATTTGGTAGTTGTTATTGTTACTCCAAGAAGGGCTAGGTACGTGACATGACGTGCATCGTAAGTGTCTGGTCTAAAAGTGGTTCCGGAAGTTAGGAACAAAGTAGAAGTGGTACGTGCATATTCAGACTAAAGGTGGAGAATAAAGTTAAGCTTCTAATCCCTAAAGAAAAGGGAAAGAGGATAGATAAAATGAAAGTTCAGTTCGATGTCAAAAAATAAAGAAGGAATCTAAAGCTCAACTTGTGACTTCGGGTCCAGGACAGTCAGTGTTAAACCTCTTGAGACAAAATTATGGCAGCAGTTTATTATTAATGCATCGCATGCAGAGGGTCCATTTGCCACAAGATCATTCAGAATTTTATCCAATTCGATTTGTGATCATCTCCAAGCATATGAGCCATTTGCCACAAGATCATTTAGAATTTTATCCAACTCAATTTGTGATCATCTCCAAGCATTTTCCTCACTTGGTAAAAGTAAAACATGCGGGGAAAAAAAAACCAATTAGATAAGGTCTATTGAAGGAACTAGTGACTTCTAAAATCTGTAAATAATCTTGATGTAAAGTTAGATAGAAACATAACAAAGGTAGATAGGAACATCTGAGGTAGATTCATATAAAAATGGATGTCTTATCTTAAAGGTAGAAAGATTTATGACAAAGGTACATAGAAAGGGAGGAATATTTATATTAAAAAAAGACATACTATGTAAAGGTAAATTGATTCATATAAAAAAAAAAAGACATACTATGTAAAGGGAGGAATATTTATACAGGAAGGCAGACATAAATATCTAAAGGTAGATTGGAAAATATGATCTATGAAGCTAGAAAGATTCACATGAAAAGTAAACATATTATATCAATATGTTAATTTATATGAAAGGTAGATAAAAACATATGAAGTGCATTAAAACATATACAGAATAGAAAGATTTATATGAAAGGTCGATCGAAATATACAAAAAGTAGATTTAAAGAAACGAAAGGTAGATTCCATCAAACAAAGGCAGCACATAAAAAGAAAGAAAGAAAGAAGAGAATGGTAGATAGATTCATGATACTTAAATGTGAACAAATTATAAAAAGGTAGAAACATTTATGTGGCTTCACAGCTTTGGTAATGATGGCACTTTTGGTGCAATTCTTCTCACAAATCCTCAATTTTAGGATACAGATTTACCAAGGAAGTTCCACACCCATTTTCAAAAATAAGTCAAAACCTAAGAAACTAATAAGGATATTTTGGGAAGTTGGGAATTAAAATGTGGATAAAAAACTGATTTCCAATATCTATTATCAATCAACAGTTAGTTTCTCACACCTCCCCTACCTAGTACCTAATTTTCTTGTTCTTCCTATCAATGATGCATAGGGTCTGTTTGGTTTGAATGAAAATAAAGGAAAAGAAAAAGAAAGAAAATAACAATTTGTGCATGTCCAATTTTATAACGTAAGATGAAATGTGCATTGTAAAATTCTTCGTTGGATTTGCATCTCATATTCAGTTAACAAAATTCAAGTTAAGAGGTGAATAATAAAGTTAGAAATTAATCAAACGTCAGAATTCTAAAGTGGGATATGACTCATATGAGTGCTTAATATGTGCTCAATAAGTGATGGGTAGATCAAAATGAGCTCAGTGTATTAGTAATGCATACCTTTATTAATGCATACCATTGTATCCAATACAGTTTATCATCTTTATTATTTGGTAGTTGTTAATGTTACTCCAAGAAGGGCTAGGTACGTGACGTGACGTGCATCATAAGTGTCCAGTCTAAAAGTGGTTCCGGAAGTTGGGAACAAAGTGGAAGTGGTACGTGCATATTCAGACTAAAGGTGGAGAATAAAGTTAAGCTTCGAATCCCTAAAGATAATGGAAAGAGGATAGATAAAATGAAAGTTCAGTTCGATGTCAAAAGTAAAGAAGGAATCTAAAGCTCAACTTGTGACTTCGGGTCCAGGACAGTCAGTGTTAAACCTCTTGAGACAAAAATTATGGTAGCAGTTTATTATTAATGCATCGAATGCACAGGGTCCATTTGCCACAAGGTCATTCAGAATTTTATCCAATTGAATTGGTGATCATCTCCAAGCATGTGAGCCATTTGCCACAAGATCATTTAGAATTTTATCCAACTCAATTTGTGATCATCTCTAAGCATTTTCCTCACTTGGTAAAAGTAAAACATGGAAAAAAAAGAACCAATTAGATAAGGTCTATTGAAGGAACTAGTGACTTCTAAAATCTGTAAATAATCTTGATGTAAAGTTAGATAGAAACATAACAAAGGTAGATAGGAACATCTGAGGTAGATTCATATAAAAATGGATGTCTTATCTTAAAGGTAGAAAGATTTATGACAAAGGTACATAGAAAGGGAGGAATATTTATATTAAAAAAGACATACTATGTAAAGGTAAATTGATTCATATAAAAAAAAGACATACTATGTAAAGGGAGGAATATTTATACAGGAAGGCAGACATAAATATACCTAAAGGTAGATTGGAAATATGATCTATGAAGCTAGAAAGATTCACATGAAAAGTAAACATATTATATCAATATGTTAATTTATATGAAAGGTAGATAAAAACATATGAAGTGCATTAAAACATATACAGAATAGAAAGATTTATATGAAAGGTCGATCGAAATATACAAAAAGTAGATTTAAAGAAACGAAAGGTAGATTCCATCAAACACACGCTGAAGCATATAAAAAGAAAGAAAGAAAGAAGAGAAAGGCAGATAGATTCATATGATACGAAATGTGAACAAATTATAAAAAGGTAGAAACATTTATGTGAAGCCGACAGCTTTGGTACGATGGCACTTTTGGTGCAATTTCTTCTCTCACAAATCCTCAATTTTAGGATACAGATTTACCATGAAGTTCCACACCCATTTTCAAAAATAAGTCAAAACCTAAGAAACGAATAAGGATATTTTGGGAAGTTGGGAATTAAAATGTGGATAAAACTGATTTCCAATATCTATTATCAATCAACAGTTAGCTTCTCATACCCCTACCTAGTACCTAATTTTCTTGTTCTTTCCTATCGAATGATGCATAGGGTCTGTTTGGTTTGAATGAAAATAAAGGAAAAGAAAAGAAAAAGAAAAAGAAAATATGTTTATGTCGTTTGGTTAGGAGGAAAGAGAAAACGAATGTGAAAACAAGAAAATCGGGAGGAAAATCTAACTACGATTTTCATTTTCATTTTCTTCATCGGGACCTAGTGAAAATGAAGGAAAAAGAATAGGGGCGCTCTCGAAGATGCTGCTCAATCATCATCTCCAGCAAAAGGAGGGATCCATCACCGCCCTCACCCAACTCCACCCCCTCTACTTTTAGTTACTGTGGGCCCCACCCGCAAAAAATGGATAAAAAACTCATCTTCATTTCATGTGGACCCCATATAAATCGATAGGAATTAATGAGCTGTAGCTTAAGGGGGTGTTTGGTTCATTTTCTTGAAATTATAGGAAATGTTTTCCACCCAAATTATAGGAAATGTTTTCCACCCAAATAAAGTTTTGAGAAATAAAAAAGTACAAATTTTTCTTTTCTTTTGTTTGGTTCAAAACAAGAAAATGAGCCTTGGTACTTTATAGAAATGTCAAGTTTTCCTTTTCTAGGAAGTTGTTTGGTTCAAAACAAGTAAAAACGAACGGGTTTATTACTTTTTTAATATAATTATCAGTTTTCCATGTGATTTTCTCTCTTTTTGCTAGGAAGTTGTTTTCCTCTTTTTATGCACCTTTTAAGAAATGTTTCTATAAACCTAAAGTGAACCAAACACATGAAATTGCAATTGTAGGAAATATTTTATTCATACGAAACTGCCATTTCTCAAAAACTTTTCCTAAAACATGTGAACCAAACACCCCCTAAGGTGAAAAATGATTAGTTTCAAAAAATCCCTTGAACTTTTGGGGTTTTGCAGATAACCGCCCTGAGCTGTTTTAATTCCACAAACCACCCCTAAACTTTGAGGGGTTTTGCGCATATCCTCCCCTACCTTCTGTAATTCCACTAGACCCCTCGAATTTTTCACTTTAATCCCCAATGTAACTTAATAAAGTCTATCGTGTCACATGTCTAGCTAAATCAAACAAAAATTACTCTCTTTCTAATTTTCATTATAATTTTCCAGCTAACCAAACAACAAAAATAATCTTATTTTCCTTTCCTTTTCTTTTTCTTTTTCTTTTTCTTTTTCTTTTTCTTTTCTCTCCTTTTCCCTCAAACCAAACACAACCATAGATATAGATAAAATTCCACAGATTTCTTATTTTAAGTTTGTATTAAATAAATTTTAGTAAGTTTAGTTTTTCTTTTTCTTTTAAATATTTGTAACTAAAAAATTCCAAATATTATCTATAATTTTTAGCTTGAAATTGAAAAAGTTTGAAGTCATTCAGAATTTTATCCAATTGAATTGGTGATCATCTCCAAGCATGTGAGCCATTTGCCACAAGATCATTTAGAATTTTATCCAACTCAATTTGTGATCATCTCTAAGCATTTTCCTCACTTGGTAAAAGTAAAACATGGAAAAAAAAAGAACCAATTAGATAAGGTCTATTGAAGGAACTAGTGACTTCTAAAATCTGTAAATAATCTTGATGTAAAGTTAGATAGAAACATAACAAAGGTAGATAGGAACATCTGAGGTAGATTCATATAAAAATGGATGTCTTATCTTAAAGGTAGAAAGATTTATGACAAAGGTACATAGAAAGGGAGGAATATTTATATTAAAAAAGACATACTATGTAAAGGTAAATTGATTCATATAAAAAAAAGACATACTATGTAAAGGGAGGAATATTTATACAGGAAGGCAGACATAAATATACCTAAAGGTAGATTGGAAATATGATCTATGAAGCTAGAAAGATTCACATGAAAAGTAAACATATTATATCAATATGTTAATTTATATGAAAGGTAGATAAAACATATGAAGTGCATTAAAACATATACAGAATAGAAAGATTTATATGAAAGGTCGACGAAATATACAAAAAGTAGATTTAAAGAAACGAAAGGTAGATTCCATCAAACACACAGCCACACATAAAAGAAAGAAAGAAAGAAGAGAAAGGTAGATAGATTCATATGATACGAAATGTGAACAAATTATAAAAAGGTAGAAACATTTATGTGAAGCCGACAGCTTTGGTACGATGGCACTTTTGGTGCAATTTCTTCTCTCACAAATCCTCAATTTTAGGATACAGATTTACCGCGAGTTCCACACCCATTTTCAAAAATAAGTCAAAACCTAAGAAACGAATAAGGATATTTTGGGAAGTTGGGAATTAAAATGTGGATAAAAACTGATTTCCAATATCTATTATCAATCAACAGTTAGTTTCTCACACCTCCCTACCTAGTACCTAATTTTCTTGTTCTTTCCTATCTAATGATGCATAGGGTCTGTTTGGTTTGAATGAAAATAAAGGAAAAGAAAAGAAAAAGAAAAAGAAAATATGTTTATGTCGCTTGGTTAGGAGGAAAGAGAAACGAATGTGAAAACAAGAAAATCGGGAGGAAAATCTAACTACGATTTTCATTTTCATTTTCTTCATCGGGACCTAGTGAAAATGAAGGAAAAGAATAGCCTCAAGATGCTGCTCAATCATCATCTCCAGCAAAGGAGGGATCCATCACCGCCCTCACCCAACTCCACCCCTCTACTTTTAGTTACTGTGGGCCCCACCATAAAAATGGATAAAAACTCATCTTCATTTCATGTGGACCCCATATAAATCGATAGGAATTAATGAGCTGTAGCTTAAGGGGTGTTTGGTTCATTTTCTTGAAATTATAGGAAATGTTTTCCACCCAAATTATAGGAAATGTTTTCCACCCAAATAAAGTTTTGAGAAATAAAAGTACAAATTTTCTTTTTCTTTTGTTTGGTTCAAAACAAGAAAATGAGCCTTGGTACTTTATAGAAATGTCAAGTTTTCCTTTTCTAGGAAGTTGTTTGGTTCAAAACAAGTAAAAGCGAACGGGTTTATTACTTTTTAATATAATTATCAGTTTTCCATGTGATTTTCTCTTTTTGCTAGGAAGTTGTTTTCCTCTTTTCATCTTTTAAGAAATGTTTCTATAAACCTAAAGTGAACCAAACACATGAAATTGCAATTGTAGGAAATATTTTATTCTGAAACTGCCATTTCTCAAAAACTTTTCCTAAAACATGTGAACCAAACACCCCTAAGGTGAAAATGATTAGTTTCAAAAATCCCTTGAACTTTTAGGGTTTTTGTGATAACCTACTCGAAATGCTTTTAATTCCACAAACCACCCCTAAACTTTAAGGGGTTTTGCACATATCCTCGCCTACCTCCTGTAATTCCACTAGGCCCCTCGAAATTTTCACTTTAATCCCCATATGTAACTTGACAAAGTCTTTCGTGTAACATGTCTAGCTAAATCAAACAAAAATTACTTTATTTCTAATTTTCATTATAATTTTCTAGCTAACCAAACAACAAAAATAATCTTATTTTCCTTTCTTTCTCTTTCCTTTTCTTTTCTCTTTCTCTTTCCTTTTCTTTTCTCTCCTTTTCCCTCAAACCAAACACAACCATAGATATAGATAAAATTCCACAGATTTCTTATTTTAAGTTTGTATTAAATAAATTTTAGTAAGTTTAGTTTTTCTTTTTCTTTTAAATATTTGTAACTAAAAAATTCCAAATGTTATCTACAATTTTAGTTTGAAATTGAAAAAGTTTGAAGTAAATAAGAATTTTATCTGTATATGATAAATATTTGAATATAAAAATTCTGAATATTATCTATATAGTTTTCTAGTTAGAAATTTAAAAAGTGAAGTAAATAAGAATTTTGCCTGTATATGATAATTCTTTGAATAAAATTGACATAAAATTTTCTATCCTATATGATAATTCTTTGAATAAAATTGACATAAAATTTTCTATCCTCATTAAAATTTACTTCCTAAAAATTAATATAAAATCCTATAGATAAAATTTTGTATCTTATTTATGTTGTTTCACTAAAGTTATTTCAAATATAAAATCATGTACTACATGTTCTCTCTCTTTTATTGGTCTAGTTTGTAAAAAGAATGTTATTATTCAATCATATCTTGGCTGCTTTCATGGGACGCAGAGAATATAAAAAAGGAGATTTATTGTGGACTGCGAGGCCGAGAAAAAAATAGGAGTAACCGTTTGGAAAGGCAAGGAAAAGTAAATAAAAACAAATTAAAATAGAAAGATAGAAAGACAAAAGCATCCTTCCTATATTTTAGCCCATTTTCTATATTTTACCGATTTAAATATTTTAAAACTCCTATTATCGGAGCACTGAAGCAATAGGTAGATAAACATATGCGAAAGGTGGATAAAACATATGAGGTACAAAGTTTTATATGAAAGGCAGACAGATATATATATATATATAAAAGATAGATAAACTCATATGAAAAATGGACATATTAGATAAAGATAGAAAGATTATATTAAAGATAAAACATATGAAAGGTACATAGTTCATATGAAAAATGGATCAAATGAATAAAAATGGACACATTAGCATAAAAAGAAGGCTTATTATAAGTCAGAGGAGGGCAAGAGGGGAAGGGGATGGATGGGTGGGATGGTGGGGTGGGGGAGATGGAGAGGGATCAGGATAATACTGCTATTTTCAAATGTAAAAGGAGGTGAATGAAATTTTAAAATAGGAAGGATATGCTAGCTTCGCTTAGTCAAAGTGCAGAAGAACACATGTTTGAAACTTATATGAGAGAGGGAGCATTTTTCCCTTAAGCTTATGAAATCAAAGAAAATCTCAGACGTTTCGCCAACACCTGGAAATGATAAAGGTTTGCTATAAGAGTTTATATTATTAATCTCGGTGGCCTGATATTTTATGGAAAAGTTATGATGCCATGATAGATAAGCAAGAGCTAGATGCAATGGCTGGAGAATGCAAGATGAATACTGACGTACCATAAACTGCCTGCATTAAGCCCTTTGAAAAATGCTAGATGACCTCCATGAGGTAAGGTTGCCAAAACAATATTCTTGTTTGCCCTATGAAAGCAAAAGGATAATATGTTAACCAAACAAAAATATGATGTGGACAACATAGCTCTAATAGAAAACACAAATTTCAGAAAAGTAACAAGGGAACTGTCATACCTGCACTCATCCCAAGGAATTGCTTCACTTGTACAAACTGGATCATCCAACGCACTAAAGCAGAGGAGGGGAACAGAAACACCCTTGATAAAACTAGCAGAACTGCAGTGGCGATAGTATGTATCCACCGTCTGAGCAAGCAATAGGTGCTGCTCATTAGCCCATACAAAATCTACAAGCGTATAGGTAGATGAGAGTTAATACCTCGAAATTTGCAACAAGACGAGTGGCATGGTTATCAAAGTCCCTAACAGAGTATGACTGCAAAGGCCACAACAAAAGTCAGCAAAAAGGCAAGGTAGAACAGGCACAAGAGGAACTGTAGTTGAAAGAAATACAGCCTTGGTAAGTAAATTTCTCTTTCAGATGACAAAAGTCAAAACGAGATAAGTGATAGCATGACGCATTCCCAAACAGTGAAGCAACGGTGATCTCTGTGATGAATCAATAATCACAAGTATAATACAAAACCAACTAGGGAGAAAGTTGGCTTTGAAATTGAGTTTTCTTATTTGCTGTTTTCTATATTTAAGTAACTCTGAGATATCAAAAATATGTTTGGTGATCACTCATAGCTAAGAAAGTTGCAGTGTCTAACCTCAAAAGCTAAGCTAACTAAAGTTTATAAAATTGAGCATGTCGAGTTTTTCATATCTCTACCTTCTCATCAAAATTTAGCACTTCCCTTTCTTCTTATCAGAATTAAGTTCAGTGACACCACCAATTTGTAGCCAATAAGCCATGAAGTTAACGAAACTACAGTTTGCAAAAACTACATATATAGGTCCAGAAAGGCAATATGCAATACTATAAAGCAGCTACAAAAACTATAATTTAGCAATCTTTAAGACCAAACGGCACCCTATAATTCTAGTTCCGGCCAGAAATTACAGATATATATGATATAATATATCTAAAACATTTCTTTTCAAGAATAACCCCATCAACAACAACAAAGTCTATATCCCAAATGTCTGGAGTCGGCTACATGAATCCTATTCTTCCATTCCTCCATTCCATTCGATTTTCGGCCATCTCCTCAAGAATAACCCCATCCAGCCTCATAAAACTAAAACGGACATGCGCGCGCGCGCGCGCGCACACACACACACACACATACACACAACACAGATGCATACACACGATGCTTTCCATGTGGAAGAGGACACGTCTGCCACTTCCTCACATGGATAGCAAGAAATAAATGTGTGTGGTGCGAAATGAAGTACCTCTCTACTGCTAGCGCTTTGAACATCATGTTGGTATCACTTGTACCCAAAGCCCAAAGGTTGAAACTGACGGGTGGAAGGCAAACAATTAAACAAAGCACATGATCATCCATCGGTGCTAAATCTGTAGGTCTAAAACAGCAACACACTATCTTATCTTGGCATGTCTCAGCTCCTATGTTTGTAAGTGTAAACTAAGAATATTTAAACAAGAGAAAAAGAAATGGACTCATGAAATTGTAATAAAAGCATGCACCAGTAATTACTTGGGGGTCCAAGAATATGTTTTTAGCATTTAAAAAGTCATTTATTAAATGGAGTACCCAACATGCAAGAGCTTCTAAAACAGAAAGAAGAGAAAAGGAAGCGTACACTGCTGATCCCATCCCAGTTTGCAAGCCGGGTATAAACAGCCTGATGTCTGCAAGAACAGGAAAAAAAAAGGAAGATACTTATCATCTAAATGAAAATTTTCATGGTAAAACCTTTAAAAGAAAATTGAGTGGCTCAGTAAGTTTCTTAATAAAATTTACAACAACTACTTTGCCAGGTGTAAGATTAATGGGAACATACAGTTGAGCGTAACCTTTAAGCCCAGTAGCAAGAGTTCTGTTATACAACCGCTGGATAAGCTTGCGATTAATAAACCTGTCGCAGATCTGCAAACATGCATGAAAGATTAATAATGCCCAACCAATCTCCATTTAGGCTAGTCTCATTTGTCAAATTTATGGATTCAAACAAATTTTCATAAATTTTCAAGCAAGCGTCTGAAGGAATCATCTAATGTTGAGACAAATGTTTGTTGAAGTTCAAATTTACTAGTTGAAAGAAACAAAATCAATGGACTCTATCTGAAATACTTTCAAAGAAAAAGAATCAACATAGCATGAACCATACAACTTGGTTGAAAGAAATAAAGAAGGATATGATAAAGGTTAACTGAATAGAAGTTAGAGCCCTCAATAGAACTGACTGAAAAAATAAAATTCTTGTAGCCAAACCCAAAAGTTTGAATAATGGCTTTGTTGTTGTGAGTGCATATTCTAACAGAACGCTGCGAGCAGGTTGTTCCGAGTCACAAAGGTAGCAGTAGACAAATTGGAGATTTCACTCCCCCCACACCTCCTTGTATGGCACATAACACCCTGCTTGCATGTGGGCTGTTCTTATAGGATGTGTATTCTGTTGTTGAAGTTTTTTTCAAAGTTAAACATGGAAGCCCATTAGAGTTTCAATTTTCTTTGACTGAAATTGGTTCACTTTTTGCAGTTAGATTACCAATCTTTTTATGCATGTAAACAGTTGAATATAACAGAACTGCATGATCCAAAGCAAAATATGTGCACCGTGGCCTCGACAGCACACATTCATTTCTAAAAAAAACTTTCATCATTATTTCTTACTTATTGATTGTCCCATTTGTTTATGTTTTGTTTGCTAGAGAATCATACTAAAATCCCACGAAGGCACTAACCATTAATTTACTTGATTAAACATACAAAAAACTTTTTTCCCATTACATTTTACTTCAAGATTTACATACTACATCCTTAAGGTATTTGAGACAACAATCAAACATTACAAAATATGCCTCCGTTGATTAACGTAAAATAAAATGGTCACAGAGAAAACCAACCATGGAATTCAAAAAGATAATGATCACACCAACTAGCAACCAGACGATTTTAATACGTCAACAGGTACTCTATGACAAAACATGATTCTAATATTGTGATAAAGAGTATCTTAATGTTATGAAACTATAATAGAATTCATATTTGAAATGGAACATGATGGGATGCACCATCATAATCCACATGTGCTTGTGGAACGACAATAATGTCCATCACAGTTTTTGAAAATTAGGATCCAAAATGATGCATACAAATTTGAATGAACAGGCATTTCATGAAACAGCTGGGTCGCTAGTTCATATGTTAAGCCCTTTGAAAATGCTAGATGACCTCCATGAGGTAAGGTTGCCAAAACAATATTCGTGTTTGCCCTATGAAAGCAAAAGGATAATATGTTAACCAAACAAAAATATGATGTGGACAACATAGCTCTAATAGAAAACACAAATTTCAGAAAGTAACAAGGGAACTGTCATACCTGCACTCATCCCAAGGAATTGCTTCACTGTACAAACTGGATCATCCAAGCACTAACAGAGGAGGGAACAGAAACACCCTTGATAAAACTAGCAGAACTGCAGTGGCGATAGTATGTATCCACCGTCTGAGCAAGCAATAGATGCTACTCATTAACCCATACAAAATCTACAAGCGTATAGGTAGATGAGAGTTAATACCTCGAAATTTGCAACAAGACGAGTGGCATGGTTATCAAAGTCCCTAACAGAGTAGGACTGCAAAGGCCACAACAAAAGTCAGCAAAAAGGGAAGGTAGAACAAGCATAAGAGGAACTGTAGTTGAAAGAAATACAGCCTTGTTAAGTATATTTCTCTTTCAGATGACAAAAGTCAAAATGAGATAAGTGATAGCATGACGCATTCCCAAACGGTGAAGCAAAGGTGATCTCTGTGATGAATCAATAATCACAAATATAATACAAAACCAACTAGGGAGAAAGTTGGCTTTGAAATTGAGTTTACTTATTCGCTGTTTTCTATATTTAAGTAACTCTGAGATATCAAAAATATGTTTGGTGATCACTCATAGCTAAGAAAGTTGCAGTGTCTAACCTCAAAAGCTAAGCTAACTAAAGTTTATAAAATTGAGCATGTCGTGTTTTTCATATCTCTACCTTCTCATCAAAATTTAGCACTTCTCTTTCTTCTTATCAGAAACAAGTTCAGTGACACCACCTATTTGTAGCCAACAAGCCATGAAGTTAATGAAACTACAGTTTGCAAAAACTAAATATATAGGTCCAGAAAGGCAGTATGCAGTCTATAACGCAGCTACAAAAACTATAATTTAGCAATCTTTAAGACCAAACGGCACCCTACAATTCTAGTTCTGGCCAGAAATTACAGATATATATGATATAATATATCTAAAACATTTCTTTTCAAGAATAACCCCATCAACAACAACAAAGTCTATATCCCAAGTGTCTGGAGTCGGCTACATGAATCCTATTCTTCCATTCCGTTCGATTTTCAGCCATCTCCTCAAGAATAACCCCATCCAGCCTCATAAAACTAAAACAGACATGCACGTGCGCGCGCGCGCGCACACACACACCCACATACACACAACACAGATGCATACACACGGTGCTTTCCATGTGGAAGAGGACACGTTCGCCACTTCCTCACATGGATAGCAAGAAATAAATGTGTGTGGTGAGAAATGAAGTACCTCTCTACTGCTAGTGCTTTGAACATCATGTTGGTATCACTTGTACCCAAAGCCCAAAGGTTGAAACTGACGGGTGGAAGGCAAACAATTAAACAAAGCACATGATCATCCATCAGTGCTAAATCTGTAGGTCTAAAACAGCAACACACTATCTTATCTTGGCATGTCTCAGCTCCTATGTTTGTAAGTGTAAACTAAGAATATTTAAACAAGAGAAAAAGAAATGGACTCATGAAATTGTAATAAAAGCATGCACCAGGAATTACTTGGGGGTCCAAGAATATGTTTTAGCATTTAAAAAGTCATTTATTAAATGAAGTACCCAACATGCAAGAGCTTCCAAAACAGAAAAGAGAAAAGGAAGCGTACACTGCTGATCCCATCCCAGTTTGCAAGCCGGGTATAAACAGCCTGATGTCTGCAAGAACAGCAAAAAAAAAAAAAGGAAGATACTTATCATCTAAATGAAAATTTTCATGGTAAAACCTTTAAAAGAAAATTGAGTGGCTCAGTAAGTTTCTTAATAAAATTTACAACAGCTACTTTGCCAGGTGTAAGATTAATGGGAACATACAGTTGAGCGTAACCTTTAAGCCCAGTAGCAAGAGTTCTGTTATACAAGCGCTGGATAAGCTTGCGATTAATAAACCTGTCGCAGATCTGCAAACACGCATGAAAGATTAATAATGCCCCACCAATCTCCATTTAGGCTAGTCTCATTTGTCAAATTTATGGATTCAGACAAATTTTTATAAATTTTCAGACAAGCGTCTGAAGGAATCATCTAATGTTGAGACAAATGTTTGTTGAAGTTCAAATTTACTAGTTGAAAGAAACAAAATCAATGGACTCTATCTGAAATACTTTCAAAGAAAAAGAATCAACATAGCATGAACCATACAACTTGGTTGAAAAAAATGAAGGATATGATAATGGTTAACTGAATGGAAGTTAGAGCCCTAAATAGAACTGACTGAAAAAGTAAAATTCATGTAGCCAAACCCAAAAGTTTGAATAATGGCTTTGTTGTTGAGAGTGCATATTCTAACAGAACGCTGCGAGCAGGTTGTTCCGAGTCACAAAGGTAGCAGTAGACAAATTGGAGATTTCACTCCCCCCACGCCTCCTTGTATGGCACATAACACCCTGCTTGCATGTGGGCTGTTCTTAGAGGATGTGTATTCTGTTGTTGAAGTTTTTTTCAAAGTTAAACATGGAAGCCCATTCGAGTTTCAATTTCTTTGACTGAAATTGGTTGACTTTTTGCAGTTAGATTACCAATCTTTTTATGCATGTAAACAGTTGAATATAACAGAACTGCATGATCCAAAGCAAAATATGTGCACCGTGGCCTCGACAGCACACATTCATTTCTTAAAAAAACTTTCATCATTATTTCTTACTTATTGATTGTCCCATTTGTTTATGTTTTGTTTGCTAGAGAATCATACTAAAATCCCATGAAGGCACTCACCATTAATTTACTTGATTAAACATACAAAAAACTTTTTTCCCATTACATTTTACTTCAAGATTTACATACTACATCCTTAAGGTATTTGAGACAACAATCAAATATTACAAAATATGCCTCCGTTGATTGACGCAAAATAAAATGGTCACAGAGAAAACCAACCATGGAATTCAAAAAAGATAATGAACACACCAACTAGAAACCAGACGATTTTTAATACGTCAACAGGTACTCTGACAAAACACGATTCTAATATTGTAATAAAGAGTATCTTAATGTTATGAAACTATAATAGAATTCATATTTGAAATGGAACATGACGGGATGCACCATCATAATCCACATGTGATTGTGGAACAACAATAATGTCCATCACAGTTTTTTGAAAATTAGGATCCAAAATGATGCATACAAATTTGAATGAACAGGCATTTCATGAAACAGCTGGGTCGCTAGTTCATATGTTAAGTCCTTTGAGAAACTCCTTGTCAATCACCTGCCATATCTTGATCATTAATCCAAATGCAAAACACCACAAAGCATGTGGAGGGTATCTAATTCTTGGAGAAGCTGCTGCGGCACATAGCTACTCTCGCATCATATTTTACAACCAGAGAGTATCAGAGATGAACTTGGACAACTTAGGCACTCTGGCCATGGACTAATATATTGCAGCATCTCAAGATACTTATAGCACTAATATCAAGTTAGGTATGTAATTCAAATTATTTTCATTAATGCATTACTTGACCACAGAGGTGCGATTTTTAAGAAATATCTACTTTTAAGTACAAGATATCAGTTAGACCCCACTTTTAAGACTTCCATAGAAAATCTCAACCATACATGATCAGACCCTGCAAAGAAAATTAGAAATTTACAGAGCAAGTATTAAGTAAATCATAAAGTATCTAACTAAATATTGCAAATATACCATGATGTAATATCAGTTTTGAGATGACAAACTCAGAAGCAGAGAATGGATATATAAGAAAGATAATGCTCAAGTTAATTAGATAAGGATACATTTAGGTAATGAAACTTTGAGCAAACTGACCAAAAGATCCCATGGAGAACAAATAGATGATGCCCCAGCAAGAGGAGTGTTCTCCCCTTCTTCTCCAAGGTACTTAACCTAACCCCAGCACCAACAAAGGTTGAGAATTCAAATAGAACATTACATGTTAGATAATTTAAATCAGTTTGGTTCTCTACCACCAGAAAGCTCTGAAATAAGATCACATATGACTGGTTTTACAGATAAACTATGCAAAACTTAATATGCCACTGAACAATGCAGCAAGTAACGTGCTTGTAAAATTTCCTCAAGTAAAAATATAAAGATTTAAGAGATTCTAATTTCCAAGTATAGATGCAATAAATCCTAATAAAGGAAAGTATATCCATACAGGCAGGCTCATTCCTTGGACTTACACAAAGGCTTCACAAGGAGATATTAAACTCATGACTGCTCCTTTTGCACTATGTCTGGTCTGCTCCAGACTCCACAACGTGCTTTGTCTTTGTTCTCTAGTGTAGTTGAAAAATTCCTAAAAGTTATCTTAAAACAAAGGTGAGTGGATGGTTTTCTATATAGCAATATAAGCATCCAGGAAGATATGATCCTGGATAATCAGCCTGACAACCCTAGGCCAACCAAACCTGCTAACCATAGTTACATAGTATGCAATACATGACGAGTCGTGGTACGAATTCAGTTACGCAATTCGCCACTTAGCAATGTATGAACTCGGGGGTTAGGTTCCTTTGGTATGCAAGTTCGGCACGTGGTACATTGTAATCTTTTTGGATGCACTAAACATTTTCTCAAAGTGAATAGTAGAAAATGAGAAATTAGACAGCCAATTACATTTCAATATTTTCTGCTACAATATACTTCAATGCTTCACTTTCAAAATTTCTGAATATACAAGATAAGGAAAGCATATAAACTACAGACTAAGCACCTTAACTAATTTTTTGCTACTCCTCTTCTGTGATTTTCAGCAATAAAATTTCTGAACAGATAAGACATGAAAAACATAAATTATAGACCAAGCATCTTTAAAAAAAAATTCTACTCCAGTTCCTGTGATTTTCAGCAAAAAGAATTTGAGTGTGTTATACCCGCCATCTGTATGCTTTCTTTTCTAATTCTGAGTTTCTATAAGTGGCAAGAGGTACACCAATTTTTGTGAACCACTTTGCATACCAGCAGCTAACAAGTATGGAAACGTACCGCATTGCGGAATGTGCGAACCGTATGACAGTTCGAGAGGTCCAGAGAATTTCGTAACTATGTTGTTGCTAACAATAAAAGTTGCTAGGCGTCCCTTAAATACAACTCCAAACCTAATGCATATATTTCTTTGTCTAAAGGTCATAACGCATAATTAACAACCAATTAAAACATTTTTGATACTGCTAGAATTACGAATTACGAAATAAAAAGCCTGACAATCTAGAGTACAGACCATTCTGCATCAAACTGAAAACAGGCAAAGAGAAAATTGCTTTGATTGCATACCAAAACATTTGTTCGATGCTTGTCCCAATGGCAAAGAGAGGAGCCTTGGGGTACTCTTGATGAAGACAGTTAATAACTTCACAAGACATCATTTGTCCATCCGCTATAAAAGCAATCAGACTGACCAAGATGATGGGAAATATCTTATGATTGCATGCTATTTAAGAACATGGCAAGAATGTAGTATTATAGCGTGAAGTAAAAGACAAAAATGGCATGAAAGATGATTAATAGTGTATACCATATGACAAATGCAATTTGAAATTATTTCCTTTAGCTGTTTAGGCTTTTATTATGCCTCAGCCTCACCAATGAATACATTTGTCACAGCAACTTTTATCACCTTTCCTATTCTTGACTCTAACAAAGTCCAGCAGATGTCTAATGGATGCTCCTCCATTGTTCGAATTTAACCTTCACAATACATAGTGTTTATTTTGTGCTACTGAAACTGGAATACTAAATTCGTGAAAAGTAGTATTTACTGTTTACATTTTTTTAAGCCTGATCACCAACTAGGAGGGTCCACAACAGGTTATGTAGTCATAAAATTTTGGCAAAGGACGCCATTCAATATAAAGTATGCTCCACAGATGACCCACTTTGGATAACATGAAGATGAATATGCTTCTTTGACGCCAACTACATGAAATAATTCAGGGCACCAGCACGCTATGTTATGCAAAGAAAATTAGAAATTTACAGAGCAAGTATTAAGTAAATCATAAAGTATCTAACTAAATATTGCAAATATACCATGATGTAATATCAGTTTTGAGATGACAAACTCAGAAGCAGAGAATGGATATATAAGAAAGATAATGCTCAAGTTAATTAGATAAGGATAAATTTAGGTAATGAAACTTTGAGCAAACTGACCAAAAGATCCCATGGAGAACAAATAGATGATGCCCCAGCAAGAGGAGTGTTCTCCCCTTCTTCTCCAAGGTACTTAACCTAAACCCAGCACCAACAAAGGTTGAGAATTCAAATAGAACATTGCATGTTAGATAATTTAAATCAGTTTGGTTCTCTGCCAACATAAACCTCTGAAATAAGATCACATATGACTGGTTTTACAGATAAACTATGCAAAACTTAATATGCCATTGAAAAATGCAGCGAGTAATGTGCTTGTAAAATTTCCTCAAGTAAAAATATAAAGATTTACGAGATTCTAATTTCCAAGTATAGATGCAATAAATCCTAATAAAGGAAAGTATGTCCATACAGGCAGGCTCATTCCTTGGACTTACACAAAGGCTTCACAAGGAGATATTAAACTCATGACTACTCCTTTTGCGTTATGTCTGGTCTGCTCCACACTCCACAAAGTGCTTTGTCTTTTTTCTCTAGTGTAGTTGAAAAATTCCTAAAAGTTCTCTTACAACAAAGGTGAGTGGATGGTTTTCTATATAGCAATATAAGCATCCAGGAAGATATGATCCTGGATAATCAGCCTGACAACCCTAGGCCAACCAAACCTGCTAACCATAGTTACATAGTATGCAATACATGACGAGTCGTGGTACGAATTCAGTTACGCAATTCGCCACTTAGCAATGTATGAACTCGGGGGTTAGGTTCCTTTGGTATGCAAGTTCGGCACGTGGTACATTGTAATCTTTTTGGATGCACTAAACATTTTCTCAAAGTGAATAGTAGAAAATGAGAAATTAGACAGCCAATTACATTTCAATATTTTCTGCTACAATATACTTCAATGCTTCACTTTCAAAATTTCTGAATATACAAGATAAGGAAAGCATATAAACTACAGACTAAGCACCTTAACTAATTTTTTGCTACTCCTCTTCTGTGATTTTCAGCAATAAAATTTCTGAACAGATAAGACATGAAAAACATAAATTATAGACCAAGCATCTTTAAAAAAAATTCTACTCCAGTTCCTGTGATTTTCAGCAAAAAAAATTTGAGTGTGTTATACCCGCCATCTGTATGCTTTCTTTTCTAATTCTGAGTTTCTATAAGTGGCAAGAGGTACACCAATTTTGGTGAACCACTTCGCATACCAGCAGTTAACAAGTATGGAAACGTACCGCATTGCGGAATGTGCGAACCGTACGACAGTTCGAGAGGTCCAGAGAATTTCGTAACTATGTTGCTAACAATAAAAGTTGCTAGGCGTCCCTTAAATACAACTCCAAACCTAATGCATATATTTCTTTGTCTAAAGGACATAACGCATAATTAACGACCAATTAAATTTTTTTTGATACTACTAGACTTACGAATTACGAAATAAAAAGCCTGACAATCTAGAGTACAGACCATTCTGCATCAAACTGAAAACAGGCAAAGATAAAATTGCTTTGATTGCATACCAAAACATTTGCTCCGATGCTTGTCCCAATGGCAAAGAGAGGAGCCTTGGGGTACTCTTGATGAAGACAGTTAATAACTTCGCGCACATCATTTGTCCATCCAGCGTTATAAAAGCAATCAGACTGACCAAGATGATGGGAAATATCTTATGATTGCATGCTATTTAAGAACATGGCAAGAATGTAGTATTATAGCGTGAAGTAAAAGACAAAAAATGGCATGAAAGATGATTAATAGTGTATACCATATGACAAATGCAATTTGAAATTATTTCCTTTAGCTGTTTAGGCTTTTATTATGCCTCAGCCTCACCAATGAATACATTTGTCACAGCAACTTTTATCACCTTTCCTATTCTTGACTCTAACAAAGTCCAGCAGATGTCTAATGGATGCTCCTCCATTGTTCGAATTTAACCTTCACAATACATAGTGTTTATTTTGTGCTACTGAAACTGGAATACTAAATTCGTGAAAAGTAGTATTTACTGTTTACATTTTTTAAGCCTGATCACCAACTAGGAGGGTCCACAACAGGTTATGTAGTCATAAAATTTTGGCAAAGGGCCATTCAATATAAAGTATGCTCCACAGATGACCCACTTTGGATAACATGAAGATGAATATGCTTCTTTTGGCGCCAACTACATGAAATAATTCAGGGCACCAGCACGCTATGTTATGCAAACAAGCTGAAATGAGTCAGACACATGTATACATAAAATTTCTGGAAGGGATATGCATAGACAAGTGTTCACTAGGTACATGAAAATCCAGCATGTATTTTCATATAAGGATTATCTTTCATTGACTTATGGAACTGAGAAATCAAATCCAAACATGATCTGAATTGTCAGTTCATCTTGATAAACTTGGTCAGGCTTAAATATGATAGGGTTTGGGAGGAACCCTAATTCATCATTAAGGCTGTTCAAAGATCTTATACAATTTCCTATCCCTTTAGAACTCTAGACTCTTTTATCTATTAAGGACTGCAGTTAACTACTTCTGCTATTATTCAACTTTCTGATTGTTAATTTTAAACAAAAGTTTAATAATTGAAGTTTTAGGATCTTGATATTTTTATTAGTGGTTGCACCGATTTATTTTATATGAGTATTGTAATTCAAGCGTACTACTTTTCAAGGTTCTGCATCTTGCTGAATGGATTTAAATTAATTTATTGCTCATCATCTCCTGTAATCAAATAGCACGCAGATGGTGTGGAATTGATAATTTTCCACTAATAGAAGAAATGAAACCACTAAACTCATGACTAAAGTGCATCTAAATTACATATTTTTCATCCATACACATTTTAAGAGAATGATGAAAGTTCCAATTAAATGCAGGAAACATGAAAATTGGAGTTCTACATGGGCCAAGGAGGAAATTTCCTCCTATGCACTTAACCACCGGTTCCAAATACATGCATACATTTAATGATCTACCATATCCTTGATTTTCAGAGTTTGCCACTTTCTTGTGTTACATCCTTACAAGTACAAACTTGCTTTCATGAAGTAAAAATAGATGTGAACTAAGAGGAAGAGTATGCATTACGCAAGCAAAGAAAGAAGTTTGAACATGCATCTATACTTATATAGAATCAGCATTATATGTAGCAGATAGGCATGCTACAAATACCGCTGCATACATATCTCTATGAGTGTTTTATCAGATAGGAAACTATGCAAGCGTAAACCTATCTGCAAAAGTTAACATACCAAATGTTGATACAAATCACAAGGTTAGAGACCAAAACACCAGAACATTGAAACAAAAGTTAACCTATCAATTAGTATCATGTATTTTATAATATTACTAGTAGCAATCCATCCAGATGAGAAATTAGACAGCCAATTACATTTCAATATTTTCTGCTACAATATACTTCAATGCTTCACTTTCAAAATTTCTGAATATACAAGATAAGGAAAGCATATAAACTACAGACTAAGCACCTTAACTAATTTTTTGCCTACTCCTCTTCTGTGATTTTCAGCAATAAAATTTCTGAACAGATAAGACATGAAAAACATAAATTATAGACCAAGCATCTTTAAAAAAAAATTCTACTCCAGTTCCTGTGATTTTCAGCAAAAAAAATTTGAGTGTGTTATACCCGCCATCTGTATGCTTTCTTTTCTAATTCTGAGTTTCTATAAGTGGCAAGAGGTACACCAATTTTGGTGAACCACTTCGCATACCAGCAGTTAACAAGTATGGAAACGCATCAAGCAGGAATGTGCGAACCGTACGACAGTTCGAGAGGTCCAGAGAATTTCGTAACTATGTTGCTAACAATAAAAGTTGCTAGGCGTCCCTTAAATACAACTCCAAACCTAATGCATATATTTCTTTGTCTAAAGGACATAACGCATAATTAACGACCAATTAAATTTTTTTTGATACTACTAGACTTACAATTACTTAAATAAAAAGCCTGACAATCTAGAGTACAGACCATTCTGCATCAAACTGAAAACAGGCAAAGATAAAATTGCTTTGATTGCATACCAAAACATTTGCTCCGATGCTTGTCCCAATGGCAAAGAGAGGAGCCTTGGGGTACTCTTGATGAAGACAGTTAATAACTTCACAAGACATCATTTGTCCATCCAGCGTTATAAAAGCAATCAGACTGACCAAGATGATGGGAAATATCTTATGATTGCATGCTATTTAAGAACATGGCAAGAATGTAGTTTTATAGCGTGACGTAAAAGACAAAAAATGGCATGAAAGATGATTAATAGTGTATACCATATGACAAATGCAATTTGAAATTATTTCCTTTAGCTGTTTAGGCTTTTATTATGCCTCAGCCTCACCAATGAATACATTTGTCACAGCAACTTTTATCACCTTTCCTATTCTTGACTCTAACAAAGTCCAGCAGATGTCTAATGGATGCTCCTCCATTGTTCAATTTAACCTTCACAATACATAGTGTTTATTTTGTGCTACTGAAACTGGAATACTAAATTCGTGAAAAGTAGTATTTACTGTTTACATTTTTTAAGCCTGATCACCAACTAGGAGGGTCCACAACAGGTTATGTAGTCATAAAATTTTGGCAAAGGGCCATTCAATATAAAGTATGCTCCACAGATGACCCACTTTGGATAACATGAAGATGAATATGCTTCTTTGACGCCAACTACATGAAATAATTCAGGGCACCAGCACGCTATGTTATGCAAACAAGCTGAAATGAGTCAGACACATGTATACATAAAATTTCTGGAATGGATATGCATAGACAAGTGTTCACTAGGTACATGAAAATCCAGCATGTATTTTCATATAAGGATTATCTTTCATTGACTTATGGAACTGAGAAATCAAATCCAAACATGATCTGAATTGTCAGTTCATCTTGATAAACTTGGTCAGGCTTAAATATGATAGGGTTTGGGAGGAACCCTAATTCATCATTAAGGCTGTTCAAAGATCTTATACAATTTCCTATCCCTTTAGAACTCTAGACTCTTTTATCTATTAAGGACTGCAGTTAACTACTTCTGCTATTATTCAACTTTCTGATTGTTAATTTTAAACAAAAGTTTAATAATTGAAGTTTTAGGATCTTGATATTTTTATTAGTGGTTGCACCGATTTATTTTATATGAGTATTGTAATTCAAGCGTACTACTTTTCAAGGTTCTGCATCTTGCTGAATGGATTTAAATTAATTTATTGCTCATCATCTCCTGTAATCAAATAGCAAGCAGATGGTGTGGAATTGATAATTTTCCACTAATAGAAGAAATGAAACCACTAAACTCATGACTAAAGTGCATCTAAATTACATATTTTTCATCCATACACACTTTAAGAGAATGATGAAAGTTCCAATTAAATGCAGGAAACATGAAAATTGAGTTCTACATGGGCCAAGGAGGAAATTTCCTCCTATGCACTTAACCACCTGTTCCAAATACATGCATACATTTAATGATGTACCATATCCTTGATTTTCAGAGTTTGCCACTTTCTTGTGTTACATCCTTACAAGTACAAACTTGCTTTCATGAAGTAAAATAGATGTGAACTAAGAGGAAGAGTATGCTAAGCAAGCAAAGAAAGAAGTTTGAACATGCATCTATACTTATATAGAATCAGCACGATATGTAGCAGATAGGCATGCTACAAATACCGCTGCATACATATCTCTATGAGTGTTTTATCAGATAGGAAACTATGCAAGCGCAAACCTATCTGCAAAAGTTAACATACCAAATGTTGATACAAATCACAAGGTTAGAGACCAAAAACACCAGAACATTGAAACAAAAGTTAACCTATCAATCAGTATCATGTATTTTATAATATTACTAGTAGCAATCCATCCAGATGAGAAACTAGTATTTTCCACAATAAGTTTGAAGTCCAAGTGATTAAATCTCATTATACAAATTTCACAAATTAGCCAAGAAACTGAAACAAACAAAAGCCTTCTTCCATATTTACAAATGAAATTATGAATCAAGTATTTACAACCCCAGATCCTATCATAATAATAGGTTGGCAGTTAACTTCCACTAAATTGTTTTCCTTGAATGACTTCTGCATGCAGGAAGCGTTATACCACAAAAGAACATCATCATCACCATCACTTAAGTAAAAGAGAACTTACAGTTAGTGAGACGCCACCCAGACCCCGATGGTTACCAACAACAACATTCCAACCCTGCTTTGCGAAACTGTGAACTAGATGCTTCATGTACTGCATTGTCCATAAAATGCAAAAGAATTAAGCAAACACTAATATAATCCTAAAAAGTGTTACCCAGCCCACAAACAACAGTTGGTGGTAAAGGACACTCAAGTAAATAAACAGTAACCTTTTTGTAATACAGAATAGAAGAGCACCTGCAACAAACTAAATTATCTGCTAAACCTATGCATATCACTAGAGACAGTATATATTAAAAAAATCATGACAATTTAGATATACACATCTCTTTGTCTGGATGTTTGTGGGTAGATGGGTAGATCTTGACTGTATGTTCATGGGTGCATATGGGTAAATGGGTGCGGTGCAGTGTTGGTGCATTTCTCTTTTCTTCCTTTTTATTTGAAGTGGTGGGACCCCACAGAGGGAGGGAGTGCCAGGGAGGGTACTTGGGCCTAAACCTTCATTCATACCAAAAGTCATGACCATAACTAAGACAAATATTAGACATAAAATTTACAGTGCATCAGAAAAAGTTAGATCAACCAAACAACCGACCGAATTATGTGGATTATGCATTTACGTGTTACATTAAATCTTGTTATTCACAACTTTACAACTAATCAACACTTCAAGCAAACACTTGGGAACATCCAAAATCGTTCTTTAGTTTTAGAAGATAAACACATTACTAACAATAGAATGCAGGTGCTTTTCCTCCTGACACTATCCTAATAATACATATACCAAATGTTTGAACCTCTTGTTAGACATGGAAGTTGTCACAGCAACTTTTATCACCTTTCCTATTCTTGACTCTAACAAAGTCCAGCAGATGTCTAATGGATGCTCCTCCATTGTTCCAATTTAAACTTCACAATACATAGTGTTGATTTTGTGCTACTGAAACGGGAATACTAAATTCGTGAAAAGTAGTATTTACTGTTTACATTTTTTGAAGCCTGATCACCAACTAGGAGTGTCCACAACAGGTTGTGTAGTTATAAAATTTTGGCAAAGGACGCCATTCAATATAAAATATGCTCCACCGGTGACCCACTTTGGATAACATGAAGATGAATATGCTTCTTTTGACGCCAACTACATGAAATAATTCAGGGCACCAGCACGCTATGTTATGCAAACAAGCTGAAATGAGTCAGACACATGTATACATAAAATTTCTGGAATGGATATGCATAGACAAGTGTTCACTAGGTACATGAAAATCCAGCATGTATTTTCATATAAGGATTATCTTTCATTGACTTATAGTTATGGAACTGAGAAATCAAATCCAAACATGATCTGAGTTGTTGGTTCATCTAGATAAACTTGGTCAGGCTTAAATATGATAGGGTTTGGGAGGAACCCTAATTCATCATTAAGGCTGTTCAAAGATCTTATACAATTTCCTATCCCTTTAGAACTCTAGACTCTTTTATCTATTAAGGACTGCAGTTAACTACTTCTGCTATTATTCAACTTTCTGATTGTTAATTTTAAACAAAAGTTTAATAATTGAAGTTTTAGGATCTTGATATTTTTATTAGTGGTTGCACCGATTTATTTTATATGAGTATTGTAATTCAAGCGTACTACTTTTCAAGGTTCTGCATCTTGCTGAATGGATTTAAATTAATTTATTGCTCATCATCTCCTGTAATCAAATAGCAAGCAGATGGTGTGGAATTGATAATTTTCCACTAATAGAAGAAATGAAACCACTAAACTCATGACTAAAGTGCATCTAAATTACATATTTTTCATCCATACACATTTTAAGAGAATGATGAAAGTTCCAATTAAATGCAGGAAACATGAAAATTGAGTTCTACATGGGCCAAGGAGGAAATTTCCTCCTATGCACTTAACCACCTGTTCCAAATACATGCATACATTTAATGATGTACCATATCCTTGATTTTCAGAGTTTGCCACTTTCTTGTGTTACATCCTTACAAGTACAAACTTGCTTTCATGAAGTAAAAATAGATGTGAACTAAGAGGAAGAGTATGCGTTAAGCAAGCAAAGAAAGAAGTTTGAACATGCATCTATACTTATATAGAATCAGCACGTATATGTAGCAGATAGGCATGCTACAAATACCGCTGCATACATATCTCTATGAGTGTTTTATCAGATAGGAAACTATGCAAGCGCAAACCTATCTGCAAAAGTTAACATACCAAATGTTGATACAAATCACAAGGTTAGAGACCAAAAACACCAGAATGTTGAAACAAAAGTTAACCTATCAATTAGTATCATGTATTTTATAATACTACTAGTAGCAATCCATCCAGATGAGAAACTAGTATTTCCCACAATGAGTTTGAAGTCCAAGTGATTAAATCTCATTATACAAATTTCACAAATTAGCCAAGAAACTGAAACAAACAAAAGCCTTCTTCCATATTTACAAATGAAATTATGAATCAAGTATTTACAACCCCAGATCCTATCATAATAATAGGTTGGCAGTTAACTTCCACTAAATTGTTTTCCTTGAATGACTTCTGCATGCAGGAAGCGTTATACCACAAAAGAACATCATCATCACCATCACTTAAGTAAAAGAGAACTTACAGTTAGTGAGACGCCACCCAGACCCGATGGTTACCAACAACAACATTCCAACCCTGCTTTGAAACTGTGAACTAGATGCTTCATGTACTGCATTGTCCATAAAATGCAAAAGAATTAAGCAAACACTAATATAATCCTAAAAAGTGTTACCCAGCCCACAAACAACAGTTGGTGGTAAAGGACACTCAAGTAAATAAACAGTAACCTTTTGTAATACAGAATAGAAGAGCACCTGCAACAAACTAAATTATCTGCTAAACCTATGCATATCACTAGAGACAGTATATATTAAAAAAATCATGACAATTTAGATATACACACTCTTTGTCTGGATGTTTCTGGGCGGATCTTGACTGTATGTTCATGGGTGCATATGGGTAAATGGGTGGGGTGCAGTGTTGGTGCATTTCTCTTTTCTTCCTTTTATTTGAAGTGGTGGGACCCCACAGAGGGAGGGAGTGCCAGGGAGGGTACTTGGGCCTAAACCTTCATTCATACCAAAAGTCATGACCATAACTAAGACAAATATTAGACATAAAATTTACAGTGCATCAGAAAAAGTTAGATCAACCAAACAACCGACCGGAATTATGTGGATTATGCATTTACGTGTTACATTAAATCTTGTTATTCACAACTTTACAACTAATCAACACTTCAAGCAAACGCTTGGGAACATCCAAAATCATTCTTTAGATTTAGAAGATAAACACATTACTAACAATAGAATGCAGGTGCTTTTCCTCCTGACACTATCCTAATAATACATATACCAAATGTTTGAACCTCTTGTTAGACATGGAAGTTGTCACAGAGTTACACACTATCCATCTGTGCTTTAGTTAATGATTTCCTTGCCTAGATTTCTAGAGAAAGGCCGTCCCTCTGCTCCACGTATACTCTCCTTAATTCTCCTCTAACTATGCAATTAAGGATGGGCAAGCACTTCCCTTTGGCAGCCACTAGACCACTCCACACATTAGAACTAGGAAGAATCTGACGAATCTTTTTTATGAAGTGTCACCTTTAAAAAAAAATCTATATTTCCTTTTTCTCTGAGGAAACTATAACGATGGATGATCCTTTGTAAGTTAAAGGAGTCAGTGCGTGACTGCCACTTTCAAGCTTTGTTTAGACAACATATAAGCTAATATATTTTAGGCCAAGCAAGTACCATAGCCGGAACATCCTGCTCAGCAAATATTAGACTAAGAAGGGTGGAAAGCTATAGACTTAATAGTAGTAGAGTTTATATGAGAATTAAATTCACTTACATCATTTATTTCACTTATATTCACATGAACATATTTCTCTTTTTTCATTTTTACATTTTTGTGAGTAGACGTCTCCATTCACTTTAAGAATGTCTTTTATTTGGCTCTTTTGCTTTACCCATAAATACAGATAAATGCTTCCCTACTGACAATCTATATATCCCCATCTTTGATAAACTTTTCTTACTCTAGGAGAAATTTGACCTTGGTTGCTTAAGCTTACACAGGACAATCTACAAGATTTGGTTTCCATCTACAAACAAACCTTATAGTAATCTTGGTGAACCACTTTGCATACCAGCAGTTAACAAGTATGGAAACGCATCGCATTGGAATGTGCGAACCGTATGACAGTTCGAGAGGTCCAGAGAATTTCAGAACTATGTTAACAACAAAAAGTTGCTAGGCCCCTTAAATACAACTCCAAACCTAATGCATATATTTCTTTGTCTAAAGGACATAACGATAATTAACAACCAATTAAATTTTTTGATACTACTAGATTACGAATTACTTAAATAAAAAGCCTGACAATCTAGAGTACAGACCATTCTGCATCAAACTGAAAACAGGCAAAGATAAAATTGCTTTGATTGCATACCAAAACATTTGCTCGATGCTTGTCCCAATGGCAAAGAGAGGAGCCTTGGGGTACTCTTGATGAAGACAGTTAATAACTTCCAAGACATCATTTGTCCATCCAGCTATAAAAGCAATCAGACTGACCAAGATGATGGGAAATATCTTATGATTGCATGCTATTTAAGAACATGGCAAGAATGTAGTATTATAGTGAAGTAAAAGACAAAAATGGCATGAAAGATGATTAATAGTGTATACCATATGACAAATGCAATTTGAAATTATTTCCTTTAGCTGTTTAGGCTTTTATTATGCCTCAGCCTCACCAATGAATACATTTGTCACAGCAACTTTTATCACCTTTCCTATTCTTGACTCTAACAAAGTCCAGCAGATGTCTAATGGATGCTCCTCCATTGTTCCAATTTAAACTTCACAATACATAGTGTTTATTTTGTGCTACTGAAACTGGAATACTAAATTGTGAAAAGTAGTATTTACTGTTTACATTTTTAAGCCTGATCACCAACTAGGAGGGTCCACAACAGGTTATGTAGTCATAAAATTTTGGCAAAGGACGCCATTCAATATAAAGTATGCTCCACAGATGACCCACTTTGGATAACATGAAGATGAATATGCTTCTTTTGACGCCAACTACATGAAATAATTCAGGGCACCAGCACGCTATGTTATGCAAACAAGCTGAAAATGAGTCAGACACATGTATACATAAAATTTCTGGAAGGGATATGCATAGACAAGTGTTCACTAGGTACATGAAAATCCAGCATGTATTTTCATATAAGGATTATCTTTCATTGACTTATGGAACTGAGAAATCAAATCCAAACATGATCTGAATTGTCAGTTCATCTTGATAAACTTGGTCAGGCTTAAATATGATAGGGTTTGGGAGGAACCCTAATTCATCATTAAGGCTGTTCAAAGATCTTATACAATTTCCTATCCCTTTAGAACTCTAGACTCTTTTATCTATTAAGGACTGCAGTTAACTACTTCTGCTATTATTCAACTTTCTGATTGTTAATTTTAAACAAAAGTTTAATAATTGAAGTTTTAGGATCTTGATATTTTTATTAGTGGTTGCACCGATGTATTTTATAATACTACTAGTAGCAATCCATCCAGATGAGAAACTAGTATTTCCCACAATGAGTTTGAAGTCCAAGTGATTAAATCTCATTATACAAATTTCACAAATTAGCCAAGAAACTGAAACAAACAAAAGCCTTCTTCCATATTTACAAATGAAATTATGAATCAAGTATTTACAACCCCAGATCCTATCATAATAATAGGTTGGCAGTTAACTTCCACTAAATTGTTTTCCTTGAATGACTTCTGCATGCAGGAAGCGTTATACCACAAAAGAACATCATCATCACCATCACTTAAGTAAAGAGAACTTACAGTTAGTGAGACGCCACCCAGACCCGATGGTTACCAACAACAACATTCCAACCCTGCTTTGAAACTGTGAACTAGATGCTTCATGTACTGCATTGTCCATAAAATGCAAAAGAATTAAGCAAACACTAATATAATCATAAAAAGTGTTACCCGGCCCACAAACAACAGTTGGTGGTAAAGGACACTCAAGTAAATAAACAGTAACCTTTTTGTAATACAGAACAGAAGAGCACCTGCAACAAACTAAATTATCTGCTAAACCTATGCATATCACTAGAGACAGTATATATTAAAAAAATCATGACAATTTAGATATACACACTCTTTGTCTGGATGTTTCTGGGCGGATCTTGACTGTATGTTCATGGGTGCATATGGGTAAATGGGTGGGGTGCAGTGTTGGTGCATTTCTCTTTTCTTCCTTTTTATTTGAAGTGGTGGGACCCCACAGAGGGAGGGGGGTGCCAGGGAGGGTACTTGGGCCTAAACCTTCATTCATACCAAAAGTCATGACCATAACTAAGACAAATATTAGACATAAAATTTACAGTGCATCAGAAAAAGTTAGATCAACCAAACAACCGACCGGAATTATGTGGATTATGCATTTACGTGTTACATTAAATCTTGTTATTCACAACTTTACAACTAATCAACACTTCAAGCAAATGGGAACATCCAAAATCATTCTTTAGATTTAGAAGATAAACACATTACTAACAATAGAATGCAGGTGCTTTTCCTCCTGACACTATCCTAATAATACATATACCAAATGTTTGAACCTCTTGTTAGACATGGAAGTTGTCACAGAGTTACACACTATCCATCTGTGCTTTAGTTAATGATTTCCTTGCCTAGATTTCTAGAGAAAGGCCGTCCCTCTGCTCCACGTATACTCTCCTTAATTCTCCTCTAACTATGCAATTAAGGATGGGCAAGCACTTCCCTTTGGCAGCCACTAGACCACTCCACACATTAGAACGAGGAAGACTTTGACGAGTCATTTTTATGAAGTGTCACCGTTAAAAAAAAATTTATATTTCCATTTTCTCTGAGGAAACTATAATGATGGATGATCCTTTGTAAGTTAAAGGAGTCAGTGCGTCACTGCCACTTTCAAGCTTTGTTTATAAAACATATAAGCTAATATATTTTAGGCCAAGCAAGTACCATAGCCGGAACCTCCTGCTTAGCAAATATTAACTAAGAAGGGTGGAAAGCTTTAGACTTAATAGTAGTAGAGTTTATATGAAAATTAAATTCACTTACATCATTTATTTCACTTATATTCACATGTACATATTTCTTTTTGCTTTTTACATATTTTGTGAGTAGACGTCTCCATTCACTTTAAGAATGTCTTTTATTTGGCTCTTTTGCTTTACCCATAAATACAGATAAATGCTTCCCTACTGACAATCTATATATCCCCATCTTTGATAAACTTTTCTTACTCTAGGAGAAATTTGACCTTGGTTGCTTAAGCTTACACAGGACAATCTACAAGATTTGGTTTCCACCGACAAACAAACCTTATAGTAATCTTGGTGAATCACTGTTTGGTCCATACTCTTATATAGGCACAAATTTAGAGATTGATGTCAGGTCCTAAGCCAGTTGCAAAATTTTGTAAATCTTTTCTGAAGCACATGCTCCATAGTTTTTTAAGGAAAAAGTCCTCGATGTTCATTATGAGACAGCTTTGTGCCTCCTTCCAGTAAATAAATCCTGGAGCCCCCTTGCCAATTCTCCCCTTTAGCAAGTAAATTCTTTTAAGCAAAACATACATTTGTCTTTGTTCTTGACTAATCCCTCCATGCATCAAGCAACATTTCCATTTTTCATTTTTTACTATTTTTAGTTTTTTAGAAGCAGCTGCAACATTGCACCCTTTCTTTCCCCTCTATGCCAAACACCATTTGTACTCCCAGACAGTTTAGATACCAGTCCAGGCAATCTGGAATGCTATATGGATGGTAAACATATCAATAATTCAATAAGGTTAAACTTTTAACATAAAAGAAAATGAAGAAAAGCAATTTAATTTGGTATATCACTGGGTCATTATTTTCTATCAGTCAAAATTTAAGTTCACCGTTCCTACTTATACAGGAAATACCATTGACATATGTTGCATGAATACCTTTTGTTTTAATATTACAAATGCTACTGAATGCATACAACATAGTCTTTCGCCTTTTTACTTGATGCATTATAAATGTTGCAATTTTTCAGTCATATGAAGATTATTACTTTGTACTTCTAAGAATTTCATAAAATATATCATATTTTCAATCGGAAAGTCATTCCAATAGTAAACCATGTATTGACATATTGCTATCACATCAAAGTTTATGCTTTGTTTCTTAATCCTAACAAGTTCCCTTTATGGAACACCTATTAAGTGCTTTACAATACTGTTTCATCAAGATAGAGAAAGAAAGCTATGATACCGATCTCTGCAGTGCCGGATGAACCTGTTTTCTACAGAAATCCAAAAAGAAAATCATAAACGAAACATAAGAACTGACACAATTTAGCAAAGTTGACTACTTCAGATTGACATTTCTGATGAAACTCATCTTTACTGTTCTACAGCATCAATCTAGTAATTAAAAGAAACAACAAAATGGAGAAAAGGAATGTAGAAGGGAACATCTTACTGGTGAAGAAGAATCACTGGTAAGTCCAGGAACCACAATCACAAGGGGAGTTGAATCATCTTTAGAGAGTACCCTGCCAGTTTCATAAGGACCACATGCAACTGCAAAGTGTACAGAAGGCACAGCAATATGTAATTGTCTGCAATCACCATTAAAACAGAATGTACAGGAAGAAGTTACAGTTGCAGTAGTAAATTTTGAATTTTCAAAAGATCGGGATACTATCATACTATGACCAATGGAGGCCACAAACCGCTATTGATAATAGTAGTTTATATGCGGAAAAACTTAGGTCAATAGTCCACTAATCCTAAATGATAGCAATGCAAGAAGGAAATCATAAACTAAACATAAGAACTCATGCAAATTGGAAAAGTTAGCTACTTCAGCTAGCCAATTTAGATGAACTACATCTTTATCTCATGCCATTCCAAAATTTGAATTGGAAGTTTACCATCGGAAGCAAGTAACCAATCCAAAGCAATAGTTCCCCATCATGCACAGTGTATAATTGCCTGAGTTGCAACAGATAACTCGCTATGAATAGAAAATATAGCATATCCAAACAAATTTGTAAGTAATCAAAGAATATCCACCCTGTACCATGATACTCCACCACATCTAAGTTGATTCTGATCTGGTGTTAATATCAATACCGGTACTTCAAAAATTTATATTTCCATTTTCTCTGAGGAAACTATAATGATGGATGATCCTTTGTAAGTTAAAGGAGTCAGTCGTCACTGCCACTTTCAAGCTTTGTTTATAAAACATATAAGCTAATATATTTTAGGCCAAGCAAGTACCATAGCGGAACCTCCTGCTTAGCAAATATTAACTAAGAAGGGTGGAAAGCTTTAGACTTAATAGTAGTAGAGTTTATATGAAAATTAAATTCACTTACATCATTTATTTCACTTATATTCACATGTACATATTTCTTTTTGCTTTTTACATATTTTGTGAGTAGACGTCTCCATTCACTTTAAGAATGTCTTTTATTTGGCTCTTTTGCTTTACCCATAAATACAGATAAATGCTTCCCTACTGACAATCTATATATCCCCATCTTTGATAAACTTTTCTTACTCTAGGAGAATTTTGACCTTGGTTGCTTAAGCTTACACAGGACAATCTACAAGATTTGGTTTCCACCGACAAACAAACCTTATAGTAATCTTGGTGAATCACTGTTTGGTCCATACTTCTCTTATATAGGCACAAATTTAGAGATTGATGTCAGGTCCTAAGCCAGTTGCAAAATTTTGTAAATCTTTTCTGAAGCACATGCTCCATAGTTTTTTAAGGAAAAAGCCCTAGATGTTAATTATGAGACAGCTTTGTGCCTCCTTCTAGTAAATAAATCCTGGAGCCCCCTTGCCAATTCTCCCCTTTAGCAAGTAAAATCTTTTAAGCCAAACATACATTTGTCTTTGTTCTTGACTAATTCCTCCATGCATCAAGCAACATTTCCATTTTTCATTTTTTACTATTTTTAGTTTTTTAGAAGCAGCTGCAACATTGCACCCTTTCTTTCCCTCTATGCCAAACACCATTTGTACTCCCAGACAGTTTAGATACCAGTCCAGGCAATCTGGAATGCTATATGGATGGTAAACATATCAATAATTCAATAAGGTTAAACTTTTAACATAAAAGAAAATGAAGAAAAGCAATTTAATTTGGTATATCACTGGGTCATTATTTTCTATCAGTCAAAATTTAAGTTCACCGTTCCTACTTATACAGGAAATACCATTGACATATGTTGCATGAATACCTTTTGTTTTAATATTACAAATGCTACTGAATGCATACAACATAGTCTTTCGTCTTTTTACTTGATGCATTATAAATGTTGCAATTTTTCAGTCATATGAAGATTATTACTTTGTACTTCTAAGAATTTCATAAAATATATCATATTTTCAATCGGAAAGTCATTCCAATAGTAAACCATGTATTGACATATTGCTATCACATACGAAAGTTTATGCTTTGTTTCTTAATCCTAACAAGTTCCCTTTATGGAACACCTATTAAGTGCTTTACAAAAATGTTTCATCAAGATAGAGAAAGCAAGCTATGATACCGATCTCTGCCGGATGAACCTGTTTACTGTTCTACAGAAATCCAAAAAGAAAATCATAAACGAAACATAAGAACTGACACAATTTAGCAAAGTTGACTACTTCAGATTGACATTTCAGATGAAACTCATCTTTACTGTTCCACAGGATCAATCTAGTCATTAAAAGAAACAACAAAATGGAGAAAGGGAATATAGAAGGGAACATCTTACTGGTGAAGCAGAATCACTGGTAAGTCCAGGAACCACAATCACAAGGGGAGTTGAATCATCTTTAGAGAGTACCCTGCCAGTTTCATAAGGACCACCTGCAACTGCAAAGTGTACAGAAGGCACAGCAATATGTAATTGTCTGCAATCACCATTAAAACAGAATGTACAGGAAGAAGTTACAGTTGCAGTAGTAAGTTTTGAATTTTCAAAAGATCGGGATACTATCATACTATGACCAATGGAGGCCACAAACCGCTATCGATAATAGTAGTTTATATGCGTGGAAAAACTTAGGTCAATAGTCCACTAATCCTAAATGATAGCAATGCAAGAAGGAAATCATAAACTAAACATAAGAACTCATGCAAATTGGAAAAGTTGGCTACTTCAGCTAGACAATTTAGATGAACTACATCTTTATCTCATGCCATTCCAAAATTTGAATTGGAAGTTTACCATCGGAAGCAAGTAACCAATCCAAAGCAATAGTTCCCCCATCATGCACAGTGTATAATTGCCTGAGTTGCAACAGATAACTCGCTATGAATAGAAAATACAGCATATCCAAACAAATTTGTAAGTAATCAAAGAATATCCACCCTGTACCATGATACTCCACCACATCTAAGTTGATTCTGATCTGGTGTTAATATCAATACCGGTACTTCACAAATGCATTTTCATTCCGGGTTAAATAATCATTTATCGCTAGTGTGGAAAAATAAGAATCAGCGTTATCAATATTAAAGCTAGAAAGTGTCCAAGTGTAAATATACGTTATAATTGTTAAGAGCTGAGAAACTACCCTCTAAGTGTGATTGTACAAACTGTGTTATCTACCATTTCTCCATCTAGTAGTCTCAAAGAAAGCTACATTAATAGTTTTTATATCCTTTTCACTGCCTTAATTAGTTGTTTTCATAAATGTTCTTGCAACTGCCCCAATTATGATCTAATACCCAGAAATAGTGCACTCATCAGGCCATGTTGTACATGCCCAAACCATCTTGATTGCTTCCTTCTCATTTACACTCAACTGAAGCTACAGGTACTTTCTTAAGGATATCATGAAAATCATTCTCATCATATTGGTGTCTAAAACTATCCCAACCTGCTAGATTTGTTTATTCAACAACTTTCTGGACTCTTGAAAACAGTATTAAAGTAAATGCTCAGCTGAGTAATCCCAATCAGGAAGCTCATCAGTCTCGATGGTTAGGAATTTAGCAGAATAGGACACAATTTCAGTCAATTATGACAGTTTCTTAGCCAAGGTAGAAGTAGGATGTTCAATTTTCCATGTCAGTGTTACATAAAAATTGTATCCTTTATCTTGAGCATATAAAACTAAAAGCAATAAGAACTGATAATAACTTTCTTCGCAAGCACAACAAGTTTTCCCAAATTTTTCATTTTTACTATTTTTAGTTTTTAGAAGCAGCTGCAACATTGCACCCTTTCTTTCCCTCTATGCCAAACACCATTTGTACTCCCAGACAGTTTAGATACCAGTCCAGGCAATCTGGAATGCTATATGGATGGTAAACATATCAATAATTCAATAAGGTTAAACTTTTAACATAAAAGAAAATGAAGAAAAGCAATTTAATTTGGTATATCACTGGGTCATTATTTTCTATCAGTCAAAATTTAAGTTCACCGTTCCTACTTATACAGGAAATACCATTGACATATGTTGCATGAATACCTTTTGTTTTAATATTACAAATGCTACTGAATGCATACAACATAGTCTTTCGTCTTTTTACTTGATGCATTATAAATGTTGCAATTTTTCAGTCATATGAAGATTATTACTTTGTACTTCTAAGAATTTCATAAAATATATCATATTTTCAATCGGAAAGTCATTCCAATAGTAAACCATGTATTGACATATTGCTA
The DNA here is from genome assembly GCA_012295165.1 of Asparagus setaceus. Taxonomy (NCBI): domain Eukaryota; kingdom Viridiplantae; phylum Streptophyta; class Magnoliopsida; order Asparagales; family Asparagaceae; genus Asparagus; species Asparagus setaceus. Next base: position 85,662,388 of record CM022701.1, read on the forward strand.
TCACATACGAAAGTTTATGCTTTGTTTCTTAATCCTAACAAGTTCCCTTTATGGAACACCTATTAAGTGCTTTACAATACTGTTTCATCAAGATAGAGAAAGAAAGCTATGATACCGATCTCTGCCGGATGAACCTGTTTACTGTTCTACAGAAATCCAAAAAGAAAATCATAAACGAAACATAAGAACTGACACAATTTAGCAAAGTTGACTACTTCAGATTGACATTTCTGATGAAACTCATCTTTACTGTTCTACAGCATCAATCTAGTAATTAAAAGAAACAACAAAATGGAGAAAAGGAATGTAGAAGGGAACATCTTACTGGTGAAGAAGAATCACTGGTAAGTCCAGGAACCACAATCACAAGGGGAGTTGAATCATCTTTAGAGAGTACCCTGCCAGTTTCATAAGGACCACATGCAACTGCAAAGTGTACAGAAGGCACAGCAATATGCAATCACCATTAAAACAGAATGTACAGGAAGAAGTTACAGTTGCAGTAGTAAATTTTGAATTTTCAAACTAAAACTCTTTTGGAAATGTCTATATCGGGATACTATCATACTATGACCAATGGAGGCCACAAACCGCTATTGATAATAGTAGTTTATATGCGTAGAAAAACTTAGGTCAATAGTCCACTAATCCTAAATGATAGCAATGCAAGAAGGAAATCATAAACTAAACATAAGAACTCACGCAAATTGGAAAAGTTAGCTACTTCAGCTAGCCAATTTAGATGAACTACATCTTTATCTCATGCCATTCCAAAATTTGAATTGGAAGTTTACCATCGGAAGCAAGTAACCAATCCAAAGCAATAGTTCCCCCATCATGCACAGTGTATAATTGCCTGAGTTGCAACAGATAACTCGCTATGAATAGAAAATATAGCATATCCAAACAAATTTGTAAGTAATCAAAGAATATCCACCCTGTACCATGATACTCCACCACATCTAAGTTGATTCTGATCTGGTGTTAATATCAATACCGGTACTTCACAAATGCATTTTCATTCTGGTTAAATAATCATTTATCACTAGTGTGGAAAAATAAGAATCAGCTTATCAATATTAAAGCTAGAAAGTGTCCAAGTGTAAATATACGTTATAATTGTTAAGAGCTGAGAAACTACCCTCTAAGTGTGATTGTACAAACTGTGTTATCTACCATTTCTCCATCTAGTAGTCTCAAAGCTACATTAATAGTTTTATATCCTTTTCACTGCCTTAATTAGTTGTTTTCATAAATGTTCTTGCAACTGCCCCAATTATGATCTAATACCAGAAATAGTGCACTCATCAGGCCATGTTGTACATGCCCAAACCATCTTGATTGCTTCCTTCTCATTTACACTCAACTGAAGCTACAGGTACTTTCTTAAGGATATCATGAAAATCATTCTCATCATATTGGTGTCTAAAAACTATCCCAACCTGCTAGATTTGTTTATTCAACAACTTTCTGGACTCTTGAAAACAGTATTAAAGTAAATGCTCAGCTGAGTAATCCCAATCAGGAAGCTCATCAGTCTCGATGGTTAGGAATTTCGCAGAATAGGACACAATTTCAGTCAATTATGACAGTTTCTTAGCCAAGGTAGAAGTAGGATGTTCAATTTTCCATGTCAGTGTTACATAAAAATTGTATCCTTTATCTTGAGCATATAAAACTAAAAGCGATAAGAACTGATAATAACTTTCTTCGCAAGCACAACAAGTTTTCCCAAATATTTCACTTCTGAGTTTTGCGTAGGAGTTGGGAATGTTCAACTGTGTTAGAATGTTTGGTGTCAGATAATTGCATGCATGTGCATAAAAATCAATTAAAGTCGTGAAATTGCAAACTGTACGTAATTTATTTTCTTCACATTTAACTTTTTAATGTACTGGGTAAAGTAATAGACTTATACTGTTATACATTGGAACCTCAGATATAATGGTGAAGGCCCATTTTTCTTGCTCTTTCAAGAACCACATGGTTGCCAATGCGTATGCAAATACAACCGATGTCTAGACCCTTCTGCACTGGGTAAGTTGTTTGCCCACAATCTAATTAAACTTTTTCAGTTGTCTGAGCGTGTTTTCCAAATTTCAAGCACTGGGAATAAGCAATTATAATCCTGCAGCAGTTGTTTTGTCTTTCACATGAGAGGAACGTATTAAAGCCAAATATGTAGGATGAAAAACTAATGACTTAAGGTTTTACACAAGAGTGGTAAGCAGCAAGAGCATCTTAATAGCCATTACTTTTTCTTTTCTTTTATTTTTCTATTATTCTTCTCCTTTACCAAAGAGCTGTTGTCTATGTCACACTTTTAAACTTGGCGTAGAAAGTAGTTCTTCAACACAGCACAAACTTCAAAGTTTCAGACGTTATGATCAAAGCATCTTTAATAAGATCAACAATCCTATCCTGATTGTTACTAAAATACATAGACAATAAAGGCCAACGTCTTCTTAGTCTAGTCAAATAAATTGTGATATTTGGTAGAATAATCCATAATTAGTGACAAATTATTAAAAAATACAATACTTGGCCTAAACACTTAACTCCAATAACTTATTAATTTTGATATTTAAACATTCTTGCTTTTTATATTGCCCCAAACAAGAGGTCACCAAGCTTCCCACGACATAAAAGGCTTCATGGAGCACGAACTTGCAATATTTTGACTATAAAAGCCTTTTGATCCTTACATCAACATGACCAGGAGCAGATTTATATCGAGTATTAGGGGGCCAGTTGCAACCGTAACAATTTCAAAATTACATTTTAAAGGCTCCAGAATTTACAATTTGTCCCCCATTGTTTTAAAGAATTTGCACCCCAATCCATACTTGTACAATCACTAAACAAACTAGCAGCCCATCCACCCCTCCAAGAAATTTTTTCAGGATCGGCCACTGAGCATAACAATTGCAATCCAACAAAAACTCAAAAAAATTTCCCTGACGAATGATGAAGTGTACCAATCTTTCATACAATGTTAACAAAACAACTGATACTGATTGCAGAATGGCAACACTTTGTGCTTTATTAGACATGTAACTTTTCGTCTGCCCTGTGATTAATTAATTAGATTCATTTTCCCTATGTCTTTTTCCTCTTCTCTATGCGTAAGAAAATTCCAACTTCCTTGACATTAATAATTCATCTACAATTATCTATAGTACTAAATATCATGCACCCCAAATGTAAAAATACTAACTACCTTCTATAACAAAACGAAGGCGGCCTCCCGAAAAAATTCAAGAACGCAGTCTGAAAATGCGGGCTCGCAAGCCACGGCGTCGCCAAGTACCTTCACAAACCCCAAAATCCCCAAATCAAATCAATTCCAACGTAGAAAAACGAAATTCAACAAAATTCACCATCAAATTTTACCTCCCATGAAGAATCCGACACCTGGAGACCACACCCTCGTAAATTTTCGAAGAGGGATCGAATGTGAGCAGCGCTCGGTCTCCCCTAAACCCTCGAAGAGCATCTCGAAGAAAATGAACCTCGAGAAAGTTGTAGAGCACAATTAGGGCAGAAATGGAGAGGGCTAAGATGTAGTAAGATGTTGGGATCAATGAGAAGGCTCTGAGGAGGAGAGCGGGCACTGTGAGATCGGAGTCAGTGATGACGCACGCCATTGTTGAAGATTGACATTTCTGATGAAACTCATCTTTACTGTTCTACAGCATCAATCTAGTAATTAAAAGAAACAACAAAATGGAGAAAAGGAATGAAGGGAACATCTTACTGGTGAAGAAGAATCACTGGTAAGTCCAGGAACCACAATCACAAGGGGAGTTGAATCATCTTTAGAGAGTACCCTGCCAGTTTCATAAGGACCACATGCAACTGCAAAGTGTACAGAAGGCACAGCAATATGCAATCACCATTAAAACAGAATGTACAGGAAGAAGTTACAGTTGCAGTAGTAAATTTTGAATTTTCAAACTAAAACTCTTTGGAAATGTCTATATCGGATACTATCATACTATGACCAATGGAGGCCACAAACCGCTATTGATAATAGTAGTTTATATGTGAGAAAACTTAGGTCAATAGTCCACTAATCCTAAATGATAGCAATGCAAGAAGGAAATCATAAACTAAACATAAGAACTCATGCAAATTGGAAAAGTTAGCTACTTCAGCTAGCCAATTTAGATGAACTACATCTTTATCTCATGCCATTCCAAAATTTGAATTGGAAGTTTACCATCGGAAGCAAGTAACCAATCCAAAGCAATAGTTCCCCATCATGCACAGTGTATAATTGCCTGAGTTGCAACAGATAACTCGCTATGAATAGAAAATATAGCATATCCAAACAAATTTGTAAGTAATCAAAGAATATCCACCCTGTACCATGATACTCCACCACATCTAAGTTGATTCTGATCTGGTGTTAATATCAATACCGGTACTTCACAAATGCATTTTCATTCTGGTTAAATAATCATTTATCACTAGTGTGGAAAAATAAGAATCAGCTTATCAATATTAAAGCTAGAAAGTAGTGTGTATATCCAAATTGTTAAGAGCTGAGAAACTACCCTCTAAGTGTGATTGTACAAACTGTGTTATCTACCATTTCTCCATCTAGTAGTCTCAAGGCAAGCTACATTAATAGTTTTTATATCACTGCCTTAATTAGTTGTTTTCATAAATTTTATTGCAACTGCCCCAATTATGATCCAATACCCTGAAATAGTGCACTCATCGGGCCATGTTGTACATGCCCAAACAATCTTGATTGCTTCCTTCTCATTTACACTCAACTGAAGCTACAGGAACTTTCTTAAGGATATCATGAAAATCATTCTCATCATATTGGTGCCTAAAAACTATCCCAACCTGCTAGATTTGTTTATCCAACAATTTTCTGGACTCTTGAAAACAGTACCAAAGTAAATGCTCAGCTGAGTAATCCCAATCAGGAAGCTCATCAGTCTCGATGGTTAGGAATTTCAGAATAGGACACAATTTCAGTCAATTATGACAGTTTCTTAGCCAAGGTAGAAGTAGGATGTTCAATTTTCCATGTCAGTGTTACATAAAAATTGTATCCTTTATCTTGAGCATATAAAACTAAAAGCAATAAGAACTGATAATAACTTTCAAGCACAACAAGTTTTCCCAAATATTTCACTTCTGAGTTTTATAGGAGTTGGGAATGTTCAACTGTGTTAGAATGTTTGGTGTCAGATAATTGCATGCATGTGCATAAAATCAATTAAAGTTGTGAAATTGCAAACTGTCGTAATTTATTTTCTTCACATTTAACTTTTTAATGTACTGGGTAAAGTAATAGACTTATACTGTTATACATTGGAACCTCAGATATAATGGTGAAGGCCCATTTTTCTTGCTCTTTCAAGAACCACATGGTTGCCAATGCGTATGCAAATACAACCCGTGTCTAGACCCTTCTGCACTGGGTAAGTTGTTTGCCCACAATCTAATTAAACTTTTTTCAGTTGTCTGAACGTGTTTTCCAAATTTCAAGCACTGGGAATAAGCAATTATAATCCTGCAGCAGTTGTTTTGTCTTTCACATGAGAGGAACGATTAAAGCCAAATATGTAGGATGAAAAACTAATGACTTAAGGTTTTACACAAGAGTGGTAAGCAGCAACAGCATCTTAATAGCCATTACTTTTTCTTTTCTTTTATTTTTCTATTATTCTTCTCCTTTACCAAAGAGCTGTTGTCTATGTCACACTTTTAAACTTGACGTAGAAAGTAGTTCTTCAACACAGCACAAACTTCAAAGTTTCAGACGTTATGATCAAAGCATCTTTAATAAGATCAACAATCCTATCCTGATTGTTACTAAAATACATAGACAATAAAGGCCAACGTCTTCTTAGTCTAGTCAAATAAATTGTGATATTTGGTAGAATAATCCATAATTAGTGACAAATTATTAAAAAATACAATACTTGGCCTAAACACTTAACTCCAATAACTTATTAATTTTGATATTTAAACATTCTTGCTTTTATATTGCCCCAAACAAGAGGTCACCAAGCTTCTAACAACATAAAAGGCTTCATGGAGCACGAACTTGCAATATTTTGACTATAAAAGCCTTTTGATCCTTACATCAACATGACCAGGAGCAGATTTATATCGAGTATTAGGGGGCCAGTTGCAACCGTAACAATTTCAAAATTACATTTTAAAGGCTCCAGAATTTACAATTTGTCCCCATTGTTTTAAAGAATTTGCACCCCAATCCATACTTGTACAATCACTAAACAAACTAGCAGCCCATCCACCCTCCAAGAAATTTTTCAGGATCGCCACTGAGCATAACAATTGCAATCCAACAAAACTCAAAAAATTTCCCTGACGAATGATGAAGTGTACCAATCTTTCATACAATGTTAACAAAACAACTGATACTGATTGCAGAATGGCAACACTTTGTGCTTTATTAGACATGTAACTTTTCGTCTGCCCTGTGATTAATTAATTAGATTCATTTTCCTATGTCTTTTTCTTCTCTATGCGTAAGAAAATTCCAACTTCCTTGACATTAATAATTCATCTACAATTATCTATAGTACTAAATATCATGCACCCCAAATGTAAAAATACTAACTACCTTCTATAACAAAACGGCGGCGGCCTCCTAAAAATTCAAGAACGCAGTCTGAAAATGCGGGCTCGCAAGCCACGGCGTCGCCAAGTACCTTCACAAACCCCAAAATCCCCAAATCAAATCAATTCCAACGTAGAAAAACGAAATTCAACAAAAATTCACCATCAAATTTTACCTCCCATGAAGAATCCGACACCTGGAGACCACACCCTCGTAAATTTTCGAAGAGGGATCGAATGTGAGCAGCGCTCGGTCTCCCCTAAACCCTCGAAGAGCATCTCGAAGAAAATGAACCTCGAGAAAGTTGTAGAGCACAATTAGGGCAGAAATGGAGAGGGCTAAGATGTAGTAAGATGTTGGGATCAATGAGAAGGCTCTGAGGAGGAGAGCGGGCAGTGTGAGATCGGAGTCAGTGATGACGCACGCCATTGTTGAAGATCGAGAGCTTTCGAAACTCTAGGATTTAGGGCGAAGGTTTTAAAATGGAGTCAGAGAGTCCTTAATAAAATGCGGAAACTAGTTGCTCGGGGGAAGCAAATGTTGTGTGAGAGAATGAACTTGTCTATGTTGTCCTTTTTTTTTTTAATATAATAAAAAATGAATCTGTCTACGTTAACATTTTGTTTTAAAACATCTTTAATTGACAAATAGTCCCTCAAATCTCATTATTTGCTTATTACTGCCTTAATTAGTTGTTTTCATAAATGTTCTTGCAACTGCCCCAATTATGATCCAATACCCTGAAATAGTGCACTCATCGGGCCATGTTGTACATGCCCAAACAATCTTGATTGCTTCCTTCTCATTTACACTCAACTGAAGCTACAGGAACTTTCTTAAGGATATCATGAAAATCATTCTCATCATATTGGTGCCTAAAAACTATCCCAACCTGCTAGATTTGTTTATTCAACAACTTTCTGGACTCTTGAAAACAGTACCAAAGTAAATGCTCAGCTGAGTAATCCCAATCAGGAAGCTCATCAGTCTCGATGGTTAGGAATTTCGCAGAATAGGACACAATTTCAGTCAATTATGACAGTTTCTTAGCCAAGGTAGAAGGTAGGATGTTCAATTTTCCATCTCAGTGTTACATAAAAATTGTATCCTTTATCTTGAGCATATAAAACTAAAAGCAATAAGAACTGATAATAACTTTCAAGCACAACAAGTTTTCCCAAATATTTCACTTCTGAGTTTTATAGGAGTTGGGAATGTTCAACTGTGTTAGAATGTTTGGTGTCAGATAATTGCATGCATGTGCATAAAAATCAATTAAAGTTGTGAAATTGCAAACTGTAATGCATTTATTTTCTTCACATTTAACTTTTTAATGTACTGGGTAAAGTAATAGACTTATACTGTTATACATTGGAACCTCAGATATAATGGTGAAGGCCCATTTTTCTTGCTCTTTCAAGAACCACATGGTTGCCAATGCTATGCAAATACAACCCGTGTCTAGACCCTTCTGCACTGGGTAAGTTGTTTGCCCACAATCTAATTAAACTTTTTCAGTTGTCTGAACGTGTTTTCCAAATTTCAAGCACTGGGAATAAGCAATTATAATCCCGCAGCAGTTTTGTCTTTCACATGAGAGGAACGTATTAAAGCCAAATATGTAGGATGAAAAACTAATGACTTAAGGTTTTACACAAGAGTGGTAAGCAGCAACAGCATCTTAATAGCCATTACTTTTTCTTTTCTTTTATTTTTCTATTATTCTTCTCCTTTACCAAAGAGCTGTTGTCTATGTCACACTTTTAAACTTGACGAGAAAGTAGTTCTTCAACACAGCACAAACTTCAAAGTTTCAGACGTTATGATCAAAGCATCTTTAATAAGATCAACAATCCTATCCTGATTGTTACTAAAATACATAGACAATAAAGGCCAACGTCTTCTTAGTCTAGTCAAATAAATTGTGATATTTGGTAGAATAATCCATAATTAGTGACAAATTATTAAAAAATACAATACTTGGCCTAAACACTTAACTCCAATAACTTATTAATTTTGATATTTAAACATTCTTGCTTTTTATATTGCCCCAAACAAGAGGTCACCAAGCTTCTAACAACATAAAAGGCTTCATGGACACGAACTTGCAATATTTTGACTATAAAAGCCTTTTGATCCTTACATCAACATGACCAGGAGCAGATTTATATCGAGTATTAGGGGCCAGTTGCAACCGTAACAATTTCAAAATTACATTTTAAAGGCTCCAGAATTTACAATTTGTCCCCATTGTTTTAAAGAATTTGCACCCCAATCCATACTTGTACAATCACTAAACAAACTAGCAGCCCATCCACCTCCAAGAAATTTTTCAGGATCGGCCACTGAGCATAACAATTGCAATCCAACAAAACTCAAAAAATTTCCCTGACGAATGATGAAGTGTACCAATCTTTCATACAATGTTAACAAAACAACTGATACTGATTGCAGAATGGCAACACTTTGTGCTTTATTAGACATGTAACTTTTCGTCTGCCCTGTGATTAATTAATTAGATTCATTTTCCTATGTCTTTTTTTCTTCTCTATGCGTAAGAAAATTCCAACTTCCTTGACATTAATAATTCATCTACAATTATCTATAGTACTAAATATCATGCACCCCAAATGTAAAATACTAACTACCTTCTATAACAAAACGAAGGCGGCCTCCGAAAAATTCAAGAACGCAGTCTGGAAATGCGGGCTCGCAAGCCATGGCGTCGCCAAGTACCTTCACAAACCCCAAAATCCCCAAATCAAATCAATTCCAACCTAGAAAAACGAAATTCAACAAAATTCACCATCAAATTTTACCTCCCATGAAGAATCCGACACCTGGAGACCACACCCTCGTAAATTTTCGAAGAGGGATCGAATGTGAGCACCGCTCGATCTCCCCTAAACCCTCGGAGAGCATCTCGAAGAAAATGAACCTCGAGAAAGTCGTAGAGCACAATTAGGGCAGAAATGGAGAGGGCTAAGATGTAGTAAGATGTTGGGATCAATGAGAAGGCTCTGAGGAGGAGAGCGGGCACTGTGAGATCGGAGTCAGTGATGACGCACGCCATTGTTGAAGATCGAGAGCTTTCGAAACCCTAGGATTTAGGGCGAAGGTCTTAAAATGGAGTCAGAGAGTCCTTAATAAAATGCGGAAACTAGTTGCTCGGGGGAAGCAAATGTTGTGTGAGAGAATGAACTTGTCTATGTTGTCCTTTTTTTTTAATATAATAAAAAATGAATCTGTCTACGTTAGCATTTTGTTTTAAAACATCTTTAATTACCAAATAGTCCCTCAAATCTCATTATTTGCTTATTAGTCCCTTAAATCATTAGTTTTCTTGTCAACCCATCCCTCGTGTTAGGTGGTGTTATTAATGACCGTTAAATGTGACAGAATTAGGTAGAATACCCATTATACCCCCACCTATACTAACTCAAACCCAACTTCTTTCTTCTCCAATGGTCCCGTACTTCCCCGAAACCCAAAATTAAGGTCATTTCCATGGCTAGCTTCCCTCTAAACACAAAACTTGGGAGGGAAATGTATACCCTAGGGGCAATAAGGTAACTTGAGTTGTTGAGTTAAGCATTAACTCAACTAGAGTTAGAGAAGTTAATAGTTTTTTCTAATAGAAGGACCATATGGCAAGAAAAATTAAGTTTTAAGGGACTAATAAGCAAATACTGAGATTTGAGGACTATTTGGCATTAGAGATGATTTAAGGAACTAATATGCAATTCCCCTTTGTTTTCGACATTTCTCAAATTATATATTCTAAACTTTTCAAATTTGACACTTTAGTACCTTCTATTATCAGAATATTATCCGAAAAATTCTCATGTGAAATTACAGTCAAATTTATCTGAATTCTATTTTAAATCTATCTCAATTATGTTTTAAAGTAAGACTGGGATTGGTTTAGTAATAAATTTATCAGAACAAAATGCGTGATAGAAAATGTCATACATTCTGAGGCTAGTTCAAAATGAACATGGGAATTGGCAATCCCGTGTTGTTTGAGGCCGGTTCGAAACAAACATGAGATTAGTATCTCGTGTTTCTGACAGACATTTTTCAGTCGATCTGGGTATTTGGTAGAGGCATGCCCCGTGAAAAGTGATGGTATCCACAATTTCAGTCAATTATGACAGTTTCTTAGCCAAGGTAGAAGGTAGGATGTTCAATTTTCCATCTCAGTGTTGCATAAAAATTGTATCCTTTATCTTGAGCATATAAAACTAAAAGCAATAAGAACTGATAATAACTTTCTTCGCAAGGATAACAAATTTTCCCAAGTATTTCACTTCTGAGTTTTGCCTAGGAGTTGGGAATGTTCAACTGTGTTAGAATGTTTGGTGTCAGATAATTGCATGCATGTGCATAAAAATCAATTAAAGTTGTGAAATTGCAAACTGTACGTAATTTATTTTCTTCACATTTAACTTTTTTAATGTACTGGGTAAAGTAATAGACTTATACTGTTATACATTGGAACCTCAGATATAATGGTGAAGGCCCATTTTTCTTGCTCTTTCAAGAACCACATGGTTGCCAATGCGTATGCAAATACAACCCGTGTCTAGACCCTTCTGCACTGGGTAAGTTGTTTGCCCACAATCTAATTAAACTTTTTTCAGTTGTCTGAACGTGTTTTCCAAATTTCAAGCACTGGGAATAAGCAATTATAATCCTGCAGCAGTTGTTTTGTCTTTCACATGAGAGGAACGTATTAAAGCCAAATATGTAGGATGAAAAACTAATGACTTAAGGTTTTACACAAGAGTGGTAAGCAGCAAGAGCATCTTAATAGCCATTACTTTTTCTTTTCTTTTATTTTTATATTCTTCTTCTCCTTTACCAAAGAGCTGTTGTCTATGTAGCATTTTTAAACTTGACGTAGAAAGTAGTTCTTCAACACAGTTCCAACTTCAAAGTTCCAGATGTTATGATTAAAGCATCTTTAATACGATCAACAATCCTATCCTGGTTGTTACTAAAGTACATAAGCAATAAAGTCCAACGTCTTCTTAACCTAGCCAAATAAATTGTGGTAGAAGAGTTCATAATTACTGACAAATTATTAAAAAAAATTGCAACCCTTGCCCTAAGCACCTAACTCCAATAGCTTATTAGTTTTGATAGTTAAACATTCTTTGTTTTCAATATTGCCCCAAACAACAAGTCGCCAAGCTTCTAACAACATAAAAGGCTTCATGTACCAGAAAGTTGCAGTCTTTTGACTACAAAAGCCTTTTGATCCTTACATCAGCATGACCAGGGGCGGATTTATATCGATTATTAGGGGGCCAGTAGCAACCCTAACAATTTCAAAATTACATTTTAGAGGCTCCATAAATAACATTTTGTCCCCCATTGTTTTAAAGAATTTGCATCCCAATCCATACTTATATAACCACTAAACAAACTAGCAGCCCATCCAACCCCTCCAAGAAAGTTTTTCAGGATCGGCCACTGAGCATAACAATTGCAATCCAACAAAAACTCAAAATTTTTTCCCTGACGAATGATGAAGTGTACCAATCTTTCATACAATGTTAACAAAACAACTGATACTGATTGCAGAATGGCAACACTTTGTGCTTTATTAGACATGTAACTTTTCGTCTGCCCTGTGATTAATTAATTAGATTCATTTTCCTATGTCTTTTTTCTTCTCTATGCGTAAGAAAATTCCAACTTCCTTGACATTAATAATTCATCTACAATTATCTATAGTACTAAATATCATGCACCCCAAATGTAAAATACTAACTACCTTCTATAACAAAACGAAGGCGGCCTCCCGAAAAAATTCAAGAACGCAGTCTGAAAATGCGGGCTCGCAAGCCACGGCGTCGCCAAGTACCTTCACAAACCCCAAAATCCCCAAATCAAATCAATTCCAACGTAGAAAACGAAATTCAACAAAATTCACCATCAAATTTTACCTCCCATGAAGAATCCGACACCTGGAGACCACACCCTCGTAAATTTTCGAAGAGGGATCGAATGTGAGCAGCGCTCGGTCTCCCTAAACCCTCGAAGAGCATCTCGAAGAAAATGAACCTCGAGAAAGTTGTAGAGCACAATTAGGGCAGAAATGGAGAGGGCTAAGATGTAGTAAGATGTTGGGATCAATGAGAAGGCTCTGAGGAGGAGAGCGGGCAGTGTGAGATCGGAGTCAGTGATGACGCACGCCATTGTTGAAGATCGAGAGCTTTCGAAACTCTAGGATTTAGGGCGAAGGTTTTAAAATGGAGTCAGAGAGTCCTTAATAAAATGCGGAAACTAGTTGCTCGGGGGAAGCAAATGTTGTGTGAGAGAATGAACTTGTCTATGTTGTCCTTTTTTTTTTTAATATAATAAAAAATGAATCTGTCTACGTTAACATTTTGTTTTAAAACATCTTTAATTGACAAATAGTCCCTCAAATCTCATTATTTGCTTATTAGTGCCTTAAATCATTAGTTTTCTTGTCAACCCATCCCTCGTGTTAGGTGGTGTTATTAATGACCGTTAAATGTGACGGAATTAGGTAGAATATCTATTATACCCCCACCTATACTAACTCAAACCCACTTCTTTCTTCTCTAATGGTCTCATACTTCCCCCAAACCCAAAATTAAGGTCATTCTCATGGCTAGCTTCCCTCTAAATACAAAACTTGGGAGGGAAATGTATACCCTAGGGGTAACAAGGTAACTTGAGTTGTTGAGTTAAGCCTTAACTCAACTAGAGTTAGAGAAGTTAACAGTTTTTCTAACAGAAGGACCATATGGCAAGAAAAATTAAGTTTTAAGGGACTAATAAGCAAATACTGAGATTTGAGGGACTATTTGGCGATTAGAGATGATTTAAGGAACTAATATGCAATTCCCCCTTTTGTTTTCGACATTTCTCAAATTATATATTCTAAACTTTTCAAATTTGACACTTTAGTACCTTCTATTATCAGAATATTATCCGGAAAAAATTCTCATGTGAAATTACAGTCAAATTTATCTGAATTCTATTTTAAATCTATCTCAATTATGTTTTAAAGTAAGACTGGGATTGGTTTAGTAATAAATTTATCAGAACAAAATGCGCGATAGAAAATGTCATACATTCTGAGGCTAGTTCAAAATGAACATGGGAATTGGCAATCCCGTGTTGTTTGAGGCCGGTTCGAAACAAACATGAGATTAGTATCTCGTGTTTCTGACAGACATTTTTCACTCGATCTGGGTATTTGGTAGAGGCATGCCCCGTGAAAAAGTGATGGTATCCACAAATTCAATCATTTTTTTCCAACAAATTACTTGGTAAGTGAAATCATTTTTCTCCAAAAAATATCCTACTTATCACACTACTACCTAATAGCACATAAACAATGTATACACAATCCCAATCCAAAATATATACACAATTGCTCCAAAATATGGATGTTTGTACTACTTATTTATTCCAGATACACCCCAGACGAGCATACATACGCTTACGTAACATACCAGCAATCAACTTGTGCAAGCGAGTAAATACATTGATCTCCCACTTTGAGTGGAGAGCTGATTCCCGCGTCTCATTACTTGACCAATAATGTCATCAAAAAACTTTAGGAATTGTGTTTCTTATGCAATTTACTCGACCGAGGCTGCTGCTGTGGTTTTATGAACAGGTGTTGTGCTCATTTTCAGTTCTATCTTCATTCCCCTCTCCAATTGAGTTATGGGTTGTTTTAGAATCAATGGAGGTCATTGATTTGTTATTGTCTGCTTCGTCACAGCTCACCGCAGCAACAAGTCCATTTTCTCTAATATTTACATAGGGGGATTTACCGATTGAAGACTCGAGAGGAGAATGAACTCCAGTGTTCTCTATCTGCATGATAGTAAAAAAAACTTATACAGTTACTTAAGCAAGTGGGGAAATATAATCTCTAATGGAGGGATATTTTAGAAATAAACAGGATTATTGCAGAGAGAGCCTCTATACTATCGCCCAATTGCGGAGAGACCCCAGAGTGAAATTCTTGACTCGTTCACGGTTTACCCTCAGGAGATCTATTTGTCAAAAATTAATTCCCATGAGCATAAAATAGTCAAAGGACAAAAGTTCACTCTTAAGGGTCTATCTGCAACAATAGAACTACACGGGGTCTATCTGCAATTGGGCAATAGTACAAGGGGTATATCTGCAATTTACACAAATAAATAAGAAAGGTAGCATTTAACTCAACCACAGGTTACAGTCCAAAAGAAACCGTAGACACAAGAAAGCAGTCACGGCTTGGTCACCTAGATCAAGACTTTGTAAACTAGACAATAAGTAGCTATTCTAACTTTCTGAGATATAAATGATAACCTGAAATAACTTCAACATTAATAGGAAAAAATGGTTATGAAGCGGCAGCTCACTATGTTAAATGAGCTACCGGAGACATCGGTGTTGAGGCCCATTTTGCTAACCGGAGCATGTGGACCTCACTTCTTTTTTCTCTTAACAGATCATTTTGCTAAATGAGGTGGCAGCTCATGTCAAGCATCCTCATATTTATACTCCAGCATGCGCAAACAAATAGAGAATATTGCCCAAAAGTGTTGTATTAACTAATTCATATTTCAACAACATTCTGAAACACTAGTTTGAATATAGGTTTTGCAGCAGGAATAATATGATAATGACTTGAAGAAAATAATGCATTAGAAATGCTACGTTCATAAGATTGAGAATTTTTTATTTTGTAAATCACACATGAAAAGTTTCAAGGAAAATATGATACCTGTTGTTGTTGATGCATGTATGGGCTAGAGTGTAGAACAGAAATGAACTCGCTGACAGCTCCAACCCACCTGCAAGTACACAATCAATCTGTATAATAGAGATGCAAATAACAACTATTTGACAGGTTTCTTCTTGCAGTCTCACCCAGTTCATCTGTCTATTATGCCATTTTAGTTAGTATACAATGTGATGAGGTATAAAAGGTGTTTTCCTGTTGCAGGTTCTAAATTTTGTATGTATGCATGGTCCGGCATTGCCCTAAATCCCCAAACTTGAAACTTCGTTTATAACTTCGTCTAAACTTGTATCTCCTGAATGCATTGAATG
Source organism: Asparagus setaceus (assembly GCA_012295165.1). Taxonomy (NCBI): domain Eukaryota; kingdom Viridiplantae; phylum Streptophyta; class Magnoliopsida; order Asparagales; family Asparagaceae; genus Asparagus; species Asparagus setaceus. Next base: position 85,678,097 of record CM022701.1, read on the forward strand.
CACCAACAAATTGGTGGCATTTGATAAATAACATTCAGAACTTTCTTTTTCTTTTCTTTTCTTTTCTAATTAGAAAATGGAAAAGGAAAGCTTTCTGACACAAACATTGTCTTGTCGATTTGTAGCTTTCCTGTTGTTGAACTCCGATATATTATATAAAGGTAGAAAGATTCATATAAAAACAGAAACATATAAAAGATAGATAAATTCATATGAAGAATAGACATATTACATAAAGATGGAAATAATTATATTAAAGATGGATGGAAAAATATGAAAAATAGATAGATTCATATAAAGAGTGGATCAAATAAATGAAGATGGATGTAAATGGAGTTGGATGAAAACTTTAAGAGGGCAGTGAGGTATTTTAATTGGCTGGTCAAAGCAGGGGAAATCATATAATGGAAAATTTCTAGGAGGGTGGAAGCATTGTTCCCTTAAGCTTGTGAATCAAAGCAAATCTTTAGACATTTCCTCAACACTCAGAAAATGATAAGATTTGCTATAAGAGTTCGTGTTATCCATCTTTGTGGCATAATATTTCATAAGAAAAGTTATTATGCCATTTTAGTTAGTATACAATGTGATGAGGTATAAAAGGTGTTTTCCTGTTGCAGGTTCTAAATTTTGTATGTATGCATGGTCCAGCATTGCCCTAAATCCCCAAACTTGAAACTTCGTTTATAACTTCGTCTAAACTTGTATCTCCTGAATGCATTGAATGCACCAACAAATTGGTGGCATTTGATAAATAACATTCAGAACTTTCTTTTCTTTTCTTTTCTAATTAGAAAATGGAAAAGGAAAGCTTTCTGACACAAACATTGTCTTGTCGATTTGTAGCTTTCCTGTTGTTGAACTCCGATATATTATATAAAGGTAGAAAGATTCATATAAAAAACAGGAACATATAAAAGATAGATAAATTCATATGAAGAATAGACATATTACATAAAGATGGAAATAATTATATTAAAGGTGGATGGAAAAATATGAAAAATAGATAGATTCATATAAAGAGTGGATCAAATAAATGAAGATGGATGTAAATGGAGTTGGATGAAAACTTTAAGAGGGCAGTGAGGTATTTTAATTGGCTGGTCAAAGCAGGGGAAATCATATAATGGAAAATTTCTAGGAGGGTGGAAGCATTGTTCCCTTAAGCTTGTGCAATCAAAGCAAATCTTTAGACATTTCCTCAACACTCAGAAAATGATAAGATTTGCTATAAGAGTTCGTGTTATCCATCTTTGTGGCATAATATTTCATAAGAAAAGTTATGATGTCATTATAGATAAGTAGGACCGAGGTACAATGGCTGGAGAAGGCAAGATGGACATTGACGTACCATAAACTGCGTGCAGTAAGCCCTTGGAAAAATGCGAGATGGCCTCCATGAGGTATGGTTGCCAAAACAATATTCTTGTTCACCCTAAGGAAACAAGGACAATATGGTAAACTAAATAGTGGTAGAAGAAAACATCATTTAGAAAAGGCTAATTAGCACTTAAATACCTTATGGTTCCCTACTTTGCACTTGTACGCTCCTACTTGTTTTTTCATAGCACTTACTTACTCCGTTAAAATTTGCACTTCAATACCCTCCACCCCCAACCACCGCAAACCAAAACCCTCCAACACCGCCGGGGAAATTCTCATGTGACAGTGACATGCTAATTTTAGAACTTTTAACCCTTACTTTTCTGTTAAATTCACTAATAACCTATGTTAATTGTATTTTTAAACTTACCCCAATTCTATTTAAAATAATTGGGGTAGCTTTGGCGGTAATTTTTACAAAAATTAAGGGTCAAAAAATATCTAAAATTAGCATGTATATCTCACATGGGAATTTTTGGAGGAATATTCTCACGTTTACATAAATCAAAGTATCAAAGTGCAGATTTAAAAACTTCAAGGTATATAAATGCTATCAAACACAAGTGAGGGTATATAAGAGCAAAGCAGGGGAAACTAATAAGGTATGTCTGTGCTAATTTGCCTTTAAACAAGGAAACAAGGGAACAGCTATACTTGCACTCATCCCAAGGAATCGCCTCTCTTGTACAAACTGGATCATCCAAAGCACTAATGCAGAGGAGAGGAATAGATACCCCCTTCAAATAACTAGCAGAAGTGGCGAAGCGATAATATGCATCTGCAGTCTGAACAAAAAATAAATGTTACTTGGTTGGGAGCAATTACGAAGGATATGATAATGGTTAATTTAACGGAGGAGATGGCCCATAATAGGACGGAATGGGAGAATAGGACAGAGAGAGAGAGAGAGAGAGAGAGAGAGAGATGAGAGTTAATATATACCTCGAACTTTCCAATAATACAAGTGGCATGGTTATCAAATTCCCTAACAGAGCGTGACTGCAAAGGCCACAAAAAGAAAAGGTAGAACAACCGTAAGAAGAGCACTGGAAAGAAATACAGCCTTGCTAAGTCAAAACAAGAAAAGTGATGTGTGACAAGTTTTTCTGAATTTCTGTGATGAAGCAGTAGTCAAAATATAATAGAAAACCAACTAGCAAGAAAGGCCATGTTTGGATTTGAAATTGATCTTATTTGTTTTTTCAATATTTAAGTACTCTGAAATATCAAAATTATGTTTGATGATCACTCAAAGTTTAGAAAGTTGCAACATCTAACCTTAAAAGCTAAGGATGGTACAGCCCATAATACTACAGCATGTTCTTTGCCTAAATACCCCTATTCTTCTCCTCATAACTAACTATTTATGTTGGGTACCACTTGCTTTTTTTTAAACATAATATATCTAAAGTGTTTTTTCAACATTAAACCCATCCAGCCGCACACGCGTGCATGCTACTTTCCACACACACACGCTACTTTCCACACACACGCACGCTACTTCCCATGTGAAAGAGGATGCGTCCAATGCTTCCTCACATGGAAAGCAAGAAATAAATGTCTGTCGTGAACTGAAACCTCTCTACGTCTAGCGCTTTGAACATCAAATCAGTAGCATTTGTACCCAAAACTCAAAACCCGAAACTGATGGGTGGTAGGCAAACAATTAATCAAAGCAATTCATATCGTAAACTTGGCATTCTCGGCTATGTTCGTAAGTGTAAACTAAGTAAAAATGGACTCATGAAATTATAATGAAAGCATGCCTCTCCAAGTGTAACTACTTGGTGATCTAACAATATTTTTAGTAATTAAAGCCATTTAAGCAACCAACACCCGAAAGCTTCTAAAAGAAAAGAGAAAAGAAAAGGAAGCATACACTGAGGATACCATCCCAGTTTCCAAGCCGACTATAAACAGCCTGATGTCTGCAACAAGAGGGGGAAAAAGGGTAGATACTTATCATCTAAAACAAAAAATGATAATAATGGTAATGGCTTTAAAAGAAAATTCAGTGGCTTTGTAAATTTCTTATTAGAGTTCACAACAACTACTTCACCAGGTGTAAGATCAATAGGAACATACAGTTGAGCGTAACCTTTAAGCCCGGTAGCAATAGCTCTGTTATACAACCGCTGGATAAACTTGCGATTAATAAACCTGTCGCAGACCTAAAAATGTGCATGAAAAATTAATATATATTCAGAATAATTTTTATAATTTTTTAAGGCAAGATATGTAAGTCTTAAGCATGTAAGTTTTAAGCAATCATCTAACATTGAGATAAATGCTTTTTAAAGGTCTAACTTACTATTGAAAGTATCTGAAAGACTTTCATACCATGATGTAACATTAGTTTTGAGATGACAAACCGAGAAGGAGAGAATAAATATAGATCATGGCCCAAATTAATTAGATAAGCATAAAATTTAGGTAAGAAAACATGAGCAAACTGACCAAAAGATCCCATGTAGAACAAATAGCTGATGCCCCGGCAAGAGGAGTGTTCTCCCCTTCTTCTCCAAGGTACTTAACCTGAACCCAGTACCAGCAGGGTTTGAAAATTAAAACAGAACGTGACATGTTAGATACTTTCGGAATCAGATTGGTTCTCCACTACAGACAGCTCTGACATAAGCATAAAATTTTAGAGATAAACTGTGCAAATCTTAAAATGTCATTGGAAATAGAGGCGGTAGTCAGCTTATGTAAAAATTTCCTACGTAAAACTACAGAGATTTAAGACATTCTAAGTATAATGCAATGTAGACAGGCAAGAGGTTGAGAGGTGAAGGTAAGTCCATACGGGCAGGCTCATCCTTTTGGATTTGTTCAAAGGCATTGTGAGGAGATATTAAACTAAATGCAAGCCCCTTATGCATGATATTAAACTAAAATGCTTTGTCCCTTTTCTTCTAGTGTGGTTGAAAATATCCTAAAGTTCTTTTACCACTAAAATTAGTGGGTTGTTTTGTTAGAATTAATATAAAACTATAATCTTCGATCCTCACCATAACTTCAGAGTTTTGGTGTAATAGTTAGAGGGACTAAATTTAAGATGGTATCAGAGCAACTCAAATCCCAGTGGCCACGAATTTAAAGCGGATTTTCAAAAACTATAATCCTCGATCCTCACCATAAAGAAATGGCGCTCAACCTGCGGGCTCATGTTAGAATTAATATAAAATTATAATCCTTGATCCTCACCATAACTTTGGAGTTTTAGTCTAATGGTTAGAAGGACTAAATTTAATAAATTTAAGAGTTTTCTATATGACAATATAAGCATCTAACAGGAAGACTGAATTGGTCTTGGATGATTTACTGACAACCGTAATCAAACCTATAACAGTAAAAATTGCTAGGTGTCCCTTAAATGCAACGCCAGGCCAAATGCTTTCTGTACCACTAGATCTCTTTGTCTAAAGGACATAATACACAAATTTAACAACCATTACCAAAAACTTTTAGATAATACTAAAATTATGAAATGAAAGCCCTGCCAATCTAGAGTTCAGACTATTCTGCATCAAACTGAAAACAGGAAAAGAGAAAATTGGTTTGATGTGTACCAACACATTTGCTCCGATGCTTGTGCCGATGGCAAAGAGAGGAGACTTGGGGTACTCTTGATGAAGATAGTCAAAAACTTCGCGCACATCGTTTGTCCATCCGGCATTATAAAACCAATCAGACTGGCCAAGAGGATGAGGAAAATCTTAAAGATTACATACTGCTTTAAAAAATGAATATATTACACTACTTACTACTCATTCAATTTTTTTGAAAAATTCAAACTTCAAACACAAAAGCCAGTCACCCTGCCTAGAATGGTAGTTAATAGTGTGGCTTAAAAAAATGACAAGCAATTATAAAGATGATTAGAAGTGTATACCATATGACAATGCAAATAAAATCTGTGTTCATTTTGCTGTTTAGGCTTTTATTATGCCTCATTAATGAATACATTTGTCTGACAGCAATTTTATCACCTTTACCGTTCTTGATTCTAACAGAGTCTAGCAGAACTCTAATGGATGCTCCTCCACTGATCGAGTCTAAACTTCACAATATATAGTATAGTATTTGCAGTAGTGCAACTGAAATACTCAATTTCATCAAAAGTACTGTCTACTCTTAATAGTTTCTTGAGCCAGATCACCAACAGAGAGGGTATACACCAGGTTGCATGTAATCATCTTATTTTGGCCAAGGACACGATTCGAAATAAACTATGCTCCATATCTGACCCATTTTGAATAGAATGAGGATGATTTTCTTTCTCCAACTAAAAGAAATAATCTGATATAAATATTCTCCAATGACACAATTTATTGTAGTATCTCTACAATAAATTTGATCCAAGTGACTAGATCTCGTCTTAAAACATTAGCCCACAAAATGAAGCAAACAAAAGTCTTCTCCCACATTTACATATGAACCAAGTGTTACAATTGTAGAAACTTCCATTAAGTTGTCTTCCATGAGTGAATTAGACATGCAGGTAACTTTATACCATAAATGAACATTATTATTACTTAAAGTAAAATTAACTTACGGTTATTGAGACGCCGCCCAGACCCCGATGGTTACAAACAACAACGTTCCAACCCTGCTTTGCGATACTGTGAACTAGATGCCTCATGTACTGCATTGTCCATCAGGTGGAAAAGAATAAGCAACCACGCATATAATCTTACAAAACTTCATCCTATCCACAAACACTATTTGGTAAAGGACACTTCACTAAACAAATAGCAACCCTTTTTTATACAAAATAAAAAAGCACTTGATAATGAACTAAATTATCATCTGCTAAACATATTCATATCCAAGGGTGAGCCTTTGATATGACGTTTATGTACTTTGTATTTGTAAGAAATTCATAAAGTACATCACCATTTCAATAGGATAGTCACTCCAGAACTAAAACATATATGACTATCGCATATGAAAACTGATGCCTTGTTTTCTATTAATCATAAAATTCCTTTGAGGTAAGCACCTAAGTGTTTACAATACTGTTTCATCATGATAGAAAAGAAGGCATGATACTGATCTCTGCTGGATGAACTTCTCTACTGTTCTACAGCATCAGTCTACTAATTAAAAGAAATAGCAGAGGGGTAAATAAATATAAAAGTTATAACTTACTGAAGCGGAAGAATCACTGGTAAGTCCAGGAATCGCAACCACAAGGGGAGTTGAATCATCTTTAGAAATTACCCTGCCAGAATCATAAGAACCACCTGCAGCTGCAAAGTGTACAAAAGGCACAAGCAATAAGAAACTATTTGCAATCACCATAAAACAGAATACAAATAATGCAGCAATGTTTGCTTTCTCTTCTTTATTGTATAACAATGAAAATTGCAGACTAAACATAAGAACTGATGCAATCTGGCAAAGGTATCTACTTCAGCTTGATATTCGGAGGAACTACATCTTTATCTCATGCCATTACAAAACTTGAATTTGAAGTTTACCATCAGAAGCGAGTAACCAGTCCAAAGCAATAGTTCCCCCATCATGCAAAGTGTATAATTGCCTGAGTTTGCAACAGATAACTCCGTATGAATAGAAAATCCAGCATATCCAAAGACATTCATAAATAATCAAAGAATATCATTACCAATACGTGAGACATGCATTTTCATTCAGGTTAAAACAATCATTTATTGGTAGTGTGGAAAAACAAGAAATTGTTGGCCCAAAATATAAGGTCATGGAAATGGTTCCCAACCACTGGGAATAAAAAGAAGGTTGGGATTATAATCCTGCAGCAGTTGTTTTGTCTTTCATACAAGGTGAATATCCTAGCTTTAAAAAGATGTAGGATGAAAACTTAACAACTTTTAAGGCTTCACTAAAAGTGGCAGGTTCGATATGTTAGGACTTAGGAGGAAAGCAGCTTTGATACGATTAATAATCCTATCCTGATTGTTATTGAAGTACACAGATAATAAAGTCCAAAGTACAAATAACCTGGTCAAAAATATTGGGATATTTGATAGAATAATCGCTAATTAGTGATTGAAATTTTAAAAGTAGGTACAGGTAGCCCAGCGCACGAGGCTCCCACCATTGTAGGCTCTGGGAGGGTTAAATGTATGCAGCCTTAACCTCGTATGCGAAGAGGTTGTTTCTAGGATTTGAACCCATGACCTCCAGGTCACAAGGCAACAACCTTACCGTTGCGCCGAGGCTCACCCTCTAGGTACACTACTTGGGCTAAAAACTTTAACTTTGATCACTTCTATGTTCTAAAATTTAAAGATGTTTTTCTCTAGATATTGCCCCACTAAATGGGTCCCAAAGCTTCCCATTGCATAAAAGTTGAGGGCATTTGGTAGCTTGCAACTGGATGGTTGCAACTACAATTGTATGCGGTCAGGTCATTTTTTTCCCAATTGAAAGTGTTATGTTGCAAGTTGTACCTCACATGTTAGAATATAAAAATATAACCCTTAATCATCACCATAACTTTAGAGTAATTGTTAGAGGAACTTTAACACAACCACAGTTGCAATGTGTGGGTTCCATAAAAATGACAAGTCACACTAAAATGACTACAAGTCACACTAAAATGACTACAAGTCACACTAAAATGACTACAAGTCACACTAGCAACTTAAAACAGTTGTAATCCCTCTTAAGTTGAGAAAAGGTGCTCGACTTGCAGAGGCATGTTAAAATATAAAAATATAACCCTTAATCATCACCATAACTTTAGAGTAATTGTTAGAGGAACTTTAACACAACCACAGTTGCAATGTGTGGGTTCCATAAAAAATGACAAGTCACACTAAAAATGACTACAAGTCACACTAGCAACTTAAAACAGTTGTAATCCCTCTTAAGTTGAGAAAAGATGCTCAACTTGCAAGGGCATGTTAGAATATAAAAATATATCCCTTAATTCTCATCATAACTTCAGAGTAATTGTTAGAGGAACTTTAACACAACCACAGTTGCAATGTGTGGGTTCCATAAAAAATGACAAGTCACACTAAAAATGACTACAAGTCACACTAGCAACTTAAAACAGTTGTAATCCCTCTTAAGTTGCAACTACTGTGGTGAAAACTTACCCCATCTGAAAACTTAAAACTTCTAGAAAATATAAAAATTCAAAGAACTTTTCGCAAAAACATGAAACATTTTAAAATTTTTAAAAATCATTAAAATATAGAAATGGTACAACATATCCAAAAATTTTTAAAAATTAAAAAATTCAAATTTCTAAAAATTCAAAAGATGTTCCAATTTTTATTATACATGTTTACAAACAGTAACTTAAAAATACAGAAAGGGTAACATTTCAAAATGATTTCAAAACCGTATAATAACATTCACTAACTATACCTTTTATAGCAAAGGGAGGGCGCCCTCCCAAAAAAGTTCAAGAACGCTGTCTGCAAATGAGGGCTCGCAAGCCACTGCGTCGGCAAATACCTTCACAAACCACAGAATCCCCAATCAATTTGGAGAAAAAAAATTAGTCCCTCAAATTATTAAATTTCTATTAGGACCCCCAGGCGCCAGCTGTCATAAAACTTTCACTCAAAAACTTATGAGGATCAGGGGACCTAATAGCAATTTCAATAATGTAGGGGACTGATAATGAAAACCCCCAAAAGAATAATCAAGGTTCAAATTTTACCTCCCATGAAGAATCCGGCACTTGGAGACGACACCCTCGTAGGTTTCAGACTTCGGATCGAACGTAAGCACCACTCGATCTCCCCTAAATCCTCGAACAGCGTCTCTGACGAAATGAACCTCGAGGAAATTGTAGACGAAAATTAGGGCAAAGATCAACAGAGCTAAAATGTACTGGTACACTTCGATCAGCGAGAGGGCTTTGAGGAGGAGAACGGGGAGCGTGAGATCGGCGTCGGCGATTGCGCACGCCATTGATGAGACCTGGGATTGATGGCCGAAGATGGTGGTGATGATGTTGTGATTGAGAGAAGGAGCATTACTATTTTATAAGAAAGCAAGTCACTGCAGGTCAGAGTAGGAATTTATTGCATGCATCGCTCGTTCGTAGGGAAATGGGCTATTTTGATATTAGTCCCTCAAATCTTTCGTTAAGTCTATATTAGTCCCTTGCATATTTGAAAGTGCTCCTAGGTCCCTCAAATGCTACGGGTCTTATAATTTGGTCCAACAATGACCAAAATGCTTCTCTACTAATATTTTGTGAGCATAGAAGACTAAGAAGAGCTTTGGAGAGAGACATGAAGTTGGATAGTATTTTAGTCATCCAGGGACCAAATTGCAACGATAAAAGAGCTATTTCTTTATATTTTAATAGTGTTTTCTATATCATTTTTATTAAACTACCAAACAAGAGAATTAGTTGTGTATTATTTTGTTTCAAAATTTTTTATAACTCTCTTTGTACCCAAAAAAATAAAAAATGTCTTCCTATTTTCTTTATTGTGCGCAAAATCCCTAGAATTTGACATATTCGTAAGATAACACCCACAAGTTTTAAATTGTCAGTTAACGTCTAAAAACATTTTGTATTTTTCCGAACCTATTAACAGATAACCCCCAGCCTTTATCTAGTTATGAAAGTGTTTTGGGATGACTCTATACTTTTCTGGTGCTAACTAATAATTGGTCAAAACTCCCGGGGGGTTTGTGAAATTTACCCATCTTTCTTTTTTTGGTTCTCTAACTTTTGTTCAAAACCAAGTACGCCTGGGACATAGCAGCCCCTATTAAGTCCAATGTCATTGATGAGTTGACCAACCGCCAACGAATCTAATCGAGAAATCACCAAATTGTCCAATTTATTGCATGTAGGTCCTCAACGTGTACAATTTATTGCATGTTGGTGGAAAGAGTTCCATACCTGAAAAGAATTAAAATACTATTTACAAAAGTTTACAGAGGTTTCTAAAAAATGCAAGTTCCGTTTTCCTTTCGGAAACTCAATTTGGTTTGACCTGGTAAAAGCATTTCAATGAAAACCAGTAATTACTTTATAGGTGCTACCATTTGGATGATTTATCACACACTGAATAGTCAAAGAATAATTTTCTGTTGTGAATAATATGATCACATCCAACTTATATATCTTTTAGGTGGAAAATAAAACATATAAGAAGACAATAAATTTAATGAAAATTTGGGCATCTTTGGAATAGTATTTGAGATTGTTGTGCATCAAACTTGCTTGCAGTTCAACTTGGAATGAGACATATTCTGTCGTTGAGACTATTGATATAAATCTTCATACAAGACAGTGAATTCTCTAATTAATATACACTAATATATTAATTAATAAGGAAAATTATTGCATTTCTCTAGCAAGTGATAAGAATATAATTATCGTTCGATTCAAGTTGGCTCCTCTCATTAATTTTCCTGTTTTCCCAACTAAATATTATTAATTTATTAACTGCATATTGGTAGGAGTTGTTGTGAGAATGAGATGGTCCATGAGACCAATAATTGAAGCTACTTTGGCTTTTGATTACCAAAAAAATCCTCCAATTTTCCAAAAGTTTGACTTATACCAAACAGTTGGCACTTGGCTATCTGTCCTTGATCATTAAATCATAGGGATGAGGGTTATTTCTCCATTCTCATTTCCTAAAGGAAAGAGATAAGTTTCACCGTTCTTTCTGGGAAGTTTTGAAAGTTTAAGGGGGGTTTTTATGAGACACCCTAAAGTTTAGGGGGTTTGAAGGGAGAAAAGTTCCTAAGGGGGCTTCACTGAAACGCCCAAGCGTCAGGGGAGTTTTAGAAAAATACCCTTCTTCTTGTGAATCGAATCAGCTTTGGGCTTCCCCGATAAGTGGGCCTTACCCTTGCTAAATTGAAGGTGAGGTCTTTTTTTCGCAAGACTCCACCGGCCAAAGCCCAAGTTAAAGCCGGAAGAGGGGAAAATATATTGGAGTTAAACTTAATCGCTCCATAAAGCTTGTTTTACTTTTGCATGTAATTATGCATTTTAACAATCAAAATGGTGAATGATGTTTTTTTTTCTGTTGAATTTAATAGTTGTTCTCGAGACGATTTCTATAATTGATTCGATATATAATCAATGTTATTTTGAAATGATCCATAGAGATTAACATATGCCTACGATTTCTAATGGTTTCTAAAACATATTTTTATGTAAAAGATGTATTTTGATGTAGTACTTAATAAAGGAGAAGAAAATTTATGATTTTAAAACTTTTCTGACAGTATTCCCTCCAACGAGAAGGAAAATGAAAAATGAAAACTTTTCTGGCTGTAGCTTTTTACTTCAAGAACTAAATAAGGGCTCTTTCTAGATCCATTGCATTTATTTAACCCATTGTCGACCACTATAGTCAAGCCCCGAAAAGCCCATCAGGTGCGCATCGGCATGCAAAGTAGCATGCACAGATGCCACCAGGATTTCTACGTGGAGCTAAGAGGGGTTATTAGTTCGTGTAATTTTGAGAGAAGTGGGATAATTTTTTGGACTTTATTTTTCAGCGTTCTTCATTGGGACAATGAGATTGAGACAATTACCCTCATTTTTCCGAAAATTATCCAACTTCTATACAAACTTTTTGTCCCGACCTCCAAAAATTGCCTTATTCTTAACTTTGGGACGATCATGGAGAAAGTGGGATAATTTTGAAGCATTAATTCATTAAATATCTAATATATGTTAATTGTATTATAATATATAATATATCTTAATTATATTATATTATAAAATTCTACTATAAGATAAGATAATAAAATATTATATAATATTATCTAATATAAATTATTATATATCATTATTACATATTAGTTAATAATATTTCATATATTATAATATTAGTATTATATTACTATAATATTACTTTATATTATTTAATATATATTTTATTAGTTAGAATAAAAATATTATTGTAGTATTTTCATGATATAAAGTATTGTATTATAATTTAGTATTTATATATTTAATATAATAATATATGAAATATATTATAATATAATTTAATATGATAATATATTCTATTATATAAAATATTTTAATTTATATAATAATTTATTATTTTCTATTACACTTGATTGTATTAATTAATAGTCTTAAATATATTGCCAATATTGTGGTAGTTATAATATTAAATAATATTTTATTGCTACAATAAAAATAGTAATAATCTACTATATATTAAAGTATGATATTATATATAATATTATATATGAAACTAATATAATATAATATAATAATTAATAGTATTTTTTAATTAATAATATTGAACATATTAATAATATATTAAGGTTATTATAATATTACATTTTAATAAGGAGCCATGTCATCAATTATCCCATTTAAATTATAGTATTTATCATAAAATATAATATTATATTTTAATAATAATATAATATTTTAAATATTATTATATTGAATAAAAATATTATAATAGTTATGTTTATATTAAATTAAATATTATATTATTGAAATATTATATTATTGAAATATTATAATAATATATTGTTCATGTATTATATCAATTATTATATAAAATATCATATTATTATAATATAATGTAATATATTAATTAATAACATTAAACATAGTTACAATTAATTAGTAATTATAATATAACATATTATATTTTAGTATAAAGTAAAATAATGTATTATATTATAATAACATACTAAATAATATACTAAACCAATTGAATAAATTAATTTAGACTTAATTGATAAATAAATATTATATTATTGAAATATTATATTATTGAAATATTATATTATTGAAATATTATATTATTGAAATATTATAATAATATATTGTTCATGTATTATATCAATTATTATATAAAATATCATATTATTATAATATATAATATATCTTAATTATATTATATTATATTATAATAACATACTAAATAATATACTAAACCAATTGAATAAATTAATTTAGACTTAATTGATAAATAAATATTATATTTTAATAAGGAGCCATGTCATCAATTATCCCATTTAAATTATAGTAATTATCATAAAATATAATATTATATTTTAATAATAATATAATATTTTAAATATTATTATATTGAATAAAAATATTATAATAGTTATGTTTATATTAAATTAAATATTATATTATTGAAATATTATATTATTGAAATATTATAATAATATATTGTTCATGTATTATATCAATTATTATATAAAATATCATATTATTATAATATAATGTAATATATTAATTAATAACATTAAACATAGTTACAATTAATTAGTAATTATAATATAACATATTATATTTTAGTATAAAGTAAAATAATGTATTATATTATAATAACATACTAAATAATATACTAAACCAATTGAATAAATTAATTTAGACTTAATTGATAAATAAATATTATATTTTCATAAGGTGTGTAAAACCCCGATAATTTGAATATTTTGTGATATATATTGATAAATATATTTTATGGTGACAAATATCATTAAATGACATTTGAGTATGTTATCAAGTGCTTTGAGAACAAACAAGTTCACATTTGTGAGAGAAACGTGTCAAAACATGCACGAAACATGCACAGTATAAATCGGAAATAATGACCAGTTATGAGTTTATAGGTTTTACACTGCTACAGTTATAATCTGGAAAACCTTAAAACACCAAAGTTGTAGGTCTCTTTAACATCTTTCCAACAAATCTTAGATCACCTAATTTTGAGTTCTTATGAGAAAGTTATGGTCAAACTACCGAAAGGGGATACTTTCCTAGTCAAAACAGATTTCCGGTTCTTATTGGATTTCGGTCCATTTGGTTATTTCTGGTTTACTCGTATATAAATACATGTTTTCACGAATTTTCATATCTTTTATCAGAACTCTCAAACCCTAACAGCCACCAAACCCTCCTCTAAACCCTAGAACTTTCTTGTGAGAATTCAAGAGCCTTTGAAGCAAGATTTCACATTGGATTGGCTGACTTAGGGATCTACCTCGCCTTTGCATCCTTCACTTGTTTTAACAAGATTTGGTGAGTTTCATCTCTGCTAACCCTACACCTAATTTTTCAGAGAATCGTTTTAATGAAATTCTTTCACAAGGTTTTATTGAGCCTAAAAGAACTAGTTTTGAATATAGAAAAGAGATTCTTTTATATTATATGTGTAAAGATTTGATCTTTGTGTTTAAAAAGATTTACAATGAGTTATAGAGATGTTTTGTGATCTGAAAATAATTAAACAACCTTGTTTATCTGAGTTCTGATGATTTTACAACATATATATGTGCATATATGAGTGCAAGTGCACAAATCATGCTCGATGCATAAATCTGGGAATTTATGACTAGTGGAGAGATTCTGTCTTTTTCACACTGATACGTTGTGAATATGGAAAACTTAAAAGATCAAAGTTGTAGATACCTTCAGCAGCTTTCCAGAAAATCTTTAATCATCTCATTCTGAGATCGGATGAAAAAGTTATAGCTAAAATACCGAAGAGTTTGTTTCTAGTCAGATTGTTTTTGTTTTTTCGGTTTGAGTTTTAGGTTTAGGGCTGTAGTTTTTCGGTTTGTTGTCATATATACACATGTCTAAACATGAAAAATACCTCTTTTCTCCTGTGTCCCAAACCCTAGTAGCCCTTTTTCCCTTCTCTCAAAGCCTTGTTCTTTCTTTGCGATTTTGAGGGATTTCAGAGTTAATTGTATTATAATATATAATATATCTTAATTATATTATATTATATTATATTATATTATATTATATTATATTATATTATAATAATATGATATATTATATAATAATATAATAATTGATATAATATATGAACAATATATTTAATATAATATTTCAATAATGTAATATTTAATTTAATATAAATATAAATATTATAATATTTTATTTTATTCAATATAACATTATTTAAAATATTATATTATTATTATTATATTATATTATATTATATTATATTATATTATATTATATTATATTATATTATATTATATTATATTATATTATATTATAATAATATGATATATTATATAATAATATAATAATTGATATAATATATGAACAATATATTTAATATAATATTTCAATAATGTAATATTTAATTTAATATAAATATAAATATTATAATATTTTATTTTATTCAATATAACATTATTTAAAATATTATATTATTATTATTATATTATATTATATTATATTATATTATATTATATTATATTATATTATATTATATTATATTATATTATATTATATTATATTATATTATATTATATTATATTATATTATATTATATTATATTATATTATATTATATTATATTATATTATATTATATTATATTATATTATATTATATTATATTATATTATATTATATTATATTATATTATATTATATTATATTATATTATATTATATTATATTATATTATATTATATTATATTATATTATATTATATTATATTATATTATATTATAATAATATGATATATTATATAATAATATAATAATTGATATAATATATGAACAATATATTTAATATAATATTTCAATAATGTAATATTTAATTTAATATAAATATAAATATTATAATATTTTATTTTATTCAATATAACATTATTTAAAATATTATATTATTATTATTATATTATATTATAATAATATGATATATTATATAATAATATAATAATTGATATAATATATGAACAATATATTTAATATAATATTTCAATAATGTAATATTTAATTTAATATAAATATAAATATTATAATATTTTATTTTATTCAATATAACATTATTTAAAATATTATATTATTATTATTATATTATATTATAATAATATGATATATTATATAATAATATAATAATTGATATAATATATGAACAATATATTTAATATAATATTTCAATAATGTAATATTTAATTTAATATAAATATAAATATTATAATATTTTATTTTATTCAATATAACATTATTTAAAATATTATATTATTATTATTATATTATATTATATTATATTATATTATATTATATTATATTATAATAATATGATATATTATATAATAATATAATAATTGATATAATATATGAACAATATATTTAATATAATATTTCAATAATGTAATATTTAATTTAATATAAATATAAATATTATAATATTTTATTTTATTCAATATAACATTATTTAAAATATTATATTATTATTATTATATTATATTATAATAATATGATATATTATATAATAATATAATAATTGATATAATATATGAACAATATATTTAATATAATATTTCAATAATGTAATATTTAATTTAATATAAATATAAATATTATAATATTTTATTTTATTCAATATAACATTATTTAAAATATTATATTATTATTATTATATTATATTATATTATATTATATTATATTATATTATATTATATTATATTATATTATATTATAATAATATGATATATTATATAATAATATAATAATTGATATAATATATGAACAATATATTTAATATAATATTTCAATAATGTAATATTTAATTTAATATAAATATAAATATTATAATATTTTATTTTATTCAATATAACATTATTTAAAATATTATATTATTATTATTATATTATATTATATTATATTATATTATATTATATTATATTATATTATATTATATTATATTATATTATATTATAATAATATGATATATTATATAATAATATAATAATTGATATAATATATGAACAATATATTTAATATTATAACTACCACAATATTGACGTATATATTTAAGACTATTAATTAATATAATAAAGTGTAATAGAATATAGTAAATTATTATATAAATTAAAATATTCTATATAATAGAATATATTATCATATTAAATTATATTATAATATAATTTAATATGAAAATCTTTAATCATCTCATTCTGAGATCGGATGAAAAAGTTATAGCTAAAATACCGAAGAGTTTGTTTCTAGTCAGATTGTTTTTGTTTTTTCGGTTTGAGTTTTAGGTTTAGGGCTGTAGTTTTCGGGTTTGCTGTCATATATACACATGTCTAAACATGAAAAATACCTCTTTTCTCCTGTGTCCCAAACCCTAGTAGCCCTTTTTCCCTTCTCTCAAAGCCTTGTTCTTTTCTTTGGCGATTTTGAGGGATTTCAGAGGATTTTTCAAATAATTTGTGCATGTGTATGTTTTGAGTCGTATACTTTTGATTTGAGAAATTTCTTGACCAACCTAAATTGTATTATGATGTCTAGAATCTATTAAACACCTGAGATGTTGTGGACATGAGATATTATTTGTACAGAGATATGTGCACGAACACATAAGTACATGTTCTTAATAAAGTATCGTGACATCCGGGACACAGTTAGGCTAGTGAGCCATATATGTCGATCCATAAGATAATGCGATGAGGCCGATGAGCATTATCGTCGATCCATAAGGTAATGCGATGAGGCTAGTGGCCGTCTATGTCGATCCGTATGGTGATCTGATGAGGTGGTAAGCCGTATATGTCGATCCGCATGATGATGCGACTGTTTGGGTCGAAAGTTGTTTCCATTTGTAAAACTTGAGAAAATTACACTTTTGGTTCTCAGTTACAAAGAAATTAAATAACTCTCTCACAAACTCGAACAAAAGACGCTACAGTGTAGATCTCTTGTTTTCGTGGAACTTTGCTGTCTTGGGGGCCGCGTAATCCGTGGACCACCGGCGGCGATCGTCGAATCGACGGGGTTTAGTTGATGCTTCACAAAGGAAATAAGAACTTAAGCAAATATCTTAGCAAAGTAAGATATCTACTCTTCTCAAGAATAAGTCAAAGCTTAAACTCGAGGAATCTCCGTGTAGATTGTGTTCTTGAACTTTGGAAGCTTGGATTCTCTCTCCTTGCAAAAGCTGGTTTTGTTTGATCTCGATTGCCAAATGCCGATCCCTGCCCAAGTGGATGTAGGGGGTATTTATAGCCTTTGGAAGCGTGCCCTCTGAAGAAACACAAGTCATAAGTGCTCCACATTGCGATTAAGGCGGCTCAGTACCCACCTCACATCTTCCTGCTTCATTGTGGCGATCTTGAGGCTACCTGGTGGCGGCGGCCAGTATATAGGGTGCCTCTCGGCGGTAGCGGCGATTAATCCTCCCTCCGGTATTTATGGTTTATTTTAGGCAAGATTAAATGCCTAAAATCCGCCTAGTGGTATTTTCGCGATGTAACCGCCCATTAAAGTATCGAGCGTCTCTTTGCGTTGATAAAATCAAGTGGGCCCCATCGGCATTGATTTAGACCCTTCAAGAGCTCGTTTCAAGTATTACGGGTGTCGCCTTTGGCGAACTAAAATGCCTCGCCTATAGCGAGACACATCAAGGTGTCTCTGGCGTGGCGAACACCTAAGTGTCGTAGCAATGAGAGACACATCAAGGTGTCTCCGCTGGTGGCGAAGAGCGCACGAAGCTGGCAGACACATCAAGGTGTCTCGCTAGTGGCGAGGCACACATAAGTGTCTGCTTGTGGCGAGACACAATCTTCCAATGTTGGGCTTCTTGAGATTTCGACGACGTTGTCCTCCGATCTTCTCATAATTTAGTCATATTTGAGGTTCTTGACAATTTTTGATGGCCATCGTGTTTGGGTGAAAGTTGTTTCCATTTGTAAAACTTGAGAAAATTACACTTTTGGTTCTCGTTACAAAGAAATTAAATAACTCTCTCACAAACTCGAACAAAAGGCGCTACGGTGTAGATCTCTTGTTTTCGTGGAACTTTGCTGTCTTGGGGGCCGTAATCCGTGGACCACCGGCGGCGATCGTCGAATCGGCGGGGTTTAGTTGATGCTTCACAAAGGAAATAAGAACTTAAGCAAATATCTTAGCAAAGTAAGATATCTACTCTTCTCAAGAATAAGTCAAGGCTTAAACTTCGAGGAATCTCCGTGTAGATTGTGTTCTTGAACTTTGGAAGCTTGGATTCTCTCTCTCCTTGCAAAGCTCGGTTTTGTTTGATCTCTGATTGCCAAATGCGATCCCTGCCCAAGTGGATGTAGGGGGTATTTATAGCCTTTGGAAGCGTGCCCTCTGAAGAAACACAAGTCATAAGTGCTCCACATTTGGGTTAGCTGAGGCTTTTTCAATATCTTTGCCTGCTTTCGGCTGGCGTGATGCCGGCTGCCTACATTGTGGCCGAGTGATATCGTGCCTCGTGGCTTTGCGAAGCGATGTCGTCCCTCGGTATTTGTAACGGTTTATTTGCTTTTAGGCAAGATTAAATGCCTAAAATCGCCTAGTGGTATTTTCGCGATGTAACCGCCCATTAAAGTATCTGAGCGTCTCTTTGCGTTGATAAAATCAAGTGGGCCCCATCGGCATTGATTTAGACCCTTCAAGAGCTCGTTTCAAGTATTACGGGTGTCGCCTTTGGCGAACTAAAATGCCTCGCCTATAGCGAGACACATCAAGGTGTCTGGCTGGGGCGAACACACTAATGTCTAAGCTAGCAATGAGACACATCAAGGTGTCTCGCTAGTGGCGAGGCACACCGCGAATGTCTGGCTTCGCGTGAGACACATCAAGGTGTCTCGCTAGTGGCGAGGCACACATAAGTGTCTGCTTGTGGCGAGACACAATCTTCCAATGTTGGGCTTCTTGAGATTTCGACGACGTTGTCCTCCGATCTTCTCATAATTTAGTCATATTTGAGGTTCTTGACAATTTTTGATGGCCATCGTGTTTGGGTCGAAAGTTGTTTCCATTTGTAAAACTTGAGAAAATTACACTTTTGGTTCTCAGTTACAAAGAAATTAAATAACTCTCTCACAAACTCGAACAAAAGACGCTACAGGTGTAGATCTCTTGTTTTCGTGGAACTTTGCGTGGGGGCGTAATCCGTGGACCACCGGCGGCGATCGTCGAATCGGCGGGGTTTAGTTGATGCTTCACAAAGGAAATAAGAACTTAAGCAAATATCTTAGCAAAGTAAGATATCTACTCTTCTCAAGAATAAGTCAAGGCTTAAACTTCGAGGAATCTCCGTGTAGATTGTGTTCTTGAACTTTGGAAGCTTGGATTCTCTCTCCTTGCAAAGCTCGGTTTTGTTTGATCTCGATTGCCAAATGCGATCCCTGCCCAAGTGGATGTAGGGGGTATTTATAGCCTTTGGAAGCGTGCCCTCTTGAAACATAAGTGTCATAAAGTGCGAGAAAATTTGATTTGGGCTCATTTGCCCTGTAAGGCGCGCAAGCTGGCGGCGGTGTAAGGATACCTGTTGGCGAGGCGGTATGGCTTTGTTATTTGTGGCGATGTCGCACCGGCTGGTTGTGCGGTTTTCACTTCTTTATATTATTTAATATATATTTTATTAGTTAGAATAAAAATATTATTGTAGTATTTTCATGATATAAAGTATTGTATTATAATTTAGTATTTATATATTTAATATAATAATATATGAAATATATTATAATATAATTTAATATGATAATATATTCTATTATATAAAATATTTTAATTTATATAATAATTTATTATTTTCTATTACACTTGATTGTATTAATTAATAGTCTTAAATATATTGCCAATATTGTGGTAGTTATAATATTAAATAATATTTTATTGCTACAATAAAAATAGTAATAATCTACTATATATTAAAGTATGATATTATATATAATATTATATTTTAATAATAATATAATATTTTATATCATAAAAATACTATAATAATATTTTTATTCTAACTAATAAAATATATATTAATAGTATATTACGGTTATTATAAATATTACATTTTAATAAGGAGCCATGTCATCAATTATCCCATTTAAATTATAGTATTTATCATAAAATATAATATTATATTTTAATAATAATATAATATTTTAAATATTATTATATTGAATAAAAAATATTATAATAGTTATGTTTATATTAAATTAAATATTATATTATTGAAATATTATAATAAATATATTGTTCATGTATTATATCAATTATTATATAAAATATCATATTATTATAATATAACGTAATATATTAATTAATAACATTAAACATAGTTACAATTAATTAGTAATTATAATATAACATATTATATTTTAGTATAAAGTAAAATAATGTATTATATTATAATAACATACTAAATAATATACTAAACCAATTGAATAAATTAATTTAGACTTATTGATAAATAAATATTATATTTTCATATCATTATCCCACATTAATTATCAAATCAAAGCTTCAAATTATTCTGTTATATTCTAATTAAACTTACCATCACCAAAATGATAAAATTGTTTCATTGGAATAATTATCCTTTTACTGGCCCAGCTCAGTCCACAACTCCCCAAAGGGAGGGAGTTATTGGCTGGGACAAGCCAAATAAGAGACATGTTCCAAGGAACAATTTTATCCCTTGGATATTTTGAGGAGAAGTAAAGTGAATGTCAACAGTTTGATCATTTAAAGCTTTGACACAACCAAGGGATAATTGATGATGTGGCACCTTATTAAAATATAATATTTATTTATCAAT
The DNA here is from genome assembly GCA_012295165.1 of Asparagus setaceus. NCBI lineage: Eukaryota > Viridiplantae > Streptophyta > Magnoliopsida > Asparagales > Asparagaceae > Asparagus > Asparagus setaceus. The sequence goes on from CM022701.1 coordinate 85,699,987, forward strand.
TACGCCTAAATGAATTTATCCAATTGGTTTAGTATATTATTTAATATGTTATCATAATATAATACATTATTTCACTTTATACTAAAATGTAATGTGTTATATTATAATTACTAATTAATTATAACTATGTTTAATGTTATTAACTAATATAGTATATTATATTATAATAATATGATATATTATATAATAATATAATAATTGATATAATATATGAACAATATATTTAATATAATATTTCAATAATGTAATATTTAATTTAATATAAATATAAATATTATAATATTTTATTTTATTCAATATAACATTATTTAAAATATTATATTATTATTATTATATTATATTATATTATATGATAAATACTATAATTTAAATGGGATAATTGATGTCATGGCTCCTTATTAAAATGTAATATTTATAATAACCGTAATATACTATTAATATATTTAATATTATTAATCAAAAATGTTATTAATTAATATATTATATTATATTAGTTTCATATATAATATTATATATAATATCATACTTTAATATATAGTAGATTTTTCTAATTTTATTGTAGCAATAAAATATTATTTAATATTATAACTACCACAATATTGACGATATATTTAAGACTATTAATTAATATAATAAAGTGTAATAGAATATAGTAAATTATTATATAAATTAAAATATTCTATATAATAGAATATATTATCATATTAAATTATATTATAATATAATTAATATATTATATTATATTATATTATATTATATTATATTATATTATATTATATTATATTATATTATATTACTATAATATTACTTTATATTATTTAATATGTTATCATAATATAATACATTATTTCACTTTATACTAAAATGTAATGTGTTATATTATAATTACTAATTAATTATAACTATGTTTAATGTTATTAACTAATATAGTATATTATATTATATTATATTAGTTTCATATATAATATTATATATAATATTTTATTATCTTACATTATAGCAGAATTTTATAATATAATATAATTAAAATATATAATATATTATAATACAATTAATATATATTATATATTTAATAAATTACTTCAAAATTATCCCACTTTCCACATGATTGTCCCAAAGTTAAGAATGGAGTAATTTTGGAGGTGGGACAAAGAGTTTGTATAGAAGTGGGATAATTTTGGGAAAGCTTGGATCTCGATTGCCCCTTCGATGCGTAGACCCCACCTTAAGTGGGCGTAGGAGGGTATTTATAGTCTTTGGGAAGCGTGCCCTCTTGAAACATAAGTGTCATAAGTGCGAGAAATTTGCGATTAAGCTGGCGGCTTCGAGTACCTGGCCCTAACTACCTACGCTAGCTGGCGGCGGTGTAGTACCTATTGGCCCGGCGGTATAAGTACCTACGCCGGCTGGCGGCGATGTCGCCTCCACTACATTTGTTGTAGCGGTTTTCACGCTTTTTAGGCACGATTAAATGCCCTAGAATCACGCCTAGTGGGTATCTTGGATGTAACCGCACATTAAAGTATTTGAACGTCTCTGCGATAAAGTCAAGTGGGCCCCACCGGCATTGATTTAGACCCTTCAAGAGCTCGTTTCAAGTATTACGGGTCTGCGCCTTTGGCGGCACAAATAAGTGTCTCGCTAGTTGCGAGACACATCAAGTGTGTCGCTTCGTGGCGGGAACACACAAATGTCACCAAGCTAACGGTACATCAAATGTCTGGCTTCGTGGCGAGACACACAAATGTCTAAGCTAACTTGACGAGACACAAACAAATCTCGCTCATGGCGAGGCACAATAGTGTCTCGCGTAGCGAGACACAATCTTCCAATGTTGACTTCTTGAGATTTCGACGGCGTTGTCCTTGATCTTCTCATAATTTAGTCATATTTGAGGTTTTCGGCAATTTTTGATGCCTACGGACAGTAGTAGAATTTCTTGTAAAACAATAGCATGGTGGAATGTTAATAACTTAAGTTAAATAGGCGATTCTATTAGTCCTTGCTCCTTTGTCGGGATACATTGTGAGAATATATATATATATATATATATATATATATATATATATATATATATATATATATATATATATATATGTGGTCACGACTTGTGTTATTGCTTCCATGTTAAATTACAGAGTGTTGGAGTGCGTTTAGATGCATTGCATACATAGTATATATGTGATATGATTTGTGGTGATGGTGAGCTAGGCGATATTCCCTTGTGATCTGTACTGACTATCAGGGTAGTTCGAGATGTGACTTTGACTCTAAAGTTGAGGTTTGGAATAATTGTATTTTACTTCGGTAATATTTTTCATTCAGTAGAATTTGGAATTGGTATATAGTGATTCACAATTCAAGACATGGTATATACATGAGGGTTTCCTTGTTTGGATTATTTAAACAAATGTACTAACTCTTGTATTGTGGGTCTCTACATGCTAATTTTCCTTTAGTACTTTATGAATGATTTTGTATCTATATGTATTAACCAGTATTTTCTTATATTCTCCTAGCCCTTTCCCCTGGGGCAGTGGAGATGATTCTCGCTATAGCGCTTGACGCTCGTTGTTTCCCCTCTTTTCAGGCGGCGGGTGTCTGAGGTCGCAGGTTGATGGATAGCATCCGAGACCTCTTTTAGTTATTTATATTAGTAGTTATTTTTCGAGCTCACGGTAGATGTTTATTTTAATTGTTTTAGACTCTAGAGATTTGTGATCCTATTGTGTAAAGGTGAATGCCTTAGTGAACCTCTTATTGATTCTTGTCTTGAGGCAGATTCTATATATGCTATTTTATCTCCAGTTGGGCCCTGTTGATGTTGATGATCTTTATACTACTTTCGTAAATTCTCGATCTCATTGTTCTATTTTATTATTTATTTGCCTGTCTTGTACTTTCACCTGTTACTAATCTTCACTAGAGAGATATTACTGTGATGGTGAAACATGTTGTTGCACGGTGTTGGTGCATGGCAGGTTTGACATTCTGGGTTTCACCTTGGACTGCAGCCTTGTTGAAACCTGGGGCGTCACAAGGTGCCACATCATCAATTATCCCACATCAATTATCAAATCAAAGCTTCAAATTGTTCCGTTATTCCAACTTGTCCCACTTTACCTCACTCAAAATATCCCAAAGGGATAAAATTGTTTCATTGGAATAATTATCCCACTTAGCCCCAACTTGTCCCAACCAATAACTCCCCCTAAGCGAACTCCTACATGGCATCATTCATGAGCCTTCATGTCCACTTGGCACTTGCTAAATGCAAAGTGCGTCATTTAAGCGTCACATAAGAATCGAAGGAATAGTTTGTTTCCATGCATTTTGTGAGTTTTGCATTGAAAAAAAGATCTATAAATTTAGTAATCTAAATTTTTATTAAACACAATATTTGTTTGTTATTTTTTATTCCACAAATTTTAGATTGTTACATAAAATAGTTGCATCAAATGTGATTCCCTAAAATTATACTGATTTTAATTAGATTTATGATCTTAATCACATATCCTCAATAAAGTTCATATGCAACCAAACAAAATTTCGTTGCATTTTATCCCTCATAGAAATTCTCTTTAATATCCATCACAAACCAATAAATATTTTAGTATGGATTTTGAAAAATCCATTACATGCATGATACATCAAGACGGAATCAACGAATCAAACAACCCTAAGCGTCATATTCAATTAAAAGTTAACTTTTATAAAACCTCCCAAAATTGGGTCGTTTCTTGCAAAACCCTTTGAACTTTGTTTTTCCCTTAACACCCCATAATCTTTGTTATTCTAAAAAAAACTTTTCCCACAAAACCCTCAACTTTTACAAACACCAATTTTTAACCCATAACATATGTCCTAGGTTAGTTGCGATTGTATAGATCTTTGTACGCACTCTTGAACCATAAAAATAGCTCTTTAATTGAAAGTAGAAAAAAAAAATAACCTGAAGTTTACAATTCCTTAATATTAGAGGCAAGATTTAGTGGAGAATGTACGAGATTTGGATTTTTTAAACCAAAGGAAAAAAGATCAGAAGCTTTTGATCTTGACCTGTGCACGAATAAAAGAGAGTTGAGAAAAAGTGATCAATCAAAAGAGTTCAAGGAGTTGCGTTGAGAAAGTTCTAGGGATCACTGGAAAAACAAAGTTCAAGGGGCTAATAGGAAATATCCCAAAGGTTTAGAGATTTTATGAAACTTACCCTTACTTAAATACTCATGTCTCTCATTTTGCCCCCTAGATAAGTACATATCTACACAAACTAGATGCACATATGCAATTACCAACTCTTAAGTAATGAGTAGAGAAACGCTAAACGAGGGCCCATACGAAAAAGCCTTTCCTATTTGAAATTACGTAATATAAAAGCACCGAGAACAATCTACACTTTAGGCCCTCGCCCGTTAACCCAGTAACCGGCCCAAGTTTACTCTCACGTCCTGACGGCTCCATTAAACGGTTCCGGCGGAGCATTGTACCGGAACCAATTAGGTATAATACGCCTCCTCTCTCACCCCTCGAAGCCCTTTTCTCCCTCTTTTTCCCTCTCGTCTCCATTCACTTCCTAATTCTAGCAATCGAAGAAGGAAAACCCTAACCCTAGGTTCAATCGATTGATGGACGCGGGAACGGACACCGACGCGGCGGAGACATCGACATCGACACCGGCGGCGGAGGCGGAGGCGGCGGTCGGCGGAGAAGGAGGAGGATCGGAGGAGGCGAGGGTGGAGAACGAGGACGAGGCGCTTCTCACTAGGGCTCAGGACCTGATATTCAAGATTTGGGAGGTGCGGGCAAACCCTAACCCTAGGCACCTTCACACTCTCGCCTCCATTCTCGAAACTGAAGAATCGAGGTCTGCTTCTATCTGCCTCCTGATTAGGGTTTTATATCTGAGTGATTGATTTTTTGTTGCATGAAGTGCTTGCCGCTTGAAAATTTAAGAGATTGAGCTCATTTGATAAAATTGCAGATTATGGAGTTGTAATTGATAAAAGCTTGACATTTTTACCGCCTCTAGAAGCAAGGAAATAACAAACATAATACAAAATTACAAATCCTTAAGTTACTGTTGTATTACAAAAATTTTGATAGAAATTCACGAGGGACGCATACATTAGTTTGGTTTTGTACTGTACTGTAATTATTGCTATTCAAAGAGTTGTAGACCTAGAAATATTGATTAAAAGGCGTGGAGGTTTTTGGTTACGTTTGGAACCCGGGAAATAACAACTGTAGTTGATGAGATGCCTAAGAAGAATTTGCTACTGGGCTATTGCAGTTTCATTTTTAATAAAAGTTCTGTTTTTGTCCTAATGTTTGAGATTTAAAATTTCCAGAGCTGAATATAACAGTAATTAGAAAAGTTTAGGGGGAGGAATGGAAGTTGTCTGTGTATAAAGCTTCGAGTGTTGTGTTGTTTGAACTTTATGCTGCATACAAGTTCTTTTTAGTTTCAGAAATATAGCTTTCTGAGAATCTTTGCTCATCTGTGTCACTTAGGATCACAAGAATTTTTGCCCTACTAGAAGACCCATGTTATTATTTATTCTTACGTCTTTAAAATATCTTCCATTAGAGGTTAATTACTTATACCAGTGTTTGTTTCATTTTGTTTGTGCTTATGACACTCATTTCTTTTATTCTCTAATTAACCTTAATGTTTCATTTTGTTTGTGCCAGTAACACATATTACGAGATATATTTATGCATGATTGTGGTTATTCGTATTTAATCGATAAATAGGTCATATTCCATGGTTCAGTGGACTTCTCTGATCATGTATCTAGACAGCTGGAAACTGCTACCAGTAGTTAAAGACGCCCTTTAAAAACTATGTACTTCTTAAGGAACAAAAGGATCTTTAACAGATTGCAGTGTTGTAAAAGGCGGCCTAGGCGGACGCCTAGGCGTAGGCGGAGCCTTGGCCGCCTAGATTTGGCCTGAGCAGCCAGTCTAGGGCGTTGCTCGCTTAGCGGCAGGCGCTTAGGGTCGCTTAGGCGGCTCCTAGCGCCGCCTAGGTCAGCTTCTTTTTAACCAAAAAGAAAACCCTAATTTTAAACTAAAACCCAAACCTCGAACCCATAACCCAAACCCGAACCCGTTTAGCTCTTAACCTAAATTTCATCTTTTTTTCACTGTGATTAACTGATTATGTTGGACAAACTTTTCAAACAGAAAACCATTGAGCTTTCTGTAACATTGATGGATTGTTGGACAAACTTTTCAAACAGAAAACCATTGAGCTTTCTGTAACATTGATGGATTGTTGGACAAACTTTTCAAACAGAAAACCATTGAGCTTTCTGTAACATTGATGGATTGTTGGACAAACTTTTCAAACAGAAAACCATTGAGCTTTCTGTAACATTGATGGATTGTTGGACAAACTTTTCAAACAGAAAACCATTGAGCTTTCTGTAACATTGATGGATTGTTGGACAAACTTTTCAAACAGAAAACCATTGAGCTTTCTGTAACATTGATGGATTGTTGGACAAACTTTTCAAACAGAAAACCATTGAGCTTTCTGTAACATTGATGGATTGTTGGACAAACTTTTCAAACAGAAAACCATTGAGCTTTCTGTAACATTGATGGATTGTTGGACAAACTTTTCAAACAGAAAACCATTGAGCTTTCTGTAACATTGATGGATTGTTGGACAAACTTTTCAAACAGAAAACCATTGAGCTTTCTGTAACATTGATGGATTGTTGGACAAACTTTTCAAACAGAAAACCATTGAGCTTTCTGTAACATTGATGGATTGTTGGACAAACTTTTCAAACAGAAAACCATTGAGCTTTCTGTAACATTGATGGATTGTTGGACAAACTTTTCAAACAGAAAACCATTGAGCTTTCTGTAACATTGATGGATTGTTGGACAAACTTTTCAAACAGAAAACCATTGAGCTTTCTGTAACATTGATGGATTGTTGGACAAACTTTTCAAACAGAAAACCATTGAGCTTTCTGTAACATTGATGGATTGTTGGACAAACTTTTCAAACAGAAAACCATTGAGCTTTCTGTAACATTGATGGATTGTTGGACAAACTTTTCAAACAGAAAACCATTGAGCTTTCTGTAACATTGATGGATTGTTGGACAAACTTTTCAAACAGAAAACCATTGAGCTTTCTGTAACATTGATGGATTGTTGGACAAACTTTTCAAACAGAAAACCATTGAGCTTTCTGTAACATTGATGGATTGTTGGACAAACTTTTCAAACAGAAAACCATTGAGCTTTCTGTAACATTGATGGATTGTTGGACAAACTTTTCAAACAGAAAACCATTGAGCTTTCTGTAACATTGATGGATTGTTGGACAAACTTTTCAAACAGAAAACCATTGAGCTTTCTGTAACATTGATGGATTGTTGGACAAACTTTTCAAACAGAAAACCATTGAGCTTTCTGTAACATTGATGGATTGTTGGACAAACTTTTCAAACAGAAAACCATTGAGCTTTCTGTAACATTGATGGATTGTTGGACAAACTTTTCAAACAGAAAACCATTGAGCTTTCTGTAACATTGATGGATTGTTGGACAAACTTTTCAAACAGAAAACCATTGAGCTTTCTGTAACATTGATGGATTGTTGGACAAACTTTTCAAACAGAAAACCATTGAGCTTTCTGTAACATTGATGGATTGTTGGACAAACTTTTCAAACAGAAAACCATTGAGCTTTCTGTAACATTGATGGATTGTTGGACAAACTTTTCAAACAGAAAACCATTGAGCTTTCTGTAACATTGATGGATTGTTGGACAAACTTTTCAAACAGAAAACCATTGAGCTTTCTGTAACATTGATGGATTGTTGGACAAACTTTTCAAACAGAAAACCATTGAGCTTTCTGTAACATTGATGGATTGTTGGACAAACTTTTCAAACAGAAAACCATTGAGCTTTCTGTAACATTGATGGATTGTTGGACAAACTTTTCAAACAGAAAACCATTGAGCTTTCTGTAACATTGATGGATTGTTGGACAAACTTTTCAAACAGAAAACCATTGAGCTTTCTGTAACATTGATGGATTGTTGGACAAACTTTTCAAACAGAAAACCATTGAGCTTTCTGTAACATTGATGGATTGTTGGACAAACTTTTCAAACAGAAAACCATTGAGCTTTCTGTAACATTGATGGATTGTTGGACAAACTTTTCAAACAGAAAACCATTGAGCTTTCTGTAACATTGATGGATTGTTGGACAAACTTTTCAAACAGAAAACCATTGAGCTTTCTGTAACATTGATGGATTGTTGGACAAACTTTTCAAACAGAAAACCATTGAGCTTTCTGTAACATTGATGGATTGTTGGACAAACTTTTCAAACAGAAAACCATTGAGCTTTCTGTAACATTGATGGATTGTTGGACAAACTTTTCAAACAGAAAACCATTGAGCTTTCTGTAACATTGATGGATTGTTGGACAAACTTTTCAAACAGAAAACCATTGAGCTTTCTGTAACATTGATGGATTGTTGGACAAACTTTTCAAACAGAAAACCATTGAGCTTTCTGTAACATTGATGGATTGTTGGACAAACTTTTCAAACAGAAAACCATTGAGCTTTCTGTAACATTGATGGATTGTTGGACAAACTTTTCAAACAGAAAACCATTGAGCTTTCTGTAACATTGATGGATTGTTGGACAAACTTTTCAAACAGAAAACCATTGAGCTTTCTGTAACATTGATGGATTGTTGGACAAACTTTTCAAACAGAAAAACCATTGAGCTTTCGTAACATTGATGGATTGTTGGACAAACTTTTCAAACAGAAAAACCATTGAGCTTTCTGTAACATTGATGGATTGTTGGACAAACTTTTCAAACAGAAAAACCATTGAGCTTTCGTAACATTGATGGATTGTTGGACAAACTTTTCAAACAGAAAAACCATTGAGCTTTCTGTAACATTGATGGATTGTTGGACAAACTTTTCAAACAGAAAAACCATTGAGCTTTCTGTAACATTGATGGATTGTTGGACAAACTTTTCAAACAGAAAAACCATTGAGCTTTCTGTAACATTGATGGATTGTTGGACAAACTTTTCAAACAGAAAAACCATTGAGCTTTCTGTAACATTGATGGATTGTTGGACAAACTTTTCAAACAGAAAAACCATTGAGCTTTCTGTAACATTGATGGATTGTTGGACAAACTTTTCAAACAGAAAAACCATTGAGCTTTCGTAACATTGATGGATTGTTGGACAAACTTTTCAAACAGAAAAACCATTGAGCTTTCTGTAACATTGATGGATTGTTGGACAAACTTTTCAAACAGAAAAACCATTGAGCTTTCTGTAACATTGATGGATTGTTGGACAAACTTTTCAAACAGAAAAACCATTGAGCTTTCTGTAACATTGATGGATTGTTGGACAAACTTTTCAAACAGAAAAACCATTGAGCTTTCTGTAACATTGATGGATTGTTGGACAAACTTTTCAAACAGAAAAACCATTGAGCTTTCTGTAACATTGATGGATTGTTGGACAAACTTTTCAAACAGAAAAACCATTGAGCTTTCTGTAACATTGATGGATTGTTGGACAAACTTTTCAAACAGAAAAACCATTGAGCTTTCTGTAACATTGATGGATTGTTGGACAAACTTTTCAAACAGAAAAACCATTGAGCTTTCTGTAACATTGATGGATTGTTGGACAAACTTTTCAAACAGAAAAACCATTGAGCTTTCTGTAACATTGATGGATTGTTGGACAAACTTTTCAAACAGAAAAACCATTGAGCTTTCTGTAACATTGATGGATTGTTGGACAAACTTTTCAAACAGAAAAACCATTGAGCTTTCTGTAACATTGATGGATTGTTGGACAAACTTTTCAAACAGAAAAACCATTGAGCTTTCTGTAACATTGATGGATTGTTGGACAAACTTTTCAAACAGAAAAACCATTGAGCTTTCTGTAACATTGATGGATTGTTGGACAAACTTTTCAAACAGAAAAACCATTGAGCTTTCTGTAACATTGATGGATTGTTGGACAAACTTTTCAAACAGAAAAACCATTGAGCTTTCTGTAACATTGATGGATTGTTGGACAAACTTTTCAAACAGAAAAACCATTGAGCTTTCTGTAACATTGATGGATTGTTGGACAAACTTTTCAAACAGAAAAACCATTGAGCTTTCTGTAACATTGATGGATTGTTGGACAAACTTTTCAAACAGAAAAACCATTGAGCTTTCTGTAACATTGATGGATTGTTGGACAAACTTTTCAAACAGAAAAACCATTGAGCTTTCTGTAACATTGATGGATTGTTGGACAAACTTTTCAAACAGAAAAACCATTGAGCTTTCTGTAACATTGATGGATTGTTGGACAAACTTTTCAAACAGAAAAACCATTGAGCTTTCTGTAACATTGATGGATTGTTGGACAAACTTTTCAAACAGAAAAACCATTGAGCTTTCTGTAACATTGATGGATTGTTGGACAAACTTTTCAAACAGAAAAACCATTGAGCTTTCTGTAACATTGATGGATTGTTGGACAAACTTTTCAAACAGAAAAACCATTGAGCTTTCTGTAACATTGATGGATTGTTGGACAAACTTTTCAAACAGAAAAACCATTGAGCTTTCTGTAACATTGATGGATTGTTGGACAAACTTTTCAAACAGAAAAACCATTGAGCTTTCTGTAACATTGATGGATTGTTGGACAAACTTTTCAAACAGAAAAACCATTGAGCTTTCTGTAACATTGATGGATTGTTGGACAAACTTTTCAAACAGAAAAACCATTGAGCTTTCTGTAACATTGATGGATTGTTGGACAAACTTTTCAAACAGAAAAACCATTGAGCTTTCTGTAACATTGATGGATTGTTGGACAAACTTTTCAAACAGAAAAACCATTGAGCTTTCTGTAACATTGATGGATTGTTGGACAAACTTTTCAAACAGAAAAACCATTGAGCTTTCTGTAACATTGATGGATTGTTGGACAAACTTTTCAAACAGAAAAACCATTGAGCTTTCTGTAACATTGATGGATTGTTGGACAAACTTTTCAAACAGAAAAACCATTGAGCTTTCTGTAACATTGATGGATTGTTGGACAAACTTTTCAAACAGAAAAACCATTGAGCTTTCTGTAACATTGATGGATTGTTGGACAAACTTTTCAAACAGAAAAACCATTGAGCTTTCTGTAACATTGATGGATTGTTGGACAAACTTTTCAAACAGAAAAACCATTGAGCTTTCTGTAACATTGATGGATTGTTGGACAAACTTTTCAAACAGAAAAACCATTGAGCTTTCTGTAACATTGATGGATTGTTGGACAAACTTTTCAAACAGAAAAACCATTGAGCTTTCTGTAACATTGATGGATTGTTGGACAAACTTTTCAAACAGAAAAACCATTGAGCTTTCTGTAACATTGATGGATTGTTGGACAAACTTTTCAAACAGAAAAACCATTGAGCTTTCTGTAACATTGATGGATTGTTGGACAAACTTTTCAAACAGAAAAACCATTGAGCTTTCTGTAACATTGATGGATTGTTGGACAAACTTTTCAAACAGAAAAACCATTGAGCTTTCTGTAACATTGATGGATTGTTGGACAAACTTTTCAAACAGAAAAACCATTGAGCTTTCTGTAACATTGATGGATTGTTGGACAAACTTTTCAAACAGAAAAAACCATTGAGCTTTCTGTAACATTGATGGATTGTTGGACAAACTTTTCAAACAGAAAAAACCATTGAGCTAGATACTTCAACAAGGAGGACCGACACAGCCCGTGAATTTTCGTCTTAATTGTCTGCCGCCACTTCCTGCACCATATAAAATATTTAACCTCATTAAATACGGTTTGTTACCTCTTTGATGACCTTGATTGATTCAATTTCTTGATTTCCATTCTTTCAGTTGAAAGTTTTAATTTGCACTGATTTGATAGTTCTTTTTCTTTTTTTAATTTTATATTATATTATTTCTTCAAAGAACAACCACTTCCCCTTTCAATTAAATCAACAGAATGTAGTTTGCTTTAGAGAACATTTGAAGTTTGTAATCAAATAATGTTTTCTTGACCATCAAAAGTCCAACTTGCAAAAATCACTATGTGCTTTAGAGAACATTTGTGGTTTGTAACCAAATAATGATTTCTTGAACATCATCAAATACTCCAACATCGTCATCTACAACCTTGATGCAAAAATCATTATGTGCTTTTGATCAGTACTTGAAGACTAAAGAAAACTTAGCCTGCCATATTTAATTTATCTATATATCTATTGTATGCTATTAATCAGAATAAGGTAGAAGTCAAGTCTATTACAACTCCTATCATATCCTATTGACTTCTGGTCATCAAAATTTATGGTTGCCTAAGGGACATAACTTGGGGTCTTAGTTGTTTCTTAAGACTGACACCTGTAGTTGTATTTATATACAGTTCAAGTGTTTTGTGCTAATCTCTTTTGTTGGCTCACATTATAGCTCCTTTTTCCTGTATGCTTTTTTGTAGATTTCTAAAAGAGACTGGGAGTTCATCCTGGAATACTACTGCTCGTTCATCTCATAGTATTGGAAGGCTGGGGCACTTAGTGCGGGTAATTCACTTTTTCTCTGCATCACCATGCATGGACTTAAGAATTTTTTTTGAAGCTTAATAGTTGAATTTTTATTCTTTTTTTAGTGACATGCCATTTTGATTTTGAAGGAGAAAAATGAGGCTTTCTATGAGTTGATATCTTCTAAGATACTATCGGAAAGTAGATACTCGATCAGTGTCCGCGCTGCTGCTGCTAGGGTACTTGTCAGCTGCCCTACAACTTCGACTGTAAGTTTGTCATGTTGGTAATTACTGTTTGCTTTTAGTAGTTCTAATGTTTGCTTTGGTAAGCTAACCTTTCATAACAATCCCGTGTATAAATCTTTCCAGTACCCACATATATTTGATGATGATGTTGTGGATAATGTTAAAACCTGGGTTATGGAGGATTCAGTTAAAGTGTCTCCTGATGATTGCGATTGGAAGCGTGAATTAGGGGGTGATAAACCAACAGATTCTGAAATGCTAAGAACTTATGCTACTGGAGTCCTTGCGATATCTTTGACTGGGTATGGATTGGCGATTCATGTTTTCCCCCTCTTTCCCTTCTGTTCATTTTTCAAATGTTCGCTTCTAACATGAGTGATGATCTTTTCAGGGGCGGCCAGGTGATTGAAGATGCTCTAAAAAAAGAAGTAGGTTTGCCCAGAAAGCTAATGCGTTATTTGCGTACACGAATACTTGGGGATGTCACTGTTGGTCAGAAGGATGCTTCTTTTCCAACTGACAGTAAACATTCCAATACACCCTTAAGAGATAGAGAAGAAAGCAGAGGCAGATCACTGCAGGTTTTGGATGCATCTCGATTGGATGGAGTAAGACCTGGAGATGAGGGATTATCAGGTGAGCAGGACGGAGCTCGTGAAAGAAATATGAGTATTAGGCAAGGACATGGAGAAGAGCCCCGTGTAGATGGTGGTGAGTCGCTGAAATCTGAACTCGTTGATTCCTTATCTCACGTGGTTGGCATGCATGAGATTATTGATGAAGATGATGATCTTGCTTATGATGGAAGGAACACCATGGATTTGATTGATGGAAGGTCAAAATATGGCGAATGGTCTGTTGTTGGAAGAGCGACAAGAGATGAGATTGCTGATGAAAGTGTGAGGGATGAGTCATCAAGGCGAAGGGTAAATCGTTGTTGGTCTAGGAGCAGAGGAAAAAGCATCCGTAGTGAAGGCACTTTGGAAAATGAAAGACCTTTGATGTCTCCTCCTGGTTTACAGTTAGCTGGAGTGAGGGAATGCAGGGATAGGAATCAAGGGAGAAATGATGATGTCAAAAGACTTGTGGATTCAAAAAGTAACTCAGGCAGGACTTGTTATGATGTCTCTACAACCAAAGAGGATAGTGACGAACGATTTAGAGGATGCACTATTGGGTCCAGGGATATATCTGAGATTGTAGAGAAAGCAACAAGAGCTGCCGAAGCAGAAGCCAGAACAGCTAATGCACCAGAAGAGGCGATCAAAGCAGCCGGAGATGCAGCTGCTGAACTGGTAAAATCTTCTGCTATTGAGGTAAGTTTGGATCCTGTAATTTTCCATTAACATGAGTGTTTTTTCTTCACAATCTGATATTCATTTTTTACACTGTTAGGCTTGGAAAAACATGAATGACGAAGAAGCCGCTGTTCAAGCTGCTTCTAAAGCTGCATCTACAGTTGTGGATGCTGCTAAGGCAGTTGAGGTTTCACGGTACTCATTTTCTCACCCATTATCTACACATTTATTTTTGTGAAACCTAATTTTGCAATTTTATGAGAGAGCATAGGGTTAATGATATTCATGTTAGAGCATTGTCGCTGTTTCTAGGAATACAAGCATAGTCAGCAATGATCTCACGGGTTCGAAGATGGTGAAATCTGACATAGATGAAAAGCTGGAGGAGCTGTTCATTTTGGATAAGGAACCTCTGGCACGACTCAGAGAAAAATACTGCATTCAGTGCCTTCAAACTCTGGGGGAATATGTTGAAGCTTTAGGTCCTGTTCTGGGAGAAAGAGGTGTGGAAGTGTGCATTTCACTCTTGGAACACTGTTTGAAGGATGAAGATTCAATTGAGCAGTTGACATTACTCCCTGAAGTTCTCAAACTAATCTTTGTCTTAGCTGCTCATAAGAAATTTGCTGCCGGATTTATTGATAAAAATGGTATTCAGGGACTTCTTTCTGTTCCGAGGATCCCTCAAACCTTCTCTGGGCTTTCTTCTTGCTTATATACTATTGGCTCCCTTCAGGTGATAAGCTTTGAGCTTACATTTCATTCTCTTGCATGCATTATCCTGCTGTTGTTTTAACTGCTGATGTATTATTAATACGTGCAGGGGATCATGGAACGTGTTTGTGCATTACCTTCTGACACAGTGCTTAAGGTGGTTGAGTTGGCACTTCAGCTTCTTGAGTGTCCTCAGGATCAAGCTAGAAAAAATGCTGCCGTTTTCTTAGGTTTTGCATTTGTGTTCAGAGCCATTCTTGATGCTTTTGATGCACAAGAAGGTTTGCAGAAAACTTTAAATGTTTTACATGGTGCTGCTTCAGTTAGATCAGGTGGAAACTCAGTAGCATTAGGCATACCAAATGGAACTTTGCGCAATGATGGGTCACCTGCAGAAGTTTTGACTGCATCAGAAAAGCAGATTGCTTATAACACATGTGTTGCACTGAGGCAATACTTCAGAGCCCATCTACTTCTGCTTGTGGATTCTCTTCGACCAAATAAAAATAGTCGTACGACAGTTCGAAGGGCTGCCAATAAGCCACTTGACATCAGCAATGAGGCTATGGATGCAGTTTTCCTTCAGATTCAGCGGGACAGGAAGCTTGGATCTGCCTTTGCGAGGGTCCGGTGGCCTGCAGTTGACAAGTTCTTAGCTTCTAATGGGCATACAACTATGTTGGAGTTATGCCAGGTTCAGCTTGTCTACTTGTGATGTACTACACATCTTTGTGAAATATTATGTTTTGTAGAGCATAATGGAATTTCTCCGATGTCTTTGCAGGCCCCACCTGGTGAGCGATATCTACATGAACTTGGCCAATTTGCGTTGGGCATCCTTCATATTGTTACATTTGTACCCTTAGGCCGCAAGCTAGTTGTTAATGCCTCTTTGAGCAATGGCCGTGTTGGCATGGCAGTCATATTAGACGCAGCCAATAGTTTTGGATATATGGATGCAGAGGTATAGTATGTTTTTGTTAATTTAATGTGACTATGTTTTTCAAGTTTGTCTCAGTTTTCGTGTTTGACTTTTACGAGTGGCTATTTATTTTTGCATTTTGCTCGTGGCAGTTGATTCATGCAGCATTGAATGTATTAGTAAATCTTGTGTGTCCTCCTCCTTCTATCAGCAATAAACCTTCTGCATCTGCGCAAGGTCAGCAATCTGTTTCGGTAGTAAGTGATGCAGCTACAGAAATTAGAGAAAGGAACCCTGAGAGAAACATCACTGATCGCACTGTTCCATTGCTGACCCAGAATGACAACCGGGAGCGCATTGGGGAAGCTAACATGGGGGAAAGAGGTGCCCCATTTACTGGAGGTAATTCACAAATTGTAGTTTCTGGGGTCTCCTCTGGTGTGGTTGGAGAACGCAGAATATCATTAGGACCAGGAACTGGTTCTGCTGGCCTCGCTGCTCAGATGGAGAACGTATACCATTTGGCAAGAGAAGCTGTTCGTGCAAACAATGGTATAAAGGTCCTTTTGCATCTTCTACATCCTAGGATGATAACACCTCCTCACGCTCTCGACTGTCTTCGAGCTCTTGCTTGTCGTGTTCTGTTGGGTTTAGCTAGAGATCATACAATCACACATATATTGACGAAGCTCCAGGTGTGTTTTGGATTACAGTTCACATTATTGTGTTCTTTTATCTGTTATAATCTGGTAGTTTTCACTTTTCCGCTAAAGATTGATTGTAGTTTTGTCATATGACTGGCCTTCTGTTATAGTAGATATTGAGGTTGTATTAGCTTTTAGCAATGTGGCTGGTTTTATCTAAATTTTCTTTTATAAGTTCTTCCTTTATTCTATATAGAGATACGAGGCCAATACAACTGTCCAGCTTGTGTTCTTCTGGGTTGTATTGAACTTATCAAGCCATTCTAAACAAAGGAATCGTTTATCATGAATTTCTTAAAATTGAAAGTTTCATTGATTTATTCATAAATCTGTGTAAAATTTTATCTGTGCTCAGGACCTGCAGATAATTGATTATAGATCATATTTGTCACTGCATCTCTTTACCACTTTTCTTATAACGGCCGGCCCGTGCATGAGGCTTCCACCATTGTTGGGGGTCTGGGGAGGGTCAGATGTACGCATTCTTAACCCCGCACATGGAGAGGCTGTTTCTGAGACCACCTTTCAACTACCTTTCAACTGACAAATGTGACAAGTGTCAACTATTCGGTTGTCTTGAACTGCTTGGGACGGACATCTTAACAAAAATATATATGAATTGAACAATCCACCTAATCAATGGTCGAACGTTCAATTGAAATAAATTAGCCAGCCTTTTTTTTTTGATAACCCAAAACGGCATCGAACCCAAGACCGTGGGTTCCATATTGGAACCTCCAAACCGTCTGGGTCACCTGCGGTGGGTCAATAAGACAGCTTTCATTACAGAGGACTATAATGTTATCCTCACTTAGTTTGAAGCGCTGCTGGCGTGTCGGGTAAGTGTCCTCAAATGTCTTGTACACTTCACAAACCTAGGATTGTTCCTATTCTTGATTCATGGCACTTGCATTTAAGGAATTCAACCAATTCCAGTTAAATCCTGGGAGAGGAAAATAATTTTTTTTAGCCATTGATGTGCCTCAATGTCTGTGCGCAAGGGAATGATGAATTTATTTTTTGATCATATCTGATACCGCTGTTAAATTTCATGTTCTAATTGAAACTTGTCAATACAATTTCATCTGATTTGATTGTCGTATCCTCTTGGTTCCTGTCGGCTTGTTTTAGGGTTTTTTTTTTTTGGAAAAAGGCTGTATCTGAATCTTCTTCTACTTAGGACTGTTCATTTTTTAATGAAGGCATAGACAGCCATTAAAACATTTAGTCCTTGTTTTTTAATTTTTTAGATGGTTGAGCTCAGTGCCGATTACCAGAAACAGTTTGGATTTATTGTTTTAAGTTGGTCTTAACAAACCATAGGTTACTAGGATAGGGTTCATGTCTGATCAAAATCAGTTTGACCTGCTAGCCAAATTTCTCTCACTGGATACCGTGCTTTCGCCCTCACGCTAGATTACTTAATTCTTTCAATTCCTTATTGTTCAGGGTACATATTGAATCGAGGTTGCTAAAAATCAGTGCTGACATGCTTTTCATCAATATTTAGGTTGGGAAAAAGCTGTCAGAACTCATTAGAGATTCAGGCGGCCAGGCAGCTGGAGCTGAGCAGGGAAGGTGGCAGGCTGAGTTGACTCAAGTGGCAATTGAGTTGATTGCGGTGAGTAAAGAAAGACCTTAGACAGGTTACTAAGTTATTCATGTTCTTTCTCATGGTTGCATGCCACTTGTATTTTTTCTGATTACTGGCAGTAAAAACGGACTTGTTATATTTATTTCTTTATTTTATCATGTCATTACTGTTTTATAATATGAGATGTATTGGTTGTGTAGATTGTGACTAATTCTGGAAGAGCAAGCACCTTGGCAGCCACTGATGCTGCTCATCACATTGAGGCATAGAGAGGGCAGCAATAGCCGCAGCAACTCCCATAACTTACCATTCCAGGTTTTGTATATTTCTATGTAAGGTGTTCTTTTTGGCAATGCTAGCATCATTCTCAATTAGAACTATTTTCTGCCTTTCAGGGAACTATTGCTCCTTATACATGAACATCTTCAAGCATCTGGCTTAACCGCTACAGCTGCATTACTGCAGAAGGAGGCTGATTTGACACCTTTGCCTCCATTATCGGCACCCCAACCTCCTCTCCATCAAACCTCTTTGCTGGAAAGCTCAACAATGCAACTCCCTTGGCCCTCTGGCGTGTTTCTTCGGGCTCCTCTCGGATAATGCAAAGCCAAGTTCTGTAGATGAGAGTGCAGGAGCAAAATCAGACTCCAACTTTTCTTCAGGAGAAAGCCACTGGTCTTTACTAAAAGTCAGCTTCATTCACCTGCATCCCTTAATTACAAAACTAGTGCATTAAAAGCCCATCGGTATCTAACCGTGGTTCAGAAGATACTTCATCCCGTCTGATTCCAAGTCTAATGTAGACATAGAGCCTCCACTTAAAACACCTCTACTGCTGCCAATGAAAAGAAAATTTTTGGACATCAAGGATCCTAATAACACCTCCTCACGCCTCGACTGTCTTCGAGCTCTTGCTTGTCGTGTTCTGTTGGGTTTAGCTAGAGATCATACAATCACACATATATTGACGGCTCCAGGTGTGTTTTGGATTACAGTTCACATTATTGTGTTCTTTTATCTGTTATAATCTGGTAGTTTTCACTTTTCCGCTAAAGATTGATTGTAGTTTTGTCATATGACTGGCCTTCTGTTATAGTAGATATTGAGGTTGTATTAGCTTTTAGCAATGTGGCTGGTTTTATCTAAATTTTCTTTTATAAGTTCTTCCTTTATTCTATATAGAGATTGAGGCCAATACAACTGTCCAGCTTGTGTTCTTCTGGGTTGTATTGAACTTATCAAGCCATTCTAAACAAAGGAATCGTTTATCATGAATTTCTTAAAATTGAAAGTTTCATTGATTTATTCATAAATCTGTGTAAAATTTTATCTGTGCTCAGGACCTGCAGATAATTGATTATAGATCATATTTGTCACTGCATCTCTTTACCACTTTTCTTATAACGGCCGCCCGTGCATGAGGCTTCCACCATTGTTGGGGGTCTGGGGAGGGTCAGATGTACGCATTCTTAACCCGCACATGGAGAGGCTGTTTCTGAGACCACCTTTCAACTACCTTTCAACTGACAAATGTGACAAGTGTCAACTATTCGGTTGTCTTGAACTGCTTGGGACGGACATCTTAACAAAAATATATATGAATTGAACAATCCACCTAATCAATGGTCGAACGTTCAATTGAAATAAATTAGCCAGCCTTTTTTTTTTGATAACCCAAAACGGCATCGAACCCAAGACCGTGGGTTCCATATTGGAACCTCCAAACCGTCTGGGTCACCATGTGGGTCAATAAGACAGCTTTCATTACAGAGGACTATAATGTTATCCTCACTTAGTTTGAAGCGCTGCTGGCGTGTCGGGTAAGTGTCCTCAAATGTCTTGTACACTTCACAAACCTAGGATTGTTCCTATTCTTGATTCATGGCACTTGCATTTAAGGAATTCAACCAATTCCAGTTAAATCCTGGGAGAGGAAAATAATTTTTTTTAGCCATTGATGTGCCTCAATGTCTGTGCGCAAGGGAATGATGAATTTATTTTTTGATCATATCTGATACCGCTGTTAAATTTCATGTTCTAATTGAAACTTGTCAATACAATTTCATCTGATTTGATTGTCGTATCCTCTTGGTTCCTGTCGGCTTGTTTTAGGGTTTTTTTTTTTTGGAAAAAGGCTGTATCTGAATCTTCTTCTACTTAGGACTGTTCATTTTTTAATGAAGGCATAGACAGCCATTAAAACATTTAGTCCTTGTTTTTTAATTTTTTAGATGGTTGAGCTCAGTGCCGATTACCAGAAACAGTTTGGATTTATTGTTTTAAGTTGGTCTTAACAAACCATAGGTTACTAGGATAGGGTTCATGTCTGATCAAAATCAGTTTGACCTGCTAGCCAAATTTCTCTCACTGGATACCGTGCTTTCGCCCTCACGCTAGATTACTTAATTCTTTCAATTCCTTATTGTTCAGGGTACATATTGAATCGAGGTTGCTAAAAATCAGTGCTGACATGCTTTTCATCAATATTTAGGTTGGGAAAAAGCTGTCAGAACTCATTAGAGATTCAGGCGGCCAGGCAGCTGGAGCTGAGCAGGGAAGGTGGCAGGCTGAGTTGACTCAAGTGGCAATTGAGTTGATTGCGGTGAGTAAAGAAAGACCTTAGACAGGTTACTAAGTTATTCATGTTCTTTCTCATGGTTGCATGCCACTTGTATTTTTTCTGATTACTGGCAGTAAAAACGGACTTGTTATATTTATTTCTTTATTTTATCATGTCATTACTGTTTTATAATATGAGATGTATTGGTTGTGTAGATTGTGACTAATTCTGGAAGAGCAAGCACCTTGGCAGCCACTGATGCTGCTGCGCCCACATTGAGGCGCATAGAGAGGGCAGCAATAGCCGCAGCAACTCCCATAACTTACCATTCCAGGTTTTGTATATTTCTATGTAAGGTGTTCTTTTTGGCAATGCTAGCATCATTCTCAATTAGAACTATTTTCTGCCTTTCAGGGAACTATTGCTCCTTATACATGAACATCTTCAAGCATCTGGCTTAACCGCTACAGCTGCATTACTGCAGAAGGAGGCTGATTTGACACCTTTGCCTCCATTATCGGCACCCCAACCTCCTCTCCATCAAACCTCTTTGCTGGAAAGCTCAACAATGCAACTCCCTTGGCCCTCTGGCCGTGTTTCTTCCGGGCTCCTCTCGGATAATGCAAAGCCAAGTTCTGTAGATGAGAGTGCAGGAGCAAAATCAGACTCCAACTTTTCTTCGCGGAGAAAGCCACTGGTCTTTACTAAAAGTCAGCTTCATTCACCTGCATCCCTTAATTACAAAACTAGTGCATTAAAAAGCCCATCGGTATCTAACCGTGGTTCAGAAGATACTTCATCCCCGTCTGATTCCAAGTCTAATGTAGACATAGAGCCTCCACTTAAAACACCTCTACTGCTGCCAATGAAAAGAAAATTTTTGGACATCAAGGATCCTAATTCACTATCTTCTAAGCGCCTTGCCACAGCTGAGCTTGTATCTCAGTCACCAGTGTTTCAGACACCAAATATTGTACGCCGAGCTAATCTGCAGGTGGATACTACTGGGCTGTCTCCTGCTGCAAATGCTACTCCACGTGATCCTGGAAGGACAACATCTGTCTTATTTGATCATAACTCTGATGAACATCTTTACCAGAGCACTCCTGGAGCACCAGTAACACCTTTCTCCCAACTTACGAATCCAGCTGATGCTCAACCTGGAAATGCTGAGCGAATGACCCTCGATTCTTTGGTTGTCCAATATCTGAAGCATCAGCATCGTCAGTGCCCAGCTCCAATAACTACATTACCTCCTCTTTCTCTCTTGCATCCTCACGTGTGTCCTGAACCAAGCCGGAGCCTTAACGCACCTATAAATGTAACTGCACGTGTTAGCACCCGTGAATTCAGTAAACACTACGGCGGGATCCATACTCATCGTAGGGACCGCCAATTTGTTTACAGCAGGTTCAGACCATGTCGCACTTGCCGGGATGATGCAGCCCTTTTAACTTGTATTACCTTTTTGGGTGATTCGTTTCGCATTGCAACTGGCAGTCACTCTGGTGAGCTAAAAGTATTTGACTTAAATGATGGCAGTGTATTGGAGAGCCATTTATGCCACCAGTCACCTGTTTCCATAATTCAGTCAGCATTTTCCAGTGACACCCAGATGATTCTTTCATCCAGTTCATATGATGTAAAGCTTTGGGATGCTTCATCTGTATCAGCTGGGCCCTTGCATTCATTTGATGGATGTAAGGCTGCATGTTTTAGTCCTTCAGGGACTATGTTTGCAGCCCTTAGCACTGAGGCATCTCATCGCGAGGTTCTTCTTTATGATATCCAGACCCAGAATGTGGAGTTTAGATTACCTGAAAGCTCAAGTGGCCCTTCAGCACCGGGTCGAGGGCATGTACAGTCTCTTATTCATTTTAGTCCTTGTGATACGAAGCTATTGTGGAACGGGACGCTGTGGGACTATCGTAGTGCTCGTCCTATTCATCGATTTGATCAATTTACAGATTATGGTGGTGGTGGATTTCATCCTGCTAGGAATGAGGTATGTACCTTTCTAGAAACTTATAGTTACGTTACTATACCCAGTTATAGTTGCATGACTACATAATTGATGCTTATTTGCGTATTCGTACATGAAAATATACATTATTTTAGTGCGTATATGTACATATTTATCATAGATACATACTTCACTTAAAAGTGAAATAATATAGCAGTAGAAATATAAACCCCTGTTTTTTGGGGGGGGGTGGGCTGGGCTGGAAATGGTTCAAAGTTAACAACTCAGCAGTTCATGGTGTCTGGTGTGAAACCCTTATAGATGATGCACCAATCGTCTCATTGGTAATCATGCTTAAGAAATCAAGCCTTAGATTGCATAATATGCATACTGCAACCTGTATTGGTGTGTTATATTTAGCTATAAGATCAAGATAATGGAGCTCCTCATAATTTGACAATTTTTCATATGTTACTTTATGAATTATACAATGCACACCTTGTAGGATGTTTTATAGTGTAAGGGTACTGCTTCTTTCTTGGCATGGCTTCTAAGGCATAATATTTTGCTCATCAAGACGAAGAAGTTTAAACCTTTCTGAAATAGCAAACTCTAAATTCCCTATCAGTATCGGTTACAGAACCATCCTTCTCAGGAATATGATAGACAATCTTTGTAATCTTTGCATGTAACATATTATGTCCTGAAAGATCAGTCAGGCATGTATTGTAAAGCTATTAAATTCTTCTTCCAAAATTTATATCTTAAGTTCTGCAGAAGTTACTTTTGGAAGGTTAGAACTGGAATAATGGCAATATCAATAGAATGGAAGGGAAGAAGAGGATTCTGTCCTGCTGTGATGGATTCCTTCTCGGCATAGCAGTCCCTAGACACCCTATCAGTATTGGTTAATGAATCTTCCTTCTGGGAAAACACATGCATGTGTACACATGTGCGCACACACACAATTGTTGTAATCTTGTGTGTTTAACAGATTGTATTCCTGAATGATAAGTCAGGCCTTCAATCTAATAACTATTAATTTGTCTTTCAAAATGTGTATCTTAAAGTTCTGGAGAAGTTACTTTTGGAAGGTTAGCATTGGAGTTATGGCTGAATCCACAGGAAGGACGGGAAAAGAGGAGCAATGGTAAACAGGTCCATTCTGATTTGGTCTCTTAGCAGAGAGTAGATTCTAGTTGGCTTTTGTAGTTTAGGTCTCTGAAATACATGAATCAAGAAACTTGAGAACGCATCTCAACTGTCTTGCATTAGATATTCCATGATAACACTGCTGAGTTTCATAGGCCTGTTATAAAGTCTGTTGTGGTTGGAGAGCAAGAGGATTAGAAAAATTGTAGACTAGATGGTGATTGACACTTTTTTTCTTGTACGAATGGTGAATATTTTATTCAATACCAAAATAGGGATGATATGTACATACTCATCTACAAAACTCTCTCCATCCCCCAGATAAGCACAAATCAATTATCATTTACGGTAAACCTTTCATATGAAAAAATTGAACCCCTCGACCAAAACAAAACTGTTACAAAAAACAACGGAACAGACCCTTACGTTAACTAGTATACCTGTATGACTGTTGTTTTGATGCTATATGAACTCATCAAAAGACCATCCTTGGTTGCCACTTTTATCTCCCATTTTGTAACAACAGAACCTTCGAAACTGAAATCAACTCCATAGCGAGATTGCAGAAATATCTCACTTTTGTTCTGACAACAAAATTAGGATGGATAGAGAATCTACAACACCATTCTCTACTCCTAGAATCCTCCATTTGTGCAACACTACTCAACTGAATTTTTAAGCAGAATTTTATATGAGAAACAAGAGCTTCCATGTCAGGTTGGGCTTAAAGATAATGAAATGCAGACATGTAATCCTGTCTTGCCTGCCATGCATTCGTGTCGAGATAGACGAGGCTTGATCATTAATTTAAGAAAATTCTTCCAGTAGTAATTTAAGAGAACTTCCTCCTTTTCTGGAGTAGCATATTCATGAAGGTGAACAGAATCTCAACAACAAAGAATTAAAGATGTGGTCTTTGACATGTAGCTTAGAAGTTGTGTTGTGTCTGTCATGTTTTCTCAATATTCAACTGATCTTTGATTGTCACTCAGTTCTCTGTCGGCAAAGCCTCCAGTGTTTGAGTTCACATTCTAAGTTGCGTTGTTGCTTATGCTACTAAGTTCCGCCTCAAACAACTATTAAAATATATGTCGGTAACTTTCAGTTTTTTATAATATTAGTACTATTGGAATTGATAAGAAGTCAATACGGTCAAATTTAAATGACTTGTTTTGTTTATGTGGAGGTGGGAAAATTTATACTACTAAACCTGCAAGATTTTGTGTTCCATTGGAAACCACAACCCACTTTGAAAATGTTACACTGATACAGCAGATACGAAGGGAGGCAAGGTGGGAGAGTGGGGTTGAACTTACGAGGAAATGTTGTAGTCTAGTCTACTATGCGTGATTGATTGAGCATATGAAGAATCTTTAAATTGTTTTGCTGCAAGTGTTTTGTTAATCTGTAATCTGTCAAGTGCATACAAACTGGAACCTTTCCTGCTTCACCTTATTTTAACTAGGGAAAATTACAGAAATTTCTCCAAGGCTTGTAGGAATAACAAAAGTTCCAGTGAAGTTCAAAACTATCACTTTCATCCCTCCTTTTGATTTTGACATCAAACGGGTCCAGTTTTACACATTAAATGACAAAAATAAGCTGCTTCGTTTCTTCTATTAAACTATGGGATAAGGGTATTTTTGTGAATGAAAAGGAATGAAAGTGTTGGTGTTAAAACTTCAGGAGATGTTTTTGTGATACTCACAAGCCTTTGGGGAAGTTTCTGTAATTTTACAACTACCACTGCTCAACCTACTCAAACCTTTTATTCCAAATTGTTTGGTTGGCTACATGAGTTCTACTCTTCCATTCAGTTCTTTTGAGGGCTGTCTCCTCCACTAAATTAAGCATCGCCATATGCTTCTTAATAGTTTCTGCCATTTTCCCTCCTACCTATAGTTGTTGCTTCCTGTTAATTTTAAATTCAATTGGGTACCATCCACATTCTCAGTCTATTCATGCATTTCAAACTTATGCAGGTCATAATAAACTCAGAAGTGTGGGACCTCCGAAAATACAAACTCCTCCGAAATGTCCCCTCTCTCGACCAAACAGTCATCACCTTCAACAGCAGCGGCGACGCCATTTACGCGATCCTCCGCCGAACCTCAAGACATCACCTCGCCGCCAACACCCGGCCCGCCAGCCCTCTTTGCCGCCTTCCGCACCATTGATGCCATCAGTTACACCGACATCGCCACCGTCCCTGTCGATCGCAAGGCCCTCGACTTCTCCTCAGACCCCACCGACTCCTATGTTGGAGTGGTCGCCATGGACGATCATGAAGAAATGTTCTCGGCGAGGCTCTATGAGATTGGACGGCGAAGGTCTACAGATGACGATTCTGACCGTGATGATGGACCCGATTCCGAGGATGAGGATGATGAGGAGGATGATGAGAATGATGACGATGAGGATGCGGATGATTCGATGCTGGGAGATTTGGAGGATGTCGATGATATCGATTCAGATGATTTGAGTAACGAGGATGGCGATGGGGATAGTGGCGATGAGCTTGATGGGGATGGGGAGTTTATAGATGGGGGGCATGGGATATTGGAGATTATGGCGGAGGGTGAGGATGATGATGATAGTGAGGTTTTAGAGGATTTTAGCAGCGGCGCTGAAGAAGATTTTGATTATGGGTTTTGAATAGAGAATCTACAACACCATTCTCTACTCCTAGAATCCTCCATTTGTGCAACACTACTCAACTGAATTTTTAAGCAGAATTTTATATGAGAAACAAGAGCTTCCATGTCAGGTTGGGCTTAAAGATAATGAAATGCAGACATGTAATCCTGTCTTGCCTGCCATGCATTCGTGTCGAGATAGACGAGGCTTGATCATTAATTTAAGAAAATTCTTCCAGTAGTAATTTAAGAGAACTCCTCCTTTTCTGGAGTAGCATATTCATGAAGGTGAACAGAATCTCAACAACAAAGAATTAAAGATGTGGTCTTTGACATGTAGCTTAGAAGTTGTGTTGTGTCTGTCATGTTTTCTCAATATTCAACTGATCTTTGATTGTCACTCAGTTCTCTGTCGGCAAAGCCTCCAGTGTTTGAGTTCACATTCTAAGTTGCGTTGTTGCTTATGCTACTAAGTTCCGCCTCAAACAACTATTAAAATATATGTCGGTAACTTTCAGTTTTTTATAATATTAGTACTATTGGAATTGATAAGAAGTCAATACGGTCAAATTTAAATGACTTGTTTTGTTTATGTGGAGGTGGGAAAATTTATACTACTAAACCTGCAAGATTTTGTGTTCCATTGGAAACCACAACCCACTTTGAAAATGTTACACTGATACAGCAGATACGAAGGGAGGCAAGGTGGGAGAGTGGGGTTGAACTTACGAGGAAATGTTGTAGTCTAGTCTACTATGCGTGATTGATTGAGCATATGAAGAATCTTTAAATTGTTTTGCTGCAAGTGTTTTGTTAATCTGTAATCTGTCAAGTGCATACAAACTGGAACCTTTCCTGCTTCACCTTATTTTAACTAGGGAAAATTACAGAAATTTCTCCAAGGCTTGTAGGAATAACAAAAGTTCCAGTGAAGTTCAAAACTATCACTTTCATCCCTCCTTTTGATTTTGACATCAAACGGGTCCAGTTTTACACATTAAATGACAAAATAAGCTGCTTCGTTTCTTCTATTAAACTATGGGATAAGGGTATTTTTGTGAATGAAAAGGAATGAAAGTGTTGGTGTTAAAACTTCAGGAGATGTTTTGTGATACTCACAAGCCTTTGGGAAGTTTCTGTAATTTTACAACTACCACTGCTCAACCTACTCAAACCTTTTATTCCAAATTGTTTGGTTGGCTACATGAGTTCTACTCTTCCATTCAGTTCTTTTGAGGGCTGTCTCCTCCACTAAATTAAGCATCGCCATATGCTTCTTAATAGTTTCTGCCATTTTCCCTCCTACCTATAGTTGTTGCTTCCTGTTAATTTTAAATTCAATTGGGTACCATCCACATTCTCAGTCTATTCATGCATTTCAAACTTATGCAGGTCATAATAAACTCAGAAGTGTGGGACCTCCGAAAATACAAACTCCTCCGAAATGTCCCCTCTCTCGACCAAACAGTCATCACCTTCAACAGCAGCGGCGACGTCATTTATGCGATCCTCCGCCGGAACCTCGAAGACATCACCTCGGCCGTCAACACCCGCCGCGTCCGCCAGCCCCTCTTTGCCGCCTTCCGCACCATTGATGCCATCAGTTACACCGACATCGCCACCGTCCCTGTCGACCGCTGCGTCCTCGACTTCTCCGTAGACCCCACCGACTCCTATGTTGGAGTGGTCGCCATGGACGATCATGAAGAAATGTTCTCCTCGGCGAGGCTCTATGAGATTGGACGGCGAAGGTCTACAGATGACGATTCTGACCGTGATGATGGACCCGATTCCGAGGATGAGGATGATGAGGAGGATGATGAGAATGATGACGATGAGGATGCGGATGATTCGATGCTGGGAGATTTGGAGGATGTCGATGATATCGATTCAGATGATTTGAGTAACGAGGATGGCGATGGGGATAGTGGCGATGAGCTTGATGGGGATGGGGAGTTTATAGATGGGGGGCATGGGATATTGGAGATTATGGCGGAGGGTGAGGATGATGATGATAGTGAGGTTTTAGAGGATTTTAGCAGCGGCGCTGAAGAAGATTTTGATTATGGGTTTTGAATAGGCTAAGTTTTTATTTATGGTGAAAGAGAGAGAGATCTGTCCTGTAACTGCTTTTTTCATATCATTTTGAGCATATAGTAGAAGTATAAGATATTGGTGGGGGGTGTAAGTAGGGGAGGAGTCGGGGTTGCTCTTTGTGGTGACTGAACTAAATAAGCACCATGCAGGCAATTATATTTATTTATTTTTGCGTAATTTTTCTTGCTGGGGCCTCTTTTAATCTTTCTCAAGGTGATCATTGGATGATGACATTGGATTTGAGTTTTTAGATGAAGTAAAGCTTATTGAATCACTGAAAGGTGCATCCTCCTTGATAATAATGTCATCCTGCAGTGCAAACTAATACCTAATACAACAATAACAAAGCCTTTATTGCAAACGTTTGGGGTTTATGACAAATGTTTGTGGTTGGCTATATGAGTCGTATTCTTACTTTCCATTTGATTTTGGCATGATCTGTATTTCCGTTACTCTATTCACTGTGCACATGTTATTTAAATTAACAAAATAAAATTATATGTACAAAAAGAGCAATTTTGTTTGAACAAAATGATGCAAAAGATGGATTTTTATCAATCTTCTTCGACCTTAGTTGATGATGTTGTTAAAAGGTCTAAAATATCTAGCTATAAAAGAATTAGCTGACATAGATCTCTTGTAGTGCCACGCTTGAGAACTTGTCATTCTCTAATTTGATTGTGGCTGATAGATCTCTTGCAAAATTGTAATCAGTTTTTCCATTCGATAAGAGTACATAATTTCACTCAAGGATAATATCTTCAAATTTCAAGATAAGGGAGTCTAAAAAATTTCCCTAAAACAATGATAACAAATTCAAACACATTCAACGTATAATTGTTGTTCTCTTACATCAAACAACAATGATAATAACCTTTATGAGAGCATAGTCTGAAGAGCCCTTAAACTACCCCCCTCCCTCTATTCTTTTAGGGTTTGTTGCATGGAAAATATCTGAAAAATGTTTTCCTTGCTTGACACTGTGGCACCAAAAAAGGCCTAACATTTTCTGTTTCTTGTGTTTGGTTCGCATACTGTTTTCGGGAAATGAGGAGCAAAAAATCCCCTCCACATAAGCAAAATAGGAAACCCTCATTTCCAAGCAAAATACTCGGAAATGCAATGGAAAGACTACTCATCCTATCAGAACCGCCCATACGCGATGAGTGGTTCTGAGTCTCACACTGGCGAGCGAAAATTCCAAATTTGCCATCTTATTTATTTCATTGAAGGACGTAGAACCACCTCTCGTATGCTAGTGGTTTTGATAGAAAGAGAACTCAAATAGAAATCCAATATTTATGCTTAAAAAATATAGCACTAGAACGCGCTTTCTTGTGGGAATTTTTTTCAAAAAAAAAAGGACAAGTGTTTATGGTTAATACTGACTTACCGCTCCATTATGTGTTATTTCCATATTAGTCCCTAAATGTTTCAATTTGATACCAGTCCCCAAACCTTTAAAGATTTTTTTAATTAGTCCCCAAATATTCATATTTTTAACTTAGTCCCCTAAATTTCCAACATTTGAAATTAGTCCTCCAAATCTTTCAACCGAGTGTTAACTTGGGGGACAAATTTCAAAAACACTAATGATCTTTTTTTGGGTGGTGGGAGGGCTAATTTGAAAATATGACGATTTGGGACTGTTTTCATAACACATAAAGATTTGAATGTTAATTATTAAATGCTTCATGGGTATGCTTACCCTTATTTTAGAGAGGCATAACACTTTGTCTTATATGGATGGTAACCTCATCATGGTGTGTTAATTCATTTTTTCTTATGTTGGGCTTTTCCATCCAAACAACATAAAAGTAAGAAACTTATATTTTCTAATTTTCAAAACAGACCCATTCCCAATTTTATTCACAAAAAATGACCCATTAGCATTTTATTTATTGAATCGACCAGTTCGGCCATGTCGGTGTCGTGGCGGCTAGATCGTCGCGAAGTTAATTATTCGGAGTTGGCAACCCCAACCAATTAGAAGCCACTTCTAATCGCGGGATTATCAACCCTGACTTAGAGGACTTAATTTGTCGGGGTTGCCAACCCCGACCAAAATTGTCGAGGTTGGCAACCCTGATAATTTGGCAGAGACCGCTGAATTGCGACTAAGTTGCGAGTTGCAGATTTCTCTAAGTAACGAAATAGTCGGGGTTCCCAACCCCGACTATTTATGGTGGGCCCGCCCACTTATATATACCCACCCGACCCCCTCTTCCCTCAGTTATCGTTTCTTTCTCTCTCTACCTCCGATCCTCTCTTTCTTCTCTGCCTACCCGAGTCCCCAACTCATTTTTTACGCCGAAATTTTGCAGAAGATCTCTAGGGTCATTTCTTTTCCTTCTCTCTTCTTAAACATTTAAAAATCTAGGGTTTTTCTCTCTTCTTCAACATTTAAATCTAGGGTTTTCATCAAAATCCAATTTCTAGGGTTTTAAATTTAATATCAATTAGATATCTTTGTGGTGATTGTCAGTCTTTGTGTGTGGTATGCTTTAATTGAAATTGAAATTTTAGGGCATAGAATGCTCATATTGGGGGTTTAGGGTTTTATTTATTTATTTAGGGTTTTTGATTAAAATTAGAGTTATGTGATTATGAGATTGTTGCGTTGTATATATGGATTATGAAATTATTTGCATCTAGGGTTTTCCTCTCTTATGCAATGGCCTGATAATATTTTTTTTAAAGTTTTTTTGTAATCTAATTTTTTCAATGGTTGAACAATATGGTTTTTATTGCTTATTCTTACGGTGGGAAATTTAACTATGGAATGAATAATATGCCAATGTACGTTGAGGGGGTAATGACACTGTTAATGATCTCGGAATCATGTAGTTACTATGACTTGATTAAAGAATTACACGAGTTACTGAAATTGATCCATGAGAGTACTGACCGAAAGTAATATGCAATTGGCTCATAACTTTTGACAGAACGTCCGTAGTTGAGATCTCAAACGATCATTATATGAGTATTCTGTTTAATTTGAACAAGACACAACCAACGGTAGAATTACTTATTAAAAAGTTTCCATTTAGTTCGGGCCAAATGTTCAAACCTCCGGGAGAATTCACACGCATGTTAGACTTGGAAGTTGAGTCTAACAGTTTTCTTTCATCTTCGAGTGAAATGGAGCAGACTCAATTTCAATACCTAAGTGCACATTTATTTGGGGGAACGTCAAGTGTCATGAACAATGAATCCCCTTATCAAAACATGAGGCCGTTAAGAAGGCGGTGATTACAGAGGGTGAAAGAAGCAACAACTCCGAAGGTGAAGAACAAGATAGTGCACGAATTGATAGCATGCAATTTGTGATTGAAGAGGTTGAACCGTTGAAGATAACCCGGGATGGCCTGACTAGGCTTATGTTAATAATGAATATGTTGAGTATGACCTCCCAACGAGTTTGAAAATGATGAGTGGATTTGTTCCTCCACAGTACAAAATGTTGGCATCGGCCAAAGTTTAAATGGTAGAAGAGATGAGGACTTCACTTTTAAAGTTGGAGATTTATTCGAGACTAAGGACCAATTGATTGATGCTATTTGTGATTACTCTATCAAAAAGAATGTCAAATTCAAGCAAGTTAAAAGCAATCGCACAAATTTCGATGCAATTTATTTTATGAATATAGAAAGAAAAGGTCAGGTGGAGGGAAATGAAGCTGATTACAAATGTCCTTAGAAATATTCATTTACCGGAAAGAAACATAATGGGTATTTTAAAATTACAGAATACTGCGGTGTTCACACATGTAGCAATCCGATCTCAGAGCAAGATCATAGTGGTGCATCTGCCTCTTACATAGAGCGGTTGATTATGCCAAAGTTAAAGAAGAAGCTTGATCTAAATCCCGGTCAGATAATTGATACAGTGCTAGATACGAGGTTCATTGAAATATCATATAGTAAAGCATGGAATGCAAGGAGAATCGCGATGATAAAAATATTTGGTGATTGGGAGAAGTCTTACGCGACATCTCAAGCTACACATGACTGGATTAAGAGTAGTTTGGGAAGTGAATATGTCGACCGGTGGGCACTAAGTAAAGATGGAGGGAATCAATTTTGCATGATGACAACTAATTGTTCTGAAAGCTTCAACGGCGTACTTAAGGGAGCTCGATCGATGCCCATACATGCGTTGGTTGCGAGGATATTTTATACACTCAATCACTATTTTGTCAAGCGGCGAGAGGATGGAGCAAAATGGGTGACGGTGTTGACACCAAAAAATAAAGACATTAAAGGTTCTTGTGTTGTGCAGGCGAGATCAACAAAGATAGAAAGATTTGCTATAGATGAATGGCAGGCTACAGACAAATACGATCATAATTACACCGTCAATTTACGAGGAACACAAAGCGAATGCACTTGCAACATACCACAATTGTAAAAATTACCATGTTCATTTGTTATAGCGGTTTCTTCCAAGCAATTTGGGGGTGCAAATAATTCATACTACACATACGTTTCCGAATGGTATCAATCAAGTCACTATAGAGATTCATACAAGCCATGTTTCCATCCCATTGTAGTAGTAGTCACTGGCCACCTTATAATGGGCCGTATATATTACCTTCTGACTATAAGAGATAAGCCGGACGTTCGCGATCAGTACGCATAAGAGGTACGATGGATGAAGGACAGTAAGGACCTCCAAAGCGAAATAGGTGTGGATATTGCAGACAACCGGGTCATAATAGATCTCATTGTCCTACAATTCCGAATAGATAGCAATTAACGTGTACAATTTATTAATTTTATAATTTTATTCTATGTAATTTGTAAGTCAATGCATACTCTCATATTCTGTAAGTTACTTCCAATTCAATTTATCATATGTCATAATACTGACACATTTTACTTTATATGTACAAACATTTACAGTATGCAGGTGGGATCGTTGACATATGAGGTCCTATACGACAAAGATCGACACCGATCCGCGAAGATAGACTCAGGGGAGGTAAATATTTTATTATTTTCAATCATTTTAAAATTTTAATCTTATTACTGTTATATGATCATTTTAAATTTTAAATATATGCAGGCCCCAAGTATTACTATTGTTGATCATACTCGTGCAAATTCGAGTTGGGATTTGACGGATCCACATGTTCAATATTATGTTCGTCAAGCAGGGTTTTTTGAATGTTCAATATTACAATGGGTCGACTCGATTGGCCTCTCTTGATGATATTGATTGAACGATGGAGGCCCGAGACAAATACATTTCACATGCGACAACGAGAGGCAACTATTACTCTGCACGATGTAGGGGTTATACTTGGCCTTAAAGTGGATGGAAATGCTGTTACGGGTACCAATGACTTCAACTGGATAGGAGTGTGTGAAAGATTACTGGGTCATGCTCCTAATATGAAGGGTGGTAGGATCAAGCTCGAGTGGTTACGTGCGAATTACATGAATGTACCGGTGGATGCAACAGATGAGATCATCAAGACATATGCTCGTGCGTACATACTCCATATGATCGTACCATTCTATTTCCGGATTCAACTAAAGATTTAGTGCATGTTAGATGGTTGCCACTTTTTGAGAATCTTGAGGAGTGTGGAGATTATCTTGGGGGAGTGCAGTGCTAGCTTATCTCTATAGGGAGATGACAAAAGTAGCATTCATGCAAAATATGGAATTCAAAGGTCACATCACTTTGTTGCAAATATGGTCATGGGAGCGATGACATATTGGAACACCAGATTTGAAGGAGGCCCAACTTCTCAATGGTTCGATTCCATTAGGATGTAGGTATATGAGTTTTTAATATTTATTTCTCATATTTATGATTACATGTAATTTGATACATCTATTTCAATCTATACTAAACCTTTATATATCAAATAGATGGAATGCTTTCAAATATTGGAAAAGCTCCCCAAAGGGTCATGAAAATTTTTACAGGAACGAGCTTGATCAAATGGAGAATGATTAGGTATAAAATCATAATATCTAACTATATTCAAGCAATATATCATATGTTACTAATATGTAAATTTTCGTAATATTTTTTATAGGTTAAGTGGATGCCTTATGAACTAGTTTTAGCTTCACTACCAGATATTTGCAGAGATGGTGAAGATATATGGCGTGCCCGAGTCCCGATTATATGCTTTGAGATTGCCAAAATGCACGTGCCCGATCGTGTGCTTCGACAATTTGGATTAAAACAACACATTCCAGATCTTGTAGAAAGAATAGAGCGAAATCCCCAAAAAAGAGCACATCATCAAAATTGGGAGATAATTCATCAATCTTACATTGAGGATTAGGAGTTGAAGGGGAATGCTATAGTGATGGAGAGAGGTGACGCACCAGACCTAGATGTGTACATACGTTGGTATTGGGGGATTACTCGCCGATGGATATATCGGGAGAACAAAGCACCTTCCGCGTATATAACGAGGGGTCCAATTGAGAGAGCATCGGTAAGTAGATAGGAAAAATATACTCTTATTTTGTGACACTTATTTTTATTATCATTATTTTGCTAATAATCTTCTTTCGATTTTTATCTTGTCGGTAGAAGAACTCGATGAGGTTGCTTCTATTGCACATGATGCCTTGAAATTGACTACCGAGCAAGGGGTGAGGAATGCATTTGTTTGCATCAAAGCAAATATTCAGTTTGCTCTTAGAAAGACGCGTCATGCAGATCATGATTGACGTCAAGAACGACTCATAGGGTACGAGTGTCAACGGTTGCGAGGACATACCGGGGCGGGCTCAAGTCGTGTACATGACGAAGCTAGATGTTCACAGTGGGTTCAAGTCAAAGAGAATGTCATGCGTTCATGAATTCATGATGAGTTACATTTGTATATACATTTTCACGCATATCTACTTTCATTTTCATACTAGAACTAGCATTTTAAGTTCATAATTACTTCATATTAGGTATATTTCGATTTCTAGTTCATGTTTACTGTATTTAGTTTGTTTGCATTTTCAGGTAATGAATTTTGGTGAGATTCATGTGGCACATGATGAGGAGATGAAGATGGAGGAGCTAGCACAAGATCGGAGCGTAAAAAGAAGGGAAACAAGCTTTGTTCGTTGAAGCTGGCAGTTTTAACACCCTATTAGTATTTCAAACATAACTTTCACATACGATATGATTTTGAGCTGATTCAAGTTGCCACGGAAAGCTAAGAGATAGAGCTACAACTTTCATATTTTGAGTTTTTTGAATTTCAAGAGAAAAGTGTAGAAAATAGAGTTTGAAGTTATGAGACAGACTGTTACGCGGCCACGCCACTATTTTGCGCTCGCCCGAGCGAAGTTGGACGACCAATATTCCTTATGGGCCGACCCATATTGATCAGTTATCCATTTTTTGACTTCCTAACATGAGAAAAGAGTCTTTTTAGGGTTTTGGACTGGAGATTGAGCCATCACACCGGGAAGAGATTGAAGAAGACGATTAGGATTTTTTTCATTCAAGGATTGGATTCAAGCAACTTTCAAGTGAAGATTATTATTGAGACTAAGAGTTTCTTTGCTCTCTTTCTTTTAATCTCTGCACATGATGAGTTTTATGATTATTATTATTTCTATGGCTTGTTATTCAAACATGAGTGAGTAATCTCTTTATTCTAGGGTCGGGTGAAGCCCAACGACATGATTATCAAATAACGTTTTGATCTTTTCTTGAATTTATGAATGTCAATGACTCTTGTTTCATTCTAGTGTGATTTATGCTTGTAAATTTTGTTGGCCACTTATTTACATGATTTAGATATTAGGCGAAGAATCGAGAGGTGAAGTTATAATATCGGAACTCTAGAATCGAACCTGAAATTCTAAATCACGAGAGTAGATTTAGGTTTCTTGAGGAGTTTTAAGAATTATCATCGCTCTTAATGGGTTCGAATAAATTCAATTACCATGAGAATAGGGATTGATTAGTTCTTGAACACGTTATTATACTTCGAGAGAAGATAATAATTAAATTAGGATAATTCCCTACAAGAGTGGATAATCACATTTGAGAGAGGATCATTACTTAAACATGATAATCATCGTTATGGTGGATCACGATCCTAGAAGTCTTCATCATTTGATTTCTTGCAAGGTTTATTTATTTTAGCTTATTTCATTATTTTATTCTAAATCATTTGAACATCGAATTGCCTAGATAATTGGTTTGTGAATAATTGGTAGTTAACAACTAGTCCTTGTGGGATCGACTCGTATTTGCCGGTGCTAGCTACAACTACGCCGTGTACTTGCGGTAAAACATCACATCAATTCATACACAACCGGACGATGAGATCATCCAAGCTCATGTTGAAGGGGAACGGGCCGAGGGAGAGGAAGAAGAGGGAGAGGTTGAGGGAGAGGAAAGAAGGTTCTTAATATTTGCTAAATTTCGCTATAAGTTATTTTATGATGTTCACGATTGAAATTTAATTTGGACTAAATGTTTACGATTGAAACTTTCTTATGGATAATTATGTTTGTTTGTGATTAAAATTGGTTATGGATGGAATATAGATACATGTATATGTGTTTATTTGTGATTGAAATTGATTATGGATTGATATATGTATAGCAGGAGAATTTCTGAAGACTAAAAAAAATGGAGGTAGGGATCTTTGCCAAATAGTCGGGGTTGGCAACCTCGACTATTTGGTAGAGACATTTTCGAACTTGAGAATTGATTGGGCTCTCTGCCAAATAATCGGGGTTGCCAAACCCGACAATTTGGTCGGGGTTGCCAACCCCGACTATTTGGTAGAGAGATTTCTAAGCGAGAAGTGGAAATTGGGGGGCGCTCTCGTCAAATTATCGGGGTTGCCAACCTCGACAACTTAAGTCCTTTAAGTCGGGTTGGTAATCCCCTACGATTAGAAGTGGCTTCTAATTGGTCAGGGTTGCCTACCCGACCAATTAGGACTTCGCTTTTTTTTTAAAACAACCTACTTTTTTGCCACGATGCTGACGTGGTCGAAACTGGGTCGATTTTAGTAAATAAAATGCTAATGGGTCATTTTTTATGAATAAAGTTGAGAATGTGTCTATTTTGAAAATTTCTCCATAAATAAATAAATATATAAAAATACAGGATTTTCTTCTAAAAATAAACAAATAAAAAAATCAAGATTTACGACAGAATCACACGTTAAGCTAGATTCATAACAAAACCTAGAAAAACCCTACAAGATCTACACAAAAACAGGACCAAACCCATATCCATCCATCTAAACATGAATCTACAGCATAAAACCAAATCATCAACGACAAAAAGGCAATACAAAGAGGAAAAATGATATCGGATATCGTTCTTCCATTAACTTGAACTATATATATATATATATATATATATATATATATATATATATATATATATATATATATATATATATATATATATATATATATATATATATATATATATATATATATATATATATATATATATATATATGAAAAGGATTAAAAAAAGAGCTCAAGTCATGTAGATCACAATTAGCAACCTCGACCAAATAGTGCTTTGCTCTAACAATACATCTTTTCCCCACTACTCCACACCGAGGAAGAGGTGAGAGCCGCATCGCCCAAAATGGGTTTTTCGAGTTACTGAGAATGATCTACTAAATATAGAGAAAATGAGAGAAATTTTTGGGTAAAAACTGAGTTTTTCTTCTTCCTGGTGTGTGAGAGTGGAAGAGAGAGGAGAGAATGAGAGAGGTTTAATATTGTATATTTAAAGGAGAAATTTTAAAAACAGACCCATTCCCAATTTTATTCACAAAAAATAACCTATTAGCATTTTATTTACTGAAATCGACCTAGTTTCACCACGTCAGCATCGTGGCTAGAAACTGGGTCGTTTAAAAAAAATGAAGTCCTAAGTAGTCGGGTTGGCAACCCCGACCAATTAGAAGCCACTTCTAATCGCGGGAGATTACCAACCCCGACTTAGAGGACTTAAGTTGTCGGGGTTGCTAACCCCGATAATTTGGCAGAGAGCGTCCCCCAATTTCCACTTCTCGCTTGGAAATCTCTCTGCCAAATAGTCAGGGTTGCCAACCCCAACCAAAATTGTCGGGTTTGGCAATCCTAATTATTTGGCAGAGAGCGCCAGCCAATTCTCAAGTTCGAAAATGTCTCTGCCAATAGTCAGGGTTACCAACCCCGACTATTTGGCAGAGATCCCTACCTCCATTTTTTAGTCTTTTGAAATTCTCCTGATATACATATATCAATCCATAACCAATTTTAATCAAAAATAAACACATAGACCTGTATCTATATTCCATTCATAACCAATTTCAATCACAAACAAACATGTAATTATCCATAATAAAGTTTCAATCATAAACATTTAGTCAAAATAAAATTTCAATCGTAAACATCATAAAACAACTTATATCGAAATTTAGCAAATATTAAGAACTCTCTTTCCTCTTCCTCTCCCTCTCCCTCTTCTTCCTCTCCGTCATCCCCATTCCCCTTCAACATGAGCTTGGATGATTTCATCATCCGGTTGTGTGTGAATTCATGAACGCATGACATTCTCCTCGACTTGAACCCGCTGTAAACATCCGGCTTCGTCATGTGCATGACTTGAGCCCGCCCCGGTATGTCCTCGCAACCGTTGATGCTCGTACCCTATGAGTCATTCTTGACGTCAATCATGATCTGCATGATGCGTCTTTCTAAGAGCGGATAGAATCTTTGCTATGATGCGAACAAATACATTCCTCACCCCTTGCTCGGTAGTCGATCTCAAGGCATCATGTGTAATAGAAGCAACCTCATCGAGTTCTTCTACCGATAAGATAAAAATCGGAAGAAGATTATTAGCAAAATAATGATAATAAAAATAAGTGTCACAAAATAAGAGTATATTTTTCCTATCTACTTACCGACGCTCTCTCAATTGGACCCCTCGTTATGTACGCGGAAGGTGCTTTGTTCTCCCGATATATCCATCGGCGAGTAATCCCCCAATACCAATGTATGTACACATCTAGGTCTGGTGCGTCACCTCTCTCCATCACTATAGCATTCCCCTTCAACTCCTAATCCTCAATGTAAGATTGATGAATTATCTCCCAATTTTGATGATGTGCTCTTTTTCGGGGATTTCGCTCTATTCTTTCTACAGGATCTGGAATGTGTTGTTTTAATCCAAATTGTCGAAGCACACGATCGGGCACGTGCATTTCGGCAATCTCAAAGCATATAATCATGACTCGAGCACGCCATATATCTTCACCATCTCTGCAAATATCCGGTAGTGAAGCTAAAACTAGTTCATAAGGCATCCACTTAACCTATAAAAAATATTATGAAAATTTACATATTAGTAACATATGATATATTGCTTGAATATAGTTAGATATTATGATTTTATACATGTTCATTCTCCATTTGATCAAGCTCGTTCCTGTAAAAATTTTCATGACCCTTTGGGGAGCTTTTCCAATATTTGAAAGCATTCCATCTATTTGATAAATAAAGGTTTAGTATCGATTGAAATAAATTTATCAAATTACATGTAATCATAAATATGAGAAATAAATATTAAAAACTAATATACCTGCATCCTAATGGAATCTGACCATCGAGAAGTTGGGCCTCCTTCAAATTTGGTGTTCCATTATGCCATCGCTCCCATGACCATATTTGCAACAAAGTGATGCAACCTTTGAATTTCTTATTTTGCATGAATGCTACTTTTGTCATCTCTCTGTAGAGATAAGCTAGCACTGCACTCCCCCAAGATAATCTCCACACTCCTCAAAATTCTCAAGAAGTGGCAACCATCTAACATGCACTGAATCCTTAGTTGGATCCGGAAATAGAATGGTATCGATCATATGGAGTATGTATGCACGAGCATATGTCTTGATGATCTCATCTGTTGCATCCACTGATACATTCATGTAATTCGCACGTAACCACTCGAGCTTGATCTTACCACCCTTCATATTAGGAGCATGACCCAGTAATCTCTCACACACTCCCATCTAGTTGAAGTCATTGGTACCCGTAACAACATTTCCATCCACTTTAAGGCCAAGTATAACCCCTACATCGTGCAGAGTAATAGTTGCCTCTTGTTGTCGCATGTAAAATGTATTTGTCTCGGGCCTCCATCGTTCAATCAATGCCGTCAAGAGAGGCCAATCGAGTCTTACCCATTGTAATATTGAACATTCAAAAAACCCTGCTTGACGAACATAATGTTGAACACGTGGATCCGTCAAATCCCAACTCGAATGTGCACGAGTATGATCAATAACAGTAATACTCGGGGCCTGCATATATTTAAAATTTAAAATGATCATATAACAGTAATAAGATTGAAAATTTAAAATGATTAAAAATAATAAAATATTTACCTCCCCTGAGTCTATCTTCGCGGATCGATGTCGACCTTGGTCGTATAGAACCTCATATGTCAATGAATCCGCCTGCATACTATAAATGTATTCCCATATAAAGTAAAATGTGTCAGTATTATGGCATATGATAAATTGAATTAGAAATAACTTACAGAATAGGAGAGTATGTATTAACTAACAAATTACATAGAATAAAATTATTAAATAAATAAATTATACCCATTAATTGCTATCTATTCGGATTGGTAGGATAATGAGATCTATTATGGCCCGGTTGTCTGCAATATCCACACATATTTCGCTTTGGAGCTCCTTCCCGTTCTTCATCCATCATACCTCTTATGCGTACTGATTGCGGAAGTCCAGCTTGGCTCTTATAGTCAGGAGGTAATACATGCGGCCCGTTATAGGGTGGCTAGTGACTACTATCTACAATGGGATTGAAGCACGGCTTGTATGAATCTCTATAGTGACTTGATTGATACTATTCGGAAGCGTATGTATAGTATAAATTATTTGCACCCCCAAATTACTTGGAAGAAACCGCTATAACAAGCGAACATGGTAATTTTTACAATTGTGGTATGTTGCAAGTGCATTCGCTTTGTGTTCCTCGTAAATTGACGGTGTAATTATGACCATATTTGTCTATAGCCTGCCATTCATCTGTAGCAAATCTAAAAATTTTTGTTGATCTCGCCTGCACGACACGAGACCCTATAATCTCTTTATTTTTTGGTGTTAACACCTTCACCCACTTTGCTCCATCCTCTCGCCGCTTGACAAAATAGTGATTGAGTCTATAAAATATCCTCGCAACCAACGCCTATATGGGCATCGCTCGAGCTCCCTTAAGCACACCGTTGAAACTTTCAGAATAATTAGTTGTCATCATGCAAAACCGATTCCCTCCATCTTTACTTAGTGCCCACCGGTCGACATATTCACTTCCCAAACTACTCTCAATTTAGTCATGTGCAGCTTGAGATGTTGCCTTGATTTGATCCCTTATCCGATCATACACACATATTTTTGGTGCACACCCCGCTTGCCAAATAAGGTTTTGTAAATGTATCTCCGATGCCTCTTTTTAAAATTATCTCTAATGTGTCTTAAGCAATATGGGTGATAGTGATGTGAACCAAATTTTCTATACAATGCTTTAGGAATACCCTTCATCTTGTCGGATATAAAAGTAATTTTC
Source organism: Asparagus setaceus (assembly GCA_012295165.1). Taxonomy (NCBI): domain Eukaryota; kingdom Viridiplantae; phylum Streptophyta; class Magnoliopsida; order Asparagales; family Asparagaceae; genus Asparagus; species Asparagus setaceus. Next base: position 85,742,077 of record CM022701.1, read on the forward strand.
CTAGGAGGTAACACATTAAGAATATATAATTGAATACAAGCAAGAAACCACTCCCAGTTTTCACTGTTCTCGACCTCCACAACCTCGAAAGCCAAAGGAAATAAGCTACCATCTACATCTACTCCTGTAGCAACAAGCAATACACCTTTGTATTTACCATATAAGTGTGTGCCATCAATGCTAAGAAACGGCCGACAAAATTTAAATCCCTCGATCGAAGGACCAAATGCCCAAAATACGCAGGTAAATTGCTGAACTCCTGGATGGATCTCTTTGGTTATAAGTTTATATTCAGTTCCGGGATTGCTTATTTTGATCGCATCAATATATTGAGGAAGTGTCACGTAAGACTTCTCCCAATCACCAAATATTTTTGTCATTGCGATTCTCCTTGCATTCCATGCTTTACTATATGATATTTCAATGAACCTCGTATCTAGCACTCTATCAATTATCTGACCGGGATTTAGATCAAGCTTCTTCTTTAACTTTGGCATAATCAACCGCGCTACATAAGAGGCAGATGCACCACTATGATCTTGCTCCAAGATCGGATTGCTACATGTGTGAACACCGCAGTATGCTGTGATTTTAAAACACCAATTATGTTTCTTTCCGGGAAATGAATATAATTTCCAAGGACATGTGTAATCAGCTTCATTTCCCTCCGCCTGACCTTTTCTTTCTGTATTCATAAAATAAATTGCATCGAAACTTGTGCGATTGCTTTTAACTTGCTTGAATTTGACATTCTTTTGATAGAGTAATCACGAATAGCATTAACCAATTGGTCGTTAGTCTCGAATAAATCTCCAACTTTAAAAGTGAAGTCCTCATCTCTTCCACCATTTAAACTTTGGCCGATGCCAACATTTTGTACTGTGGAAGAATGAATCCACTCATCATCTTCAAACTCGTCGAGGTGACTCTTCGTACTCAACATATTCATTATTAACGTAAGCCTAGTCAGGCCATCCCGGGTTCTCTTCAACATCTTCAATCACAAATTGCATGCTATCAATTGGTGTACTATCTTGTTCAACGTAAGCCTAGTCAGGCCATCCCGGGTTCTCTTCAACATCTTCAATCACGAATTGCATGCTATCAATTGGTGCACAATCTTGTTCTTCACCTTCGAAGTCATTACTTCTTTCATCCTCTTCAATCGCCGCCCCTCTTAACGGCCTCATTTTTTGATAAGGGGCTTCATTGTTCATGAAACTTGACGTTCCCCAAATGAAGGTGCACTTAGGTATTGAAATTGAGTTCGTTCCATTTCACTCGAAGATGAAAGAAAACCGTCAGACTCAACTCCCAAGTCTAACATGCGTGAGAACTCTCCTGGAGGTTTAAACATTTGGCCCGAACTAAATGGAAAAATTTTCAATAAATAATTCTACCATTGGTTGCATCTTGCTCAAATTAAACATAATACTCATATGATGATCGTTTGAGATCTCAATTGCGAACGTTCTGTCAAAAGTTATGGGCCAATTGCATATTACTTTCAGTCGGTACTCTTGTGGATCAATTTCAGTAACTCGGTGTAATTCCTTAATCAAGTCATAGTAACTACATGATTTCGAGATCATTAACGGTATCGTTAACCCTCAACGTACATTGGCATATTATTCATTCCGTAGTTAAATTTCCCACCGTAAGAATAAGCAATAAAAATCATATTGTTCAACCTCTGAAAAAAATTTAGATCATATCATTTAAATGCAAAAACTTTTAAAAAATATTGCCAGGCCTTTGAATAAGAGAGGAAAACCCTAGATGCAAACAATCTCATAATCCATATATACAACGCAACAATCTCATAATCATATAACTCTAATTTTAATCAAAAATCCTATAAATAAATGAAAACCCTAAACCCCAATATGAGCATTCTATGCCCTAAATTTCAATTTCAATTAAAGCATACTACACACAAAGACTGACAATCACCACAAAGATATCTAATTGATATTAAATTTCAAACCCTAGATTTTGATGAAAACCCTAGATTTAAATGTTAAAGAAGAGAGAAAAACCCTAGATTTTTAAATGTTTAAGAAGAGGGAAGGAAGAGAAATTACTCTAGAGATCTTTTGCAAACTTTCTTGTCGAATTTCAGCATAAAAAATGAGTTGTGGGACTCGGGTAGGTGTAGGAGAAAGAGAGGATCAGAGGTAGAGAGAGAGAGAGAGAGAGAGAAAGAAACGATAACCGAAGGAAAAGGGGGTCAGGTGGGTATATATATGTGGGCGAGCCCACCACAAATAGTCGGGGTTGGGAACTCCGACTATTTGGTAGAGAGATTTCTAAGCGAGAAGTGGAAATTGGGGCTCTCTGCCAAATTATCGGGGTTGCCAACCCCGATAATTTTGGTTGGGGTTGACAAACATGACAACTTAAGTCCTCTAAGTTGGGGTTGGTAATCCCACGCGATTAGAAGTGGCTTCGATTGGTCGGGGTTGCCAACCCCGACTAATTAGGACTTCGCTTTTTTTTAAAATGATCCAGTTTCTGGCCATGATGCTGACATGGCCAAAACTGTGCCGATTTCAATAAATAAAATGCTAATGAGTCGTTTTTTGTGAATAAAGTTGGGAATAGATCTGTTTTGAAAATTTCTCCTTTTCTACATGGTTCCCTACTCTAATTTTGTGAAACAAACAATAGATTCAGTTGGAAACTCATTTCCGCCCTTATTTTATGAGTGAATCAAACATGAGACTAGCTTTTTCAGGAAATCTTAGGAAACTCATAAAAAGGAGTTTTTTTATTGAAACTATATTTCCCACAATTGTGGGAAAACTGTTAGAAACAGGGCAAATCAAGAGAAAGGTGCAATTTTATTCATTAGTATTGGGGTCTATATATACAAGAGGAGTGGTCTCATTCTTCTACTCTATCCGATGTGGGACTAAACAAAAGGGGTCTATTCCTATCTAACATAAAGAAATAACTCTCAACACTCCTCCTCAAGATGGGCGAAAGATATCTATTAAGCCCATCTTGTCACACCCTCTAGCTAGGTCTACTAAGCTAAGTCCTTTAGTCAAGCAGTCTGCAGCGTGATCCTAAGTTGGAACATGGCCTAACTCCAGTAGCTCACTGTTCAGCTTCTCTTTGATGAAGAACCTGTCAATCTCGATGTGCTTGGTTACGTCATCTTTGCTTGGGTTGTTGGCACATCGATAGCTGACTTGTTGTCGCACCACAATCTAATCTTGGCCCATTGATCTAGCTTTAGCTCCACCAGCATGCTTTTCAGCCACATCAACTCCGCAACCCCCACGGCCATTGCTTTGTACTCTGCTTCAGCTGTTAATCTTGCCATCACAGATTGCTTCTTGCTTTTCCAAGAGACTAAGTTGCCTCCTACAAATATGCAGTACCCTGAGGTAGACCTCCTATCGTAGAACGTAAAAAATTGCGAAGGCGGCCAATATCCATGAAACACTATCAATGAAGGTTACAAGTGACTCTCCGACAACAAAGGAGAATCGAGAAGCTAATGTCTCAGTACAAGGATTACAAGTTGACAATCCTTGTGAAAAGAGATCACAAGTATTGATCTCTTCAAGGCAAAATCGAGGCTCACCCCGCGTTTCAATTCAAAATGCGGAGCACATGGCCCGCGTTTCAATTCAAAATGCGGAGCACATGGCCCGCTCAAGCCCAAAATACGGAGCACATGGCCCGCGTTTCAATTCAAAATGCGGAGCACATGGCCCGCTCAAGCCCAAAATACGGAGCACATGGCCCGCTCAAGCCCAAAATACGGAGCACATGGCCAGCGTTGAAGCTCAAAGCGAGCCTCTAGCCAGCGTCCTATTTAAAATATAGACGCTGAGGTCCATCCCCGCTCCTCGCACTAAAAGCAGACGCGAGGCTTGCTCGAGCGAGCCGGCGTTTTGACTCATTCAAACATGAGTTGAACGGTTCCTAAACCGTTTGAGAGATTTAAGGGGGGTGGTTACACCCCACTAAACCCCCCATTATAGAGCAATTCAAGGGGGCGGTTACACCCCTTTAATCCCTATAAATGGAGGGTTTTCACAGCCAAATGGGGGCTGGTTGAAAGGTTTTGGCCGGAGAACTAAAAAAATGAGAGAACAGTTTCTTCTGCGCAGCTGTGATCGGCATGACGATCGGACCTTCATACGTGGTCTGATCGGCGTGAAACTTGGAGGAAATCCTCAACACTCGTCGTTCCTAATTCTGAACGGTGGAGATTGATTTCTACTGGTTGGATTGGGAGATATCGAGGTTTTACCGAAGCCAATTGTGCAGAGAACGGTTTCTTCTGCGCAGCTGTGATCGACGTGACGATCGGACCTTCATCCGTGGTCTGATCGGAGTGAAACTTGGAGGGAAGTCTCAACACTCGTCGTTCCTAATTCTGAACGGTGGAGATTGATTTCTACCGGTCAGATTTAGAGATATTGAGGTTTGATCAAAGATCTGCGTCTCTTTTAAAGAAAGGATCAAACCTCCTTTGCTGGCATCAACTCTCCTAAAGAGTTCAACTCGATTACAGTTTTCAAACTTGCACGGCAAGTTCTTCTCCGCCATTCTTGGCTAAAAGGATTACTAATCCTTTTCTAAAATCAACTCTATCAAAGAGTTCTTAACTCGGCCAGAGTTCTAAACTTGCTCCTGCGAGTTATTTTTCAACCTCGTCCCACGAGTCAAGACGGTCGGATCATCAACGGGATACAAGATTCAAGCTCCTATCGCCACCGTGAAGAACCCAGTTTTAAATAAAAGGAAGGATCTCCGTTGACCCTTCCTTCTTTTGTAAATCGGGCAACCGATCGAGGAATTCGTGATTTCTTTTTATCTAAGTCAGTTAGAGAGAGAGATTGCATTCGAGAGATTGTATTCATTATTCTTCAAATAGAATAGATCAATTTTATATTTTCTCAAATTTTCCTCGCGAACAAAAGATGGCGACTCCGCTGGGGACAATCTCTTTCACCGATGAAGAGGTGGTGGCGCAGTCCGACGTCGAGCTCATTGGGATGACTATTGAAACTCTGACCGTAGAGGTCGATCAAGCCAAGTTCGAGGAGGCACTCTCCTCCGGATCCCTTAGCCCCAAGGCCATGCGCAAGATCCACAAAGCCTCTAAGGCGACCAAAGTCCCTTCGGTTGCCGTGGCTAACCTGATCAGTAAAGATGGTGATGTCACTGCAAAAGCCTCAAATCAGGCAAAAAGGAGCGCTGCTCGCCGAAGAACATAGCCCCGAGATGGCCAATCGACCAACCAACGCGAACTTCGCGTTTGTGAGCCGAAACGCGATCTTGAGCTTCGGGTTTCTTTTACAGAATGCAAGCCTCGCGTTTATGTGCCTGAACACGAACCTCGCGTCCCCATTATAAAACGCGGGTCACAAGCCCGCGTTCAAATGTTCAAACGCGGACCTCGCGTTCAGCAGGGGGTTGTATGCGATCCTCGCGTCCCCACTCTAAAACGCGGGTCTCAACCTCGCGTCCAAGCAGTCAAACGCGAGCCTAGCGTTCCCAATCTAAAACGCGGGTCTGAACCTCGCGTTCAAGTGCTCAAACACGATCTTCGCGTTCCAAGTGCCAAATTATCGGCATATCGACGTTGCTCACATGCGGCCAAGCCGTCGGCGTTTAACCGATTGACAAATATCATTTGGTCCACCGAACGACGGCGTTCTCACAGGAAGGAGACTTCAGAGGTCGAATATCTTAGAGTCACTTCTAACATGATCGGAGTAGGCAGACCATCAATCTCTAGCTCCAATGAGCCAGAGGCAAATCGGTCCCCCGGCTTGAAAGAGGCTTTGAATGACTCCGACGGAGTTTACCGACATACTCGGACTCGAACAGGGGTCATATCCCCCGTCAACTATCAAAAGTTAGCTAAAGGAATTGAGTCTGATGATGAGCATTCAGCCATCGCAGAATCTCAATCCTCTAGTTCTTTTGTGGAGCATGTAAGCGCTGTCTACACGACGGAGAATGCTGAAGATTTTAAGAAGATGCTCGAAGAGCATCAGGCTAGGATGCAAGAAGCCCTGCGATCACAACAAGAGTCCATCGATCAACTTCGAGATATGATAAACCAACTTATTGCAGATAGGGATCAAGTTCACATGTTCGGCTCAACACCTCAGCCGGAATCATCACGGAGGAAGAGTCAATCCCCAAAACGAAAAGAAAAAGTGAATGAAGCTCCCGATCAAGAAGCCCATCACGTACAATCCTTCTCTAAAGAAGGAAGAGAGGCCGAAAACGAGCAAAGTCCTCAATCAGCAAAAATGCAAGAACTGGAAGCCCGCCTCAATGCCATGGCTAATAGGTGCGAGCTCCAAGATCAGGGGGTTGTCAGTTCGTATCCTGCAGAATGGGATACGGTTCCTTATCCTCCAAAATTCAAAATCCCGACGCTACAAGCTTTCGTGACGGGATCACCGAACCAACACATCTACCATTTTAGGTCCTGGTGGGAATGTGATGGCAAACGATGCCATAGCAGCTCGTTTGTTCATTGGCACCCTCAAGGGGGTTGCCTTTGAATGGTTCATGAAACTGCCTGCAGGATGTATCCAGAAATGGGCAGATTTAGAGAGACTCTTCCTGTCACGATTCTTTGAAGATGACACGGAAATCATCGCCACTTCTCTCCTTGCCATTAAGCAAAAGGAGGGAGAGCCTATCAAAGTCTTAGTCGAGCGGTTCGAAGCATGGCTCTTCGATGCTCAACAGTATGACACAGCCGCTCGATTGACACCTGTCGGCACAATTTACAAACCAATCTCCTAGCTCGAATGGGGGTTGCAAAATGTCATTCCTCGAAACAACTAGTCACCTGTATTAACAGTCAAGCAATTATTGCTAGGATTGAAGTCAAGAAGAGGAGATCGTTCAAAACTCGGCTATTGATGACCCGGCTCTAAATCGCGAGGCCGAAGACTCGGTTAGTATCAACCTAGGATAATTACAGACGTCGTCGATTTTGCCAAAAGACGTCATGTATCCCAAAGACTGGGGGTTGATTATTTATTATTTTCCAAGTAGAATAATAAATTCCAAACATTGTCAAGTTAACAAAATACTTTTGATAATGTAAGCACTTCAACGTGCAGCAACACCACCAAAATCAACTTATCAATCCTCTCCAATAGGATGATAAGTCTACAAAGTTGCTCAAATCGTAACACAATCCCGTCAGGTTAACAATGCACCTCTGACAATCAACTTATCAATCCTCTCCAATAGGATGATAAGTCCACAAAGTTGCTCACATCGCAACGCAATCCCCACAAAGTTAAGATTAGCTCGTCTCGTTATTAGCAAGGCGACCTCTTCGACAATCAACTTATCGACTCTCTTCAATAGGCGATAAGTCCTCAAAGTTGTTCGATCGCAATGTATCCTTGTCATGTTAACCTAACACCTCTGACAATTACCTTATCGACTCCCTTCAATAGGCGATAGGTTCTCAAGGTTGTTATTAATAACACCACAATCCACGCCTCAGCGTGTGGGAATTTATCCGAATCCTAAGTAGGGGTAAGTCAGCGCCTAACACCGCGTTGCGGTTAGTCTTTTACCGATCGCGAAGACACGAATTCAAATCGGGAATTTTATCTCAAAACCTAAAGGAGATAAGCACGCATCTAATACATGCACCGTAGTCTATTCCCGTGAGAAAGACGGCTTCACGATTCAACATCGTAGCATTAAGCCTAAAAGAGTTTTATTCTTTTAGCACAGCGTCACATCGCGAGCAGTTTAGATAATGCATGCTAGCCGATTCAAGCGGTGTCGGTAAAGGCTCATCAAGTCCGTTGGTGGTGGGGTTAGCCAATAACCCTAAAGTCAGCGCTAACAGCGTTGCGGTTAGTCTCTTGCGGTAAAAGGCGATAAAGTCATTATTCAACATCGTAGCACAGCGTCACATGCGGCGAACTCCTCTAACATCAACTTATCGACACTCTTCAATAAGGCGATAAGTTCTCAAAGTTGTTCAAATCATAACTAAATAGCGACAAACAACTTATCAATCCTCATCAATAGGATGATAAGTCCTCAAATTTGCTTAAATCGCAATCAACTTATCAATCCTCATCAGCGGGATGATAGGTCCTCAAAGTTGCTCCGATCATAGCGTATCTTCATCAAGTCAACACTATACCTCGATGATATAATCAACTTATCAATCCTCTCCACAGATAAGTTCCTCAAAATTGTTCAAATCACAACTAAACCCGTCAATCAACTCATCATTCCTTTCCAATAGAATGATAGATCCACAAAGTTGTTCAAATTACAACACAATCCTATCAAAATCGTACACATCCTCGTGAGTTTGATAACCAACTATCAATCCTCCTCAATAGGATGATAAGTCCACAAAGTTGCTCACATCGCAATACAATCTTGTCATGTTAACCTCACACCTCTGACAGTCAACTTATCAATCCTCCTCAATAGGATGATAGGTCCCCAAAGCCTTGTTCACAACACAAGCCTAAAGCCTTGTTCACATCGCAAGCCTCAAAAGCCTTGTTCACAACACAAGCCTAAAGCCTTGTTCACACCGCAAGCCCCAAGCCTTATTAACACCACAAGCCCGAAGCCTTGTTCAAACCACAAGCCCAAAGCCTTGTTCACACCACAAGCCGTGTAAGCCTTGTTCACATCACAAGCCTTAAACCTTGTTCAAATCACAGGTTTTATATTTTGTCCCCCGACAAAACCTAAACTTATCGACCCTCATCAATAGAGCGATAGGTCCTCAAAATCTTGTTCAAACCATAAGTACCCAATTTTATCAAGTTAACTCCACACCTCTGATAAAATCAACTTATCGACTCTCTTCAATAGAGCGATAGGTCCTCAAAATCTTGTTCAAACCATAAGTACCCAATTTTATCAAGTTAACTCCCCACCTCTGATAAAATCAACTTATCGACTCTCTTCAATAGAGCGATAGGTCCTCAAAATATTATTCAAACCACAAGTACCCAACTTTATCAAGTTAACTCCACACCTCTGATAAAATCAACTTATCGACTCTCTTCAATAGGCGATAAGTCCTCAAAATCATCATCAAGTTAAAAATTTCACCTCTGATGATAAAATCAATTTATCAACTCTTTGTAATAGAGTGATAAGTCCCCAAAAGCTTGTTCAAATAACAAGTATAAAAGGCATGCCAAGTTAACACTATACTTTTGGCACCTTGAAGAAAAGTCTAAAAGACTTAGTTGGAAATGTGGGGTTCATCCCCGCGTTTTACTCATAAAACGCGAAGGATCACCCTTGCGTTTCAACACAAAACGTGAGAGTCGCTACCGCTTTTAAACACGTAACGCCGCATGGCCCGTTTCAACCTCAAATCGCGAGAATCGGTCTCCCGTAGCAAAGTTCAAGACGCTACGGCCACCCCGATTTCAAAAAGTAAAACGCCGAGTTCACCCATGCAAGACTAATGATTAGCGTGGACAAAAGCGAACACAATTTCTTTGAAGGCGGAATGAGGAGCAATACCTTCTCGTGATCAAGCAAAGAAGATATCCAAAGTATTCAAAGCTCGCCCCACCAACCGCGAACTTTCAAAAACTTTGAGGGGGTTCTCAGAGGGTCAGAAAAATTATCAAGACGCCCAATATCCGCTAAACACTATCAATGAAGGTTACAAGGCGGCGACTCTCCGCGACAACAAAGGAGAATCGGTTAATGTCTCCAGAGTACAAGAATTACAAGTTGACAATCCTTGTGAAAAGAGATCACAAGTATTGATCTCTTCAAGGCAAAATGCGAGGCTCACCCCGCTTTCAATTCAAAATGCGGAGCACATGGCCAGCGTTTCAATTCAAAATGCGGAGCACATGGCCCGCTTCAATTCAAAATGCGGAGCACATGGCCCGCTTCAATTCAAAATGCGGAGCACATGGCCCGCTTCAATTCAAAATGCGGAGCACATGGCCCGCTGCTCAAGCCTAAACGCTGAGCACATGGCCCGCTCAAGCTCAAAACGCTGAAGCCTCTAGCCCCGTCCTAGTTAAAATATAGACGCTGAGGTCCATCCCCGCTCCTCGCACTAAAAGCACGCCAGGCTTGCTCCGTAACGCGAAGCCGCTTTGACTCATTCAAACATGAGTTGAACGGTTCCTAAACCGTTTGAGAGATTTAAGGGGGGTGGTTACACCCCACTAAACCCCCCATTATGGAGCAATTCAAGGGGGCAGTTACACCCCTTTAATCCCTATAAATGGAGGGTTTTCACAGCCAAATGGGGGCTGGTTGAAAGGTTTTGGCCGGAGAACTAAAAAAAGGAGAGAACAGTTTCTTCTGCGCAGCTGTGATCGGCATGACGATCGGACCTTCATCCGTGGTCTGATCGGCGTGAAACTTGGAGGAAAGCCTCAACACTCGTCGTTCCTAATTCTGAACGGTGGAGATTGATTTCTACTGGTTGGATTAGGAGATATCGAGGTTTTACCGAAGCCAATTGTGCAGAGAACGGTTTCTTCTGCGCAGCTGTGATCGACGTGACGATCGGACCTTCATCCGTGGTCTGATCGGAGTGAAACTTGGAGGGCAGTCTCAACACTCGTCGTTCCTAATTCTGAACGGTGGAGATTGATTTCTACCGGTCGGATTTAGAGATATTAAGGTTTGATCAAAGATCTGCGTCTCTTTTAAAGAAAGGATCAAACCTCCTTTGCTGGCATCAACTCTCCTAAAGAGTTCAACTCGATTACAGTTTTCAAACTTGCACGGCAAGTTCTTCTCCGCCATTCTTGGCTAAAATAATTACTAATCCTTTTCTAAAATCAACTCTATCAAAGAGTTCTTAACTCGGCCAGAGTTCTAAACTTGCTCCTGCGAGTTATTTTTCAATCTCGTCCCATGAGTCAAGACGGTCGGATCGTCAACGGGATACAAGATTCAAGCTCCTATCGCCACCGTGAAGAACCCAGTTTTAAATAAAAGGAAGGATCTCCGTTGACCCTTTCTTCTTTTGTAAATCGGGCAACCGATCGAGGAATTCGTGATTTCTTTTTATCTAAGTCAGTTAGAGAGAGAGATTGCATTCGAGAGATTGTATTCATTATTCTTCAAATAGAATAGATCAATTTTACATTTTCTCAAATTTTCCTCGCGAACACTATCATCTCCGCAGCTAGCCCAATCTGAGTCACAGTAGCCCTCAATGTTCACATGGTCACTCCTCACGAATATCGACCCTTTGCGGGGGCACCTTGAATGCCGGGGATCGATATCTTGTATCCATATGACCCTTCCTCGGGTCATGCATGTAGCGGCTCACCACGCTCACCGCAAATGAAATATCTAGACATGTGTGACTCAGATAGATCAACCTACCAACCAGCCTTTGATATCTCTCACGATCAACTGGTTCTCCTGCCTCAGCAATCAGCTTGAACCTCTGATTGATCGGTGTAGTAGCAGGTTTGCACCCCAACATTCCTGTCTCTGTAAGAAGATCCAGTGCATACTTCCTCTGGGAGAACAATCCCCTCCGCTCCATGAGCTATCTCTATTCCAAGAAAGTATCGAAGCTGACCCAGATCCTTCACTTCAAATTCTTTGCTCAATCTCACCTTGAGCTGGGCAATCTCTTTCTCATCATCCCCTGTGATGATCATGTCATCTACATACACTACAAGCATAGTGATGTAACCCCCACTTCTTCGAAAGAACACAGTATGGTCGGCATTGATCTGCTTGTATCCCATACCAATCATAGCCCTCCTGAACCTGTCGAACCATGCTCGAAGACCGCTTTAGCCCATACAGACTTCTTCAAGCAGACTTTACCCACTGCCCTATGCTAAATCTGGTGGTATCTCTATATACACCTCCTCCACTAGATCCCCATGAAGAAATGTATTCTTCACGCCTAGTTGGTGTAGTTTCCATCCACTATTTGTCATGAGAGATCGTCCTAACAGTGCTCATCTTCGCCACCGGTGCAAAAGTCTCATCGTAGTCAATGCCGTGATATTTGGCTGTACCTTTGCCACCGTGTGCCTTGTAACGCTCAACCTGTCCTTCAATTTTACTTCACAAGAACACCCATTTGCATCCCACTGCTCTTTTCTGGCGGCGGTGTCACCAACTCCCGTGTGGTTCTTTTCGAGCCCCGGCTCCTCGTGCATGGTCAGCCTTCCACTTTGGATCCTTCTTAGCACCGCCAGCTTGTTAGGTATATTAACGTAATCTAATGATGCAATGAATGCTCCATGTGAAGGGATATGTTAGAATAGGAAATAAATTGAGCAAGATCCCAACCATATTCGCAAGAGGATTACCCGCGACATCGCGAGTAGTCCTCCCATGCATTAATCGGTAAGTGAGGGTGCAAGAGAAGGAATGATATCACGAAGTGGAGGATAGTGTAGGTTTCTCAAGAGTTGGAGCAGAAGGGACGAGGATCGGGCACCGCACAGAGGCACCTCTCTCACATCAGTAGGCACTTCGACCGCTTCCCTCCTTCAGATGTACGAACTCCCTCGAAGCCGTAGGCAACTCCTCCGAGCCGTAAGCTTAGCACCCATTGTCTCCTCCTTCTCCCCTTCATCTTCATCCTCCTGCTCCTCTGAGTAAGGGACCAAAATTGGGATTGACCCCCTTGAGCTCTCACCATTCTTCCCCTCTCGCCTCATACCTCTAGTATCGGGCGAGTCTCCAAAGGGTGAAGTTATCCCCAATGTGTAGTATGGCTCGAGCTCTCGAAACCGCACATCCATACTGACAAACAGCTTTTTTTCCACTGGGCTCCAACAGACATACCCTTTCTGTGTGCCAGAGTATCCCACGAACATACACTTCACAGCCCTGGGGTCCAGTTTCCTAACAGATGGTCTATTATCCTTCACAAAATACACACAGCCAAACACCTTCAATTGTAGGGTCTCCCCGTTGTCTCTCTTCAGTGTCTCACGCGGAGATTTCTATTTCAATACACTCGAAGGCATCCTATTGATTAAGTGAGCAGCTGTCAAAACTGTTTGTCCCCATAACGTTTTTGGGACATTCATTGCCATCATCATACTCCTAGCAACTTCTAGGAGATGTCTATTCTTCCTCTCTGCTACCCCATTCTGAGCTGGAGTGTATGTGCATGTAGTCTGGTGTTGTATCCCTTGGTGACGGATACTCCCCAAATATTACGTTGATGTACTCGTCCCATTATCCGACCTCAACACCTTTACCCTTTGCACCATCACAGTCTGAATGTGCCTATGAAAGTCTTTGAAATAACCAACTACATCATTCTTATTTTTATCGTACACCCAAGTGATTCTAGAAAAACAATCAATAAATGTAACAAAATACTTGCATCCACTTATAGAATTTATTGGACAAGGTCCCCATACGCCGAATGTATCACCTCAAAACTACAGAACTCCTATTACCCGAACTAACATAAGAGCTTCTAGTAAGCTTCCCAAACTCACAAGCATCTGCTTGAACCTTACGTTGATTTGCTTTACGAAATAAGGTTGGATACATTTTACCCGAATACTAAATGAAGGATGTCCAATCCGTTTATGATGTAGCATCAACTCATCCTCTGCGCACACCTCGGTTCCTCTTGCTCCGTCCTCTCAACCATAGATGTATTGTGAGTCAATCCCTTCGGTCCAGGTAACCTGACCCTTCGCCATGTGCAGGTCCAAGTCTTAGCCTGTCCCCTTCTCACGAAAGATCACCTTAGAAATATCGAAGAAACAACACATTTCAGTTGAAGGATAATGGCACTAATGGATAACAAAGCTAACAGAAATGAAGGAGCATGCAAAATATTAGATAGTGTTACGGAACTGTACAATTAGGTGCCCTTACCGACCCGCGACTGTCTTTGTACCATCATAATCTGGATACCCTCGGCTCGCGGTGAGTATAAGATGAGAACTCAGCATTGCCGATTACATGTCTGGATGCTCGAATCCATTATCGGTCTGTGGATCTAGTGGCGACCATAGATGCAAGGGCATGTGTGTCGTTCATACCTTTATTTGGGTGTCGCGAAGGCGTGGCGGCATAGTCTCCTCGAGTAGATGCACCCTCGGACCGTCGTCACGCTTTCACGTTTCCTTCGATAGCCAAAGCTTCGATCCTCCTCGGTAAAAGTCATCTTAGCTTCTTCCTCCTCCCCTGCGCCCCGCCGGATTCGCCCGATGGCCTCCTCTTCCACCTCGCCCGGCCTCCCGCGGCCCGCGGCCCGCGACCTCCGACTTTGTCCGCGTCCACCTCGGTTCCTCTCATTGGATGGCTTAGAGCACATGCGCCTCGGATGCCCTACCTCTCAGCGGTTAAAGCCTGCCTAGTCTCCCCTCGAATCGGTGTTACGGGTTTGAGACCACCGATCTTGACTTCTCCCCGAAGTCCACTGTCGGCCACAGCAGCGATCACGGCTCTCTTCTGTATCATGAGTGAGGCTGCCTCCTCGAGAGATGGAATCTTCATCACGGGCTAGTAGCATTGCCGTCCTCTACTCAAATGATGGAGCCAAGCTCTGAGGAATAGCATGGTCCTCTTACGCAAGAGGCCTGCAGCTTCTTGCACTCGTGGTCCTTGCAACTTGCTAGGGCGAAGTGATCGTGATCGACCACAAGCGCTCGGTTTAGTGGCATACTCTTGTCCAGTCCTCTCTCTACGGGTAGTCTTTGATCTCCTTTTCGATGCGGAATACCCTCGGGTTATTCCCCACCCCATCGTGGAGTCCTTCTCGGCTTCTCCCGGACATCCGCACCTTCCTAAGGCCATCTATCGTGGCGCAATTGGTGGACTACAATTGAAGCGGATATACACCAACATATGAGTGGACTTCCACTCATCTCTTCTGAAGCCCTCAGTGGTTCAGTCTTCTCTCCGTCGGATATCCCTCGGGTTCCTCCTGTAAGGGTATATCTCACCGTAGCGACCAACTTCGGATATGTCGGCCCTTTGAGCTTCACGCCGATAGGTGGAAGCCCCACCTTCTTAGGCGGTGGCTTTGTTGAGCCCTCTCCGTGTCATCCTCATGAATTGCATCATAGTTGAAACATCCTCGGGTTTAACTTCTTGATGAGTTCAGCCATCGGGTTTGTCTTGGGTCTCCATCGATCTAATTTGTTTCGGTTCCCTCACACCAATCCCACAAATCTAGATCCCACACCCGGCCTTCAACTTTCCTCGTCTCCAAACATCACCCTCTTCTCATCATCCACCTTGCCCCCCCGTTCATCTCATCTTCTCAACACGAGGGGGGGCTACACGATCAAGGGGATTATTTCACGAAGGAAATAATCGTCAAAGTGAATGAAATCAACCAAGCGAAATCACCACTCTTCTCAGGATGATTATCACATTTTAATTACAAATTTATACCCTCATTACATATTTTATATGAATAAAGATATTACTAATAACTATTTTTATCTTAATTTGCAGGCTAATGGAGTATTATTGAATAAGAGCCCAAATGAAGATTATTTCAAGCCCAAAAGATCTCTAATGAAGCCCAGAATGCCTAAATCCAAAGCCCATGACTAAGTTTAGAAGTAAAATCTCAACACACATCACTTTCTTGGTCAGAATTATTAATAACTTGGCTTACAATTGAGAATCAAATCAAATATGGAAACAAATAAAGTCAAATTCGTGCTCAGGATGGTCAACCGCAAAGAAAAGACGATATCTCTCAATCCGGGAAGCAGAATTCAACATATTATATATGAAAATCGCCTATCTCGACGAGACGGAGCCATCCAAATTACTAGATTCTCAAAATTTCATCAGTAGCAGCATGTTATGATAGAAATCCGAATTTAAGTGATATATATTCAATTATTTGAATGCCAAGTTAAATTCTAAGAAGCCCAAGAGCATTTAAGAGAATCCCAAGAGTCTTAAAGGAATTAAATACAAAAGAAATAAAGCCCACAAAGCCCGTCTCTCAAGGATTAAATCAATTGTCTAGATTATTTGGAGAGATCCTATGGATATGAGGGTTGTTTAGGGGCTAACCTAAATCCTATGGTTGTGAGTGTTACTTGGGGGCCAAGGCAAATCCAAAGGTTGTGAGAGATTCTTGTTATCTATAAATAGAGGGTAGAGTGAGGGCTTGAGATTGTGAAATATTTTGTAAAACTCTATTTGGAGAGGAGGTTACTCTTAATTGAGAAGACCTTCTAAAATTATAACTTTTGTTACACAATAAATAAAATTTTTCACCCTTCAATTTCCTTTCTCTTCTCTTTGTCCAAGGACCAAAAGGAGGATGAAGATGAATTAGGAATTGTGGGTTTCTCTTTATTTTCTTTTCTCTTCTTTATTTTCTTTTTTGTAGAATAGATTTACTTTCATGCAATTTACTTTATTGCAATTTACTTTCATGCAATTTAATTCTATGCAATTTACTTTCATGTCTTGTCTATAATTCATAGATTAGATTTACTTTCATTGCAATCTTCTTTTCTTTTTTTTTCTTTATTTCTTGCTCTTTTTCATTCTTGTAATTATGTTTATTTTTCCTCCTCCCTCTCTTGATTTCTTTTATTTTTCTAAGATGTGGAACTAAACCTCTTGTGGGGATCTAGTTTTGCATGAAACTAGTCTAATTTCTCTCTTATATTTGTGAATCACTCTCTAATGCTTAAAATGATCATGTTTAGGATAACTAACTAGAGAACTAATCGGTAGAAGAAGAATTTGATAGTCTATACTTTCCTTAAGTGGTTTGATAGGTTATGCTTATGAATTCTAGGATTACTATCTTGTTGTTATTCTCCTCATGAGTATTGATTTCATTTAGGTGATAATTTGATAGGTTATGCTTTCCTTAAGTGGTTTGATAGTCTATGCTTAATAAATCTAAATTGAAATGTGATAAAAAGAGAATGGTTCATATCTTATAAGTAAGATTGGCTAGTGGATTCAATTCTAGATTCCTTCATATCTCTAATTGAATCCTTCATCTTTTGCTTTATTGATTTTATTTTCTTGATCTTGATTTCACTTCCTTTTTACCTCTCACACTCTCTCATTCTCATTTTGGTTTATTTACATACATCCATTTTCATTCTCTAATCTCCTCAATCTCACTTTCATTTTGCTTTTATTTACACTTTGTCACAATCACACTCTTAATCTCTCCACAACACATTTTCTTCCTCATTTTTCTTTTATTTAGCATAATCCACAATCCACTCTCTAATCTTTTCATGACCACTTTCACCATGTACTTAAACTCCTAATTGTCTTGCGCATAATTTGAGAACCAAAACTTGAACATAATCTTACAAACGCCTTCCTCGTGGGATCGATAATCTTTTATACTATAACTTGATAAGTTGTATACTTGCAACTTAGGAGGTAATCATTTATTTTCCATCAAGTTTTTGGCGCCGTTACCGGGGAAGGTGCTTTTTAGTAGGATTTTGATTAACTTTGGTTCCTTAACTTGTGTGTTTTTCTTTTGTGAAGGAATTTGGAACTTGAAGATTAAGAGTTGAAGAATCAAGATTGAAGATTTGCCTCCAACGAGGCTTTGGATAGCGATTGCGTGGGTAACTCTTCTTTCTAGTATTCTCAATTCCACCCTTTAGATAGTTCATTCACATTAGAGACAATTAGGATAAAAAAAATAATAAAAAATTAAAAAAAAAGATTTTACCTTTGTCAATCTCTAATAAACTTCATTTCTTTGATTGTCGACCATAATAAAAAATAAAAAGATTTTTATTTTTGCATCCTTTTTAGTTGCTTTTAATTTCTAGGGTTGCATTTCATATAATAGTAGAAATTCACCAAAGTGATTTGAGTATCTTGATTTGGCACTCACTTGAAAATATTCTTAAGGGCAAAACCCATTAATCAAGATAAGGTGAGGGATATCATCACCCTTTCCTTAGCCCAAAAATCACTAATTCCTCACTACACATACCCAAGCCTCTTAAAACTAATTAGACGTTGACCCCTAAGGATTCGAGCTCATTAAGGAACAAGAAATCCTTAAGTGAACCGGTCCAAGTTTATTTGGATTAATTGGTGTCTAAGGCAAGGTTTAGGGGTTGCGTAAGGCGCTCCGCAAGGAAAGAGGTACTTAATTGATCTTTGATCACCCTCTAGTACTATCCTTACCTGGCTAATTACCTAAGTAAACTTTGATCTTTTCATTAAGGGAATTTTTGGTTAGGAGCTGGTCTAAGTCAAGTTTAGGCTTAACCCTAGAGTTAGGGTGATTGAAAAGTGATTGCCTTGATTTGCTTTTATTTAGTTTTCCTTTTTTTTTCTCATCATCTTCTTGACTTTTTCTCTTTCCCTTTTTCTTTAAAAAATTTTTTTTTTTGGTGTATGCAAGCTTGGGTTAGGGATAGTACTAATCGTTTAATCCGTGTTGATTCATCTTTTGAAACATTTGAAGAAATGACCAACCCTAATCCACCCGTTCTTCAAGATATATGTTACCCAACTAGGAATGCAATCCCTTCGTGCATTAAGCTCCCCGATGCAAATGGAACCAATTTTGAACTTCGACCGCATTTCATAAACATGTTTCCCAAATTCTTAGGAGTCGAAACCGAAGATGCATACATCTTTAACTCCGAATTTGAAGAAGTTTGCCTCATGATTAAGATGAGGGACTTATCCGAGGATGCGATCAAGCTTCGATTTTGTAACACCCGTGAATTTTCGATACGTATTTTTCTAATATTTTGATGCATTATTTTTCTAGTATTATTTTCCTAATATTTTTCGATCATTATCTTCTAACATTGCTCTTCTAATATTAAATATTACTTTCGGTATTTGAATGTTAAATATTATTTTCTAGTGTTTAAATATTAAATATTATTTCTAAAGGTATTATTAATATTTTCTCAAATTTTCGAATTTTCCACGAATTCAAAATATAGTTTTACATTCATTTTTTATGATTTAACTAAATTATAAATTTACTAATTTCGGTGAATACTTGGTTATAATCTCGATTATTGATATTATTAATGATTTTGTAAACTGAGCTTGGTATCGTGCATTACAAAATACATATATATGTGTGATAATTTTATGATTATCACTCTTGTTAATTATCATTATAATAATTAATTTTCTAATTTGTATGTTGTATTATAGCCTTAACCCTATACCCCTCAATCTAACCCTAACCCTATATATATGTATATAATATATTATATTTTGAAAATCAAAACCGTACCCAGCCACCCCATCCCCTCTCTCTCTCTCTCTCTCTCTCTCTCTCTCTCTCTCTCTCTCTCTCTCCTCTCTCTCTCCCCCTCTCTTTGTTGTTCTCCAGCCAACCCACCGCCCATCTCCTCCGCCACCCACACCGCCCAGACTCTCGTCGCCCTCGCCCTCAACCCCGCCGCCGTCGACCTCGTCCACCTCCGCGCCCGCGCCTTCAGCCCCGACCCCGCCGCCCCTCTCCTCGACCGCCCGCATCGCTGCCACCCTCGACCCCGCTGCACACACCATGCCCGAACCGCCGCTCCCCCGCCCTCTCCTCCACGCGACCGCCGACCCAACTCCAGATCCCCTCCGCTCCGTCACCTCGCCACCATCTCCTTGGCCGTGCAACCACCACGCCGCCCCTCACCTCACCGCCGGCCGCAACCTCCGCTCCGACCGCGCCTCACTCCCGACGCCCAGCGACCACCACTGCCTTTCCCTCTCTCCCCCTCTCGTTTTCTCTCCTCCCCGAACGCCGCCGGCCACGACCACAAACCCAACAGCCCGCCTAGCCGTCGTCGTCGTCGTCGATGTTGCCCGTGTCGTTGTGAAGCCTCCTCGAGTGTCGTGCAGTCCCGTGCACGTTAGTCAGTCGTCGTGGGCGCCGCTGCGCTGCTGTCGTAGTTCATTCAACCGTTGCCGCCGGCTCACCGTCGGCAATGATCAGCCCCGCTTCATCTCGACGCGCCATGCCCCTACGCAACCCCCAACCCACACTCGTCATCCGGTCGTCGCCATTCAGCTTCACGATTAGTTGGCCGATCCACCGCGGCGCAACGACGAACGATGGATGCGAAACGGCATACTTACGTCTCGCCGTCCCGCGACTGTGAGGCAAGATCCCGATACCCATTGACTCGTATTTTATACTTTTAGATTATTTATGAATTATTATGTGCAAGATCCCTCTTGCCGCTGTCTCATTTACTTATTTTTAAACCGTATGAATTATTTGGTATATGTATAGTTCAGTTCGTACCAGTTTGATATCATTTGCGCAGTAACATTTACATATTCGGTGAATATTCGATAGTATAAAATTATCCGTGATGATTGGATAGGTTAAAATTGATCTATGATTAATTTCGTGCTATTTGGAAGTGAGAATGTATTTTTGGATATTTCTAGGATTTATTATAATTATGAAAATATTTTTAAAGAAATTGTTTGGTGAAAATAATTTATTTTAAGTAAAAAGTATTTTAATTAATTGTTATGATTAAAAGCAAATTATTTGGGAGAAAAGAATTTTTGGAATATTTTAAGAGATTTTGTTGATTTATGAAAATAAAAATAGTTATCGCTCATAAATAATATTAAAGAGAAAAAGTATATTTTTAACAAAAATATTAGATAATTATGTTGAGAATTAGTTTAAAGGATTTTCATGGGAATTTATGTTAAAACTACGCCATTTCATGTGGTTAACTTCTCTTATTTCACATTTTCATAATGTACCGTTGTTGATAGTTATTCACGCATCGCTCATGATACGTGACACCGACACGTAGAGTAATTGCACATATGTCATGTTAATTGCGCTTATTCATAGTCTTGTTGTGTCTAGAACCGTAGTAGTTCATGACTTAGGGATTTGGTTTGTCATGAATATGACCTAGTGACATGTGTGAGTTGACCATGCTTAGAAGTGAACCCGTTTGATATATCGCATCGCTGACTTGATTTACCCGAGACCGTGGATGGGAAAGTCTTGGTTCATGTATTCGATGTGGCCGCTTATGTATCTTCCATACCGTGCCAAGTGACCTTGTTTCCGCGACTTGGGTCGGGTTTGTTGGGCCCGTGAATCGCTTCGCGACGCGGGCTGTACTTTTGTATTCACGAGTCCGCTTGTGTTGGGACAAGCGGAACTGATGCGTGTAGTCCTTTGACCGCTCGTTGTTCCGCGGTATTGATGCGCCAGAGGATAATGAACCTTCGCTATCCGATTAATATGAACCTTGACTTAAAATGAGATGTAGATCCGAGACTATGACGTAATGGTTAGTTACCGATTCTTGTTGTTTGGAATGCGAGTTTTCGGTTGTTTAGATGGTCGAGTTCTAGTTGTATGCATGCATCACTTCAAAATATTATATTAGTTAGCATTTCTAATTCGTATTCATTCACATTATTATTATCGCCATTGCCTATGGGATCTTGCCGTGTGTTATACCGCGGCGTACTCCATTCTCTTGGTGTACGCCGATTTAGATGACGGATGTGTTCAAGATGGAGATGCGCTTGAGCCGAAGTTTTCGCCAGAGAACCTTCCAGACGACGGAGTAGATCGAAATAAGCTTAGTTTTCTTTTATTTTCGTGAGTTGATGAACTTTAGACTTCCTTCAAGATTTCCATTTTAACTCGCTTGACATTTATTTCATGACTCTCTAGTTTCTTTAGCCACATGAATTGTTTGGATATGTGGACTCTTTTATAGTCCCGAT
This sequence comes from Asparagus setaceus, assembly GCA_012295165.1. Classification (NCBI taxonomy): domain Eukaryota; kingdom Viridiplantae; phylum Streptophyta; class Magnoliopsida; order Asparagales; family Asparagaceae; genus Asparagus; species Asparagus setaceus. Next base: position 85,763,770 of record CM022701.1, read on the forward strand.
GTTATTTCATTTTGGTGATATGTACTCTTCTCGCTCGATTATTATTTATTCTTCTTGTGATTGGGATCTGTGGTGATGTATTTTTATGATTACTTGACGCCATGCATTAGATTGAGAAGAAATATTTTTTATTATTCGTATTTCTCCTCAACCTAATACGTCAGCGACTTGTTCACGCATCGCCGGTATTTTGGGAAGCTGGCGGATGATTTATTCCTTTTTCCGTAAGGACAAAGCAAAAAATGGTCAGATAGCTTACCCACGATTCCATCTCAACTTGGGGTGAATTTATAAAAGTTTTTCTAAAAAATTCTTTCCTATCCACAAAGCGGTCAAGCTTAGAAACATCATTCAAAATTTTAAAATTATCAGGAGAACCTTTTGGAAGTATTTTGACAAATTTAAGGATCTTCTTATCCAATGTCCTCACCATGGTCTTGAAAAATGGCGATTATGCCAAATCATTTATGAAGGATTGGATTATTCTTCAAAACTTCCTTAGAGTCAATGTGTCAAGGGGATTTCATGAAGAAAAATGCCGATGAAGCTTGGGACTTTTAGAGAGTTTATCCGAGAAAACCATGCAAAGGGGAACATTGTGATGACCGTGTTTCATCAGCTTCCCAACCCAAAACCGATGGTCTTTCCTTAGAAATAAACATAGCCTCAAGCAAAGATGGCACGATCATGCGAGGTTAGAAGCTTTAGAAGTCAAAGAACGAGCTCCCGCCAAATCAATCAAGTTTTAGCCTCGTGATGTCATAACCGTCTGTCTCCATCTCATGTTTCGTGAGGAATGTCCTCTTTAGGACCCAAATACCACTAGGTCGATAAACGCCGCATTCCGTCCGAATGATCCATTTTCTCCAACCTACAATCTGGTTGGAGAAATCATCCGAAATTTGCATGGAACCAGGGAAACTACTTCGGGAATCAAAATTTCACTCCCTCTTCAAACCAACAATTTCCTAGGGAAAACACAGTTCCTCTCAATTTTCAACAACCGAATCTATCATTTCAAAATCAGTCTCCTCATCACCAATCTGCAAATCACACTCCTCAAATTGCTGATTATGATAAACGTCTTAATGTTTTGAAAAAGGGTCTAAAAACTTTGATTAAAACCTCTACACAGACCACAAACTTATTGACTCAAACATCAAACACGTTGAATTCCTTCATGCAATTAACTGGGCAAATCCTCACTTCCAACACTCAAGCCATAGCTAGGTTAGAAACCCAACTTGGTCAACTAGCTAATGCCATGAGTAAGAGAGAGAAAGGAACTTTTCCGAGTCAACCTGTGACCAACCCAAAGGACAAGGGTACAAGTGCAGCCTATGAGGCTCAAGTGAATGCAATCCATTCACTCCGATCAGGTAGAGAAGTCAATAATCAGGTTAGAATGCCTCCAAGCCCAACGCATGAACCCAAACAAGTTATTTCTCCTTCTAATGAATCACCCAATTCTGATAACCAAGAGCCTGAACCCGAACCTGAGCCTAATTTTGATCGGTTTAAACCAGTTGCTCCATACCCAGATAGACTCATGCCAAGGAATCACTCCCCTCAGGAGGAGAAGATCCTAGAAACCTTCAAGCATGTTAAGGTCAACATTCCTCTCTTAGATATAATTGAACAAATCCGACTTATGCCAAATTTTGAAAGATTTGTGCACTAAAAAGAGAAGAATAAATGTTCAAGAAAGTCTTTCTTGTCGCCAATATTATCGATATAATCTTAAAGTCCATGCCTCAAACATAAGGATCCGTGTTGCCCTACCATCCCTTGTATCATTGGTCATAGTCACATTGATAAGGCACTTTTAGACTTAGGGGCGGTGTTAATTTGCTTCCATACTGGTCTATCAACAACTAGGTGTAGGAGAACTCAAACCTACCAAATGCACCATACGCTTAGTCGATAGATCACCAAAGTCCCCAAGGGTGAGATAACAGATGTTTTGATTAAGGTTGAGAGTTCATTTTCCCCGTGGATTTCATCGCCCCGAAACGCACTGCTTCCAATCCAAAAGGACAGATACTTGTCATCTTAGAAAGACCATTCTTAGCCACGCCTAATGCTCTTATCAACTCAGAACTGGTCAAATGAAGCCGCCCTTTGGGAATATGACTATCGATATCAATATTTTCAATATAGAGAATCACCAACTAATCAATCTTTTGAAATAAATTACATTCAGAGATAGAAAAAGAAAATGAGATAGACCTCGCTTTGAGGAAATTTTTGCCGAGGAACTAAAAATTTTGTCGAGAATGAGGAAACCGTTGAAGAACTATTTTCGATGAACTTAGATTTTTGAAAATAACCAACCAAAATGTGAAACCTTAAATTTTATATTTGAGGAAATTTTTAAAGAAGACTTGGTTGCACATAATTTTGTTAATAACGAATCTACGCTCAAAAGCATACAAACATTAATACCTACCTTGCATTCTTTGCAAACATCATTGAAAATCTTGGGATTTTCGAATTTAAGCACATCTGATTATATCATTTTAAAATTTTTAAATTTCTGGTAGAATTTTTAGCAATAAGGTAGGATTTAATGTAGAATGAGCTTCTCCTGCTTCATCTTTTATTCTACATTTTTATTTTTTGTCTCATAATAATAAAAGAATTTATTCTTCTCTCATGTGAGAGTTTCTTATTCTTTTGTTTCAAAAAAAAAAAAAAACAAAAAAACAAAAACAAAAAAAAAACAAAAACAAAAAAAAAGAAAAAGAAAGAAAAGAATATATATATATAAAAAAAAATAATTTTAAAAAAGAGAGATATATATAGAGAATAAATTTTGACTCCATCACCCTCATATCAAAGGTAATTGCAGATTTTTATCATTGTTCAAGTCTAATCAATAAATGTAAGTGCTTCAATTATTATCTGTTTTACTTTGTGCATATTAGAATTTGCATTGAGGACAATGCAAAATTTAGGTGGGGTGGAATTAGTCATTTTTGCTCTTTATCTTAGTCATTTTTCCTCTTTTTCTTACCATTTTTTTTATGTCATTTTTTCCTCTTTTCATAAAAAATAGTCACTTGCCAACTTAATAGAGTTGATTAATAATTGATCTATTTAATAGAATTTAAGTCTTCTAATCCTTCGTTAGTTCTATACTCAAGTTTACCTTTTATGATAACTCCAAATAAATTTCTTAAGAAATAATTTTCAAAGTAGTATACTTTTACTTAAGTTTTAACTTAGATTTTTAATTAAAGTAATGAAATTTTGCATGCCTAACTTAGAGTTGAAAATAATTTTTCAAGTTGTCTTGATCCAAATATTGTTCAGAATATATATATATATATATATATATATATATATATATATATATATATATATATATATATATATATATATATATATATATATATATATATATATATATATATATATATATATATATATATATATATATATATATATATATATATATATATTATACTAACTTAACAAAAGAAGAAAAATTTCTCTTAAAATTATTGGTAGTTCTATTTTACTAAGCCTAAGTTGACTGAGTAATTAAGCCGAGGAGTATTTTATGCTTAATGACCTATGCCCAATGGGTTGGGATTCATTGGCCCAAAACTCACTAAATGGTCACTTAGAAAGCCCAATTAAAAGAACAAAACCACCAAGGAATAAAGAGTAAAAAAAAATTCATACTAACCATGTTTTATATATAGTTATATTTGTATATGTTCTTGAAGAATTAAATGGATTAAAAGACTTGAAGTTTGTTTAAAACAAAGAGTTAGCATGTTCTTTTCAAAACTTTTAAATTAAAATTTTGAGTTAAACTTGGTTTTGTATAACTATAATGGAAGGATTTTCTTAAGAAAATTACATTGGAGTTATGATAAAAATATTTTCTTGAGTATTAACCAACTTCATTTGGAATGGTTGAATATATCAAATGAATTAATTATTTCATTAACTTCTTTAAATTGGCAAGTTGATCAATTTTGTGGGTATATTCACTGCAAACCCTCACGAGACTACAACTCGCCCACTAGGGTAACCTGGGGTTTAAAGGCTTGTTGTATGCGCTAAATACAACCGCTGATTCCCGAAAGTGAGTTAGATTTTCTTTTTATTTTCTTTGCTAGAGGACTAGCAAAAGTTTAGGTGTGGGGGTATTTGATTATCACATTTTAATTACAAATTTATACCCTCATTACCTATTTTATATGAATAAAGATATTACTAATAACTATTTTTATCTTAATTTACGTGCTAATGGAGTATTATTGAATAAGAGCCCAAATGAAGATTATTTCAAGCCCAAAAGATCTCTAATGAAGCCTTAATGCCTAAATCCAAAGCCCACGACTAAGTTTAGAAGCAAAATCTCAACACACATCACTTTCTTGGTCAATTATTAATAACTTGGTTTACAATTGAGAATTAAATCAAATATGGAAACAAATAAAGTCAAATTCGTGCTCGTGATGGTCAACCAAGAAAGAAAAGGCGATATCTCTCAATCCCGAAGCGTAATTCAACATATTATATATGAAAATCACCTATCTCGACGAGACGAGCCATCCAAATTACCAGATTCTCAAATTTTCATCAGTAGCAGCGTGTTATGATAGAAACTGAATTTAAGTGATATATATTCAATTATTTGAATGCCAAGTTAAATTCTAAGAAACCCAAGAGCATTTAAGAGAAGCCCAAGAGTCTTAAAGGAATTAAATACAAAGAAATAAAGCCCACAAAGCCCATCTCTCAAGGATTAAATCAATGGTATAGATTATTTAGAGAGATCCTACTACTATGAGGTTTTGGCTAACCTAAATCCTATGGTTGTGAGTGTTACTTGGGGCCAAGGCAAATCCAAAGGTTATGAGAGATTCTTATTATCTATAAATAGAGGGGTAGAGTGAGGGCTTGAGATTGTGAAATATTTTATAAAACTCCATTTGAGAGGAGGGTTACTCTTAATTGAGAAGACCTTCCAAAATTATAACTTTTGTTACACAATAAATAAAATTTTCACCCCTTCAATTTCCTTTCTCTTCTCTTTGTCCAAGGACCAAAAGGAGGATGAAGATGAATTAGGAATTGTGGGTTTCTCTTTATTTCTTTTCTCTTCTTTATTTTTTTTGTAGAATAGATTTACTTTCATGCAATTTACTTTCTTGCAATTTACTTTCATGCAATTTAATTCTATGCAATTTACTTTCATGCCTTGTCTTTAATTCATAGATTAGATTTACTTTCATTGCAATCTTCTTTTCTTTTTTTTTTCTTTATTTCTTGCTCTTTTTCATTCTTGTAATTATGTTTATTTTTCCTCCTCCCTCTCTTGATTTCTTTTTATTTTTCTAAGATGTGAAACTAAACCTCTTGTGGGGATCTAGTTTTGCATGAAACTAGTCTAATTTCTCTCTTATATTTGTGAATCACTCTCTAATGCTTAAAATGATCATGTTTAGGATAACTAACTAGAGAACTAATCGGTAGAAGAAGAATTTGATAGTCTATGTTTTCCTTAAGTGGTTTGATAGGTTATGCTTATGAATTCTAGGATTACTATCTTGTTGTTATTCTCCTCATGAGTATTGATTTCATTTAGGTGATAATTTGATAGGTTATGCTTTCCTTAAGTGGTTTGATAGTCTATGCTTAATAAATGTAAATTGAAATGTGATAAAAGAGAATGGTTCATATCTTATAAGTAAGATTGGCTAGTGGATTCAATTCTAGATTCCTTCATATCTCTAATTAAATCCTTCATCTTTTGCTTTATTGATTTTATTTTCTTGATCTTGATTTCACTTCCTTTTACCTTTCACACTCTCTCATTCTCATTTTGGTTTATTTACATACATCCATTTTCATTCTCTAATCTCCTCAATCTCACTTTCATTTTGCTTTTATTTACACTTGTAGGCTGAAAATTGCTTATCAAGCACTCGAAAGCGACTCGCGGACGGTGGGTCGACAACCGGCGACCCATCCCTAACGCCAATCTTAACCGCAGACGACGCGGATTACGCCGCAAAACGCTGTAAAGTGAGTCGATTTAACGATGAAGTGAGTCGGCAAGGCGACGAAGTCAACGAAACGACGATCGTGGAATAAACCCGATGACGGTCAGACGCGAGATCGACGGGCGAAGTTGACCAAACTCAAACGCCGACGAGACGGAATCAACCGTACTTAGTCCGCAACGCAAAATGAGCCGACGGATACGGACTCAAACACAACGGCGACATCCCCGGAGGAAAATTACGCCGAGAACGGCGGAAAAAATCCCGGAATCGGAGTTTGGCGTGCTAAACGAAGAACTCAACCCGACTAAGGCTTCGCCTTGCCGAGGGGAAGGTTAAGGCGCCACCGCGTTTTACATGTGGCTGTCCTTGGTCGCGCTTATTTAACCCCTTCTCTTGAACCCTATAAATAGAGAGGAGGGGTTGGAAATGGAAGGCGGAGGTTGGATTTTTGAAGATTCGCCAGAGCTCAGAGGGTCGGAATTCTTGGAGTTTTGCACACCAAGACTTAGGCGCAGATCCGAAGCTTCGATCGACAAGAGACGAGATCCAGATCTTGAAGAGCTTGCCGCGTTCTCGCATCTACACAAAGCCAAAGCGATTAAGGTAAGGTTTATCGATCGCCCTCTAGACTAAGCTTCGCCTTTAGTCTCGTGGATAGCTGCGGATTTCTCCTAGTAGATTCACCCGCCCTACATCCTCTCCTTCGCGGAGTGCGATCCCCGTGAGGCTTTGTTTCCTTCAGGAACGAGTCCTCGATCTGTAGATCTAGCACTGATCTCGACACGACGGTCCACTGACGAATAAAAGTCCCCAAGACAGTAAAGATCCACACAAGCCGGTGATCCCTGAAAATAGAGATCCTCGTGTTTGTTTAGGGTTTAAGTTGTAACCGCCAATCGATCCTTTCATTGTAAGCCTTAAATAAAAGGCGATCTTTTTCTTGAATTTGTAATGCATTCAATTGCAATGGAAAAATCAGAACTTTTCCCCGCCAACAAGCCGGGCTAATTACAGCTGGAGCAAAAGTACCAACGAAGAAGCCGGGTGGTCGCGAACCGCTGATTCTCGATCCCTGGCCATAAAGGAGGTCGAGCACGAAGTTCGACCAACGAGGTTCGAGGGTTACCTCTCCTCCTCTTCCAAGTCCAACTCCCCGCAAGTCCAAAATGGTCTCCATCTGCAAGGAAGACCGGCTGGGCTCGGATCTGCGGAGGCAAGAGAATCCAACCCCACCGCCAGCAAGGCAGGCAGCGGTGGTTCCCCGCCCTAAGCGACCAAATCTGCAGAACCCTATCCTTGCGGGGTTATTTCGCCAATGGCGGTCGAATCTCTCAAAGAGAGCCCGCCCGGAAAGCGTCGATGCTGGGCAAGCAGATTCGCCAGGGAATCAACGGACGGGGTTCGCTATAAGTCGGATCTCAGGTCCAGATTAACTCAGAGACTGAAGTCTGAAATTGTGGCCGGTTCCTCCAAACCGCCAACCAACGAATGGGTCTGAGTCAAACGGAACCGTTCTACGCTTCAGGAGCATATCCGGAAGCGCCACGCACTCCTGGCGCAAGCACGGGCTTTGGTGCAACAAGCCCTCAAGTTGAAGAAGGAGGAGGTGGCCAAGAAACCACCGATAAGCCGCCAAGTTTGGAAGCCCAAGTCCGTCGACACTTCAACCACGACGAACCCGGCATCCAAGCCAGACTCTACCAGTAGGCCAATTCCTGCCCCGGTGTCTAAGCCGAAATCTATCGGCGGCCCAATCAAAGTTGCCTCGACACCAGAGTTACCTCCGGTGTCTACATCCAAACTTATGGCGAAGCCAGCCCCCACCATGACTAGCAGGCCAACCATTAAGGAACGCCTGGGTCCGTTGAGGGAACCACGGGTCACTCCTAATGTGGGAGGTCGCACCCACCTCAAGGAGGACAGGAAAATTTCTGTATCTCCACCGACCGGACTAAAAATCGAAGTCCGAGAGTCCGTTGAAACTTCACGCCCAAACAGGCGAAAGTCAAGACGAGTCACTTTCGGCAATTTTGATGAAACAGTCCGGTCCTCGGGAAGGGGCGTTTCGTCACGGCGACAATGACGCTTATACCCGAGATCGTGTCAACGACGGAGGGTTGCTCCGGCGCTCATCTTAGGCAAGCGATACTCCGTGCTAGGGGTACAAGGAAATCTCAAAGGAGTTCCCCAAACCGTGAGCCATGCATGTGCTCCAAGATCATCAAGGCGTTCGAGTGCAATTGCCAAGCGAAGCTCGAAAGGGTATCGGTCTTCCGGAGACTCACCAAATGCCGAGACCTAGGTCAAGGCGATTCTCAGAAAACAAATACCAAGCAATGAATTGTCGAGGTCACTAACAACATGGCCAAACAAAGAGCGTGCGTCCCAGGCTATTCAGCAGCGCCTTAGCGGTTAACTCGTTTGCGGTCCGGGACTATTCGACGGTCCAATTATGATAAGCTTTTGAGAGGGCTACCCTCAGAAGATGAAGTATCGGATGCTGGCTCAGCGATGGCATCTGACAACACGGTCTCTAGCGAGGGACAACCACGAATGACACTCATGATTAGCACTGATCAAATGGCCAAAATGCTAGATGAAGCCTTAGCCAAACAGAGGGAGAACTTCAAACTGGAGATGGATATGGCCATGCAACAGATGAAAGAGCTGCATGACCAACAGATCCAAGCCCTGACGAAACACCAAGGTGAATCAAGTCGTCGCATCGACGTTGACCAAACGGATAGTGACCGCAGGCGAAGATGAACTTTATGCTTAATGGCAACCCTGATCCGCAAAATGCTGGGGGTCGCCCGGAGAATGATAGTGGTAACACTGTTGCCCACGAGAGTGAGAAGATAAGAGACCTCGAGAGCAAAATCAATTCCTTGATTTCCGCCCAAGAGGTGAAGAAGACGGGTATTCCTTGCCCTTATCCAAGGGAGTGGGAATCGATCCCGTATCCGGCGAAGTTCAACCTGATAAACTTCACGCCGTTCGACGGGAAGGGTTCACCTACTCAACACTTGATTTACTTCAAGTCACACCTGGGGTCATTTCGCAATGAGCCCCCGATGGTTCGGTCATTAATCGGCACCCCGTGGAACGCGCCGATTGGTACCGCCTCAAACCGTGGAGCATTCGCAATGGGGACGACATGGAGACCAGCTTCCTTGCCAACTTTTTCGACGATGATACCGGCATCGACGTAAACATTGCTCGACGAGAAGCAAAGGGCCGGAGAGCGGTGGATACCTTTGTCAAACGGTTCGCAACAAGGTGATGAATTGTCGAGACCCAATCACGGAGGAATTCATTCTCCAAACCTGCCACAATAATCTCTCCCTGGATGTGCTCGAAGTGATGGGAACGGCTCCATCCAATACATGGAAGGATTTGAAAATTCATGAGAGCAGCCGAAAGATTCCTTAAGAGGAAGAAGGCGAAAAAGGAGTACCAACGCAAATGCTAATAAGCGTAATTTTATCCCGCGGAGTAGGTTCAAGCGAAATCGATGGGCCTTGATCTGCGTTCGGCTGCAATGGCAAGATCAGCGGCCAGCGATACCGCAGGTATCCGCAGCCCGATAATGGCGGCGAGCCAAACGAAATAACCAGTTCGAGGTTTCCCAAGACTTACTCATTCAAGGACGATGAGGTTCCGGGTATTTTTAAGTACCTCTTGGAGAATAATAAGATCCAATTGCCCCCAATTGTAAACCAAGAGGAGGCAAAGAAGGTTACGGACCCTAAGTACTGCGCCTATCATAGAGCAGTGCATCACCCGACGAAGTCATGTTATCATCTCAGGGATAAAATCCAGGCCCTGATCGATGTTGGGGTCATTACTCCAAAGCCTTCTAAAGAAAAGAAGGTGGGAACGAACGCAGTTTCCATCAGCTTCGGGTCGGTACCTTTGGATTGGTTTCAACCAACACCTGTGGTAAAGGTAGGAATGAAGATGGTGAACGAGGATCCTCACCGACAATGTGAGAAGGGACTTGTACCGCATACTACAGCGAATGGCGAAATCCTTTGGGTCCACCCTGATTTGCTGGAAGATGATCAGTGGACTGCCTCTTCATCCAAAAAGAAGTCCCCAGGAAAAGGCAAGTCATGTCATGCTGCTTCGGCAATTCCAGAGAAGGATGATGAAGAAGTGGCGACCTTCCAACTTTCTGAAGAGGAGCCTGAAGTTTTTGCTACTAGGAGCGGATACGAATACAACTACAAGTATCCCGAAACTCCGAACCCAAATGCAAAGACATTGGCAGAGCTGGGGGTAACAACAACTCCTCTCACCCGTGCAGAAAAAGTGCAGCGACAAACGGCCGTCAAAGAAGCGGCTGAAATTCAGAAAGCGACCTCAACTCGAAGCTCAAATCGGCGATCCGATTCAATCGCCCGGGTGTAAGGGATAAGCCGGAACCTCGAGCTCTCCATACAGCCGATGTCATGGCCCAATTGGCTAACATCCCGCAAGGATAACTCTCACGAAGTTGCTTCGATCACAAAAGAAACTCGAAGCCCTACAAGAGGCCCCGCCGATTCTCAAGTATTCTTAACTTCGAGATCAAGCCGACTCGGCCGCTAACAATGCAACACAGCGGTAAGCACCTCCCACGCATCGCCTTCACGAAGGAAGATATGCATAAAGAACTCAAACATGACAGCCATTATACTTTCACGGGGTATATCGGTTCCGAAGTTAACCGGATCCAAGTTGATCCGGGTTCCTTTGTGAGCATCATGCCCTCGCCTCATGTACCATCGATTCCCGCCAAAGTGGCATCAGCGGGCACAATAATCTGGTTTAACACTGGGTCTCGCCGCTTGGTAAAATCGGATTAAGTGCCACCGGGATTTAAAGTCCAAGTCACTTGTTATGTGATTGATGCGAGACTTCTTATAACTTGTTATTGGGGCGGCCTTGGATCCATAACAATGTTATAGTCCCTCGACTCTTCATCGATGTCTAAAATATGTAGACACAAATAATGAAGTTAAGGCGGTGTCGCGGATAAGCAACCGTTTAAAGGAATGGAGAATTACTTCAGCGACTCCCTCCTTTACGAACGAGTCGACGAACCATTGGCCCAAGGCGGACGGCCGAAGCGAAGAAGGCGTCTGCGAAGCGGGCTTGATTACGATGGTGGTTTTGTTATAAATAACATTGTACCCAGCGTAATCAATCTTGGCGATGGGGAATCGCCTGATGAAAGTCGCAATTGGCAACTTGCCGACAAATTAATAAAAGATGATTTAGAGTTTGTCTTTTCTTTGATGTGATTCTGGGATTATATGATGACCCGAGTTACATTTACCAATTCCGTCATCTTGTATATCGAAGGCTGTTCGAGACTCTTCGAACAACACTTGTCATCCGCGAAGATCGGTGGTGAAAAAGACTTGGTCTCTGGAAAATGAGACCTGTCCAATCTTAGAATCATTTCTTAGAGGAAGATGTAGATGACAACGAACCTATACTCCACGCTCGAGATATAGTCAGGAACGGGTATCATGAAGAAGTGGGGTACAACTTGGCCCAAGGGGAAGGTCTCTATTTTGGACGAGGTCCTCGAGTCCATGCGGCATCACGTCCAAAAGGAAAGCCGGACAACTATTACTCGTTTAGAAGGGGATTGGTGATTATCACATTTTAATTACAAATTTATACCCTCATTACCTATTTTATATGAATAAAGATATTACTAATAACTGTTTTTATCTTAATTTGCAGGCTAATGGAGTATTATTGAATAAGAGCCCAAATGAAGATTATTTCAAGCCCAAAACATCTCTAATGAAGCCCAGAATGCCTAAATCCAAAGCCCACGACTAAATTTAGAAGCAAAATCTCAACACACATCACTTTCTTGGTCAGAATTATTAATAACTTGGATTACAATTGAGAATCAAATCAAATATGGAAAAAATAAAGTCAAATTCGTGCTCAGGATGGTCAACTACAAAGAAAATGCGATATCTCTCAATCCGGGAAGCAGAATTCAACATATTATATATGAAAATCACCTATCTCGACGAGACGGAGCCATCCAAATTACCAGATTCTCAAAATTTCATTAGCAGCAGCGGGTTATGACAGAAATCCGAATTTAAGTGATATATATTCAATTATTTGAAGGCCAAGTTAAATTCTAAGAAGCCCAAGAGCATTTAAGAGAAGCCCAAGAGTCTTAAAGGAATTAAATACAAAAGAAATAAAGCCCACAAAGCCCATCTCTCAAGAATTAAATTAATGGTCTAGATTATTTGGAGATCCTATGGCTATGAGGGTTGTTTAGGGGCTAACCTAAATCCCATATCAAGGAAATTAGCATCAAAATGAAATTAAAGGTTGTAGAGATTCTTGTTATCTATAAATAGAGGGGTAGAGTGAGGGCTTGAGATTGTGAAATATTTTGTAAAAATTCCATTTGGAGAGGAGGGTTACTCTTAATTGAGAAGACCTTCCAAAATTGTAACTTTTGTTACACAATAAATGAAATTTTTCACCTTCAATTTCCTTTCTCTTCTTCTAATCCAAGGACCAAAAGGAGGATTAGATCAAGATCAGAGTTGTTGGTTTCTATTTTATTTCTTTTTCATTTTCTTTCTTGTTCATTTAATTACTTTGTAGCTTAGATTTACTTTCATGCAATTTAATTTCATGCAATTTACTTTTATGCAATTTACTTTCATGCAATGTATTTAATTTTTGTATTTACTTTTTAGAATAGATTTTTCTTTTCTTTAATTCACCTTGAGGCTAGAACCCTCTAGGGAATTACCCTTTCTAAGTGTGGAGCTAATATTTGTGGGATCCCTAGAGATTGTTTGAAACTAGCTAACAAATCCAACTCATTCTTGTGAGATTGAGACAAGCTAAGTGGATCTACTCTAGATTCCTCATATCTTTAATTAATCCTCCATACTTTACATTCTTAATTTTCCTCTTATCCTTGTTTTCATTTGTTTATTTTTCTTTAATTGTCTTTCTCCTCTCTTGATTTCTTTTTCTTTTATTTACACAAATCACAATCACCCTCCTTCTCTCACACTCATTTTCTTTTATTTTCACTTTACCACTTCCATCTTTAAACCCCTCACACCCATTTTCTTCCTCGTTTTATCACACACATTTTCTAAATCTTCCACTCTCATTTTCTTCCTCGCTTTATCCACAATCCACTCTCTCTTATCTCTCACGAACCACTTTCACCATTTTCACTTTCATTTTATTTGAATAACTCCTAATTGTCATGCATAATTTGAGAACCAAAACTTGAACAAAACTCTTCCTACTTCCCGTTCCTCGTGGGATCGATAATCTTATATACTATAACTTGATAAGTTGTATACTTGCAACTTAGGAGGTAATCATTTATTTCCCATCAAGTTTTGATGCTGTGGGAACGGTGCATAAGTAGGATTTTGATTAATTTTGGTTCCTTAACTTGTGTGTTTTTCTTTTGTGAAGGAATTTGGAACTTGAAGATTAAGAGTTGAAGAATCAAGATTGAAGATTTGCCTCCAACGAGGCTTTGGATAGCGATTGCGTGGGTAATTCTTCTTTCTAGCATTCTCAATTCCACACTTTAGATAGTTCATTCACATTAGAGACAATTAGGATAAAAAATAATTAAAAATTAAAAAAAAAGATTTTACCTTTGTCAATCTCTAATAAACTTTATTTCTTTGATTGTCGACCATAATAAAAAATAAAAAAGATTTTTATTTTGCATCCTTTTAGTTGCTTTTAATTCCTAGGGTTGCATTTCATATAATAGTAGGAATTCACCAAGTGATTTGAGCATCTTGATTTGGCATACACTTGAAAATATCTTAAGGGCATAAACCTCCTAATCAAGATAAGGTGAGGGATTTCATCACCCTTTCCTTAGCCCACAAATCACTAATTCCTCATTACACTTACCCAAGCCTCTTAAAATTTGATTAGGCGTTGGCCCTAAGGATTCGAGCTCATTAAGGAACAAGAAATCCTTAAGTGAACCGGTCCAAGTTTATCCGATTAATTGGTGTCTAAGGCAAGGTTTAGGGGTTATGTATAAGGCCCGAAGGAAAGAGGTACTTAATTGATCTTTGATCTCCCTCTAGTACTATCCTTACTGCTAATTACCCGAGTAAACTTTGATCTTTTCACTAAGGGAATTTTTGGTTAGGAGCCGGTCTAAGTCAAGTTTAGGCTTAACCCTAGAGTTAGGTGATTGAAAAGTGATTGTCTTGATTTGCTTTTAGTTAGTTTTTCCTTTTTCTTTTTTTTTCCTCATCATCTTCTTAACTTTTTCTCTTGTCCTTTTCATAAAAATAAAAAAAATTTGATTTTGGTGTATGCAAACTTGGGTTAGGGATAATACCAATCGCTTAATTCGCTTTTGATCCATCTCTTGAACCAAACGAAATGGCCAATACCAACCCACCTGTTCTTCAAGATGTTTGTTACCCCACTAGAAATGCAATCCCCTCTTGCATAAAACTCCCCGAGGTCAATGGCAAATTTCAACTTAGACCGCATTTTATTAACATGCTTCCCAAATTCCTAGGAGTAGAACCCAAGCCTCTTAAAATTTGATTAGGCGTTGGCCCTAAGGATTGAGCTCATTAAGGAACAAGAAATCCTTAAGTGAACCGGTCCAAGTTTATCTGGATTAATTGGTGTCTAAGGCAAGGTTTAGGGGTTGCGTAAGGCGCTCCGAAAGGAAAGAGGTACTTAATTGATCTTTGATCTCCCTCTAGTACTATCCTTACCTGGCTAATTACCTGAGTAAACTTTGATCTTTTCACTAAGGGAATTTTTGGTTAGGAGCTGGTCTAAGTCAAGTTTAGGCTTAACCCTAGAGTTAGGGTGATTGAAAAGTGATTGTCTTGATTTGCTTTTAGTTAGTTTTTCCTTTTTCTTTTTTTTTCCTCATCATCTTCTTAACTTTTTCTCTTGTCCTTTTTCATAAAAATAAAAAAAATTTGATTTTGGTGTATGCAAACTTGGGTTAGGGATAATACCAATCGTTTAATTCGTTTTGATCCATCTCTTGAACCAAACGAAATGGCCAATACCAACCCACCTGTTCTTCAAGATGTTTGTTACCCCACTAGAAATGCAATCCCCTCTTGCATAAAACTCCCCGAGGTCAATGGAGCAAATTTCGAACTTAGACCGCATTTTATTAACATGCTTCCCAAATTCCTAGGAGTAGAAACCAAGACGCTTACATTTTCATCTCGAATTTGAAGAAGTTTGCCTCATGATCAAGATGAGGGACTTAGCAGAAGATGTGATCAAACTCCGATTTATTCCATTTTCCTTAAGGACAAAGCCAAAAATGGTCAGATAGCTTGCCCACGATTCCATCTCAACTTGGGGTGAATTTGTAGCAGTTTTTACGAAAAATTCTTTCCTATCCACAAAGCAGTCAAGCTTAGAAACAGCATTCAAAATTTTAAAATTATCGGAGAACCTTTTGGAAGTATTTTGACAAATTCAAAGATCTTCTTATCCAATGTCCTCACCATGGTCTTGAAAAGTGGCGATTATGCCAAATCATTTATGAAGGATTGGATTATTCTTCAAAAACTTCCTTAGAGTCAATGTGTCAAGGGGATTTCATGAAGAAAAATGCCGATGAAGCTTGGGACTTTTTAGAGAGTTTATCCGAGAAAACCATGCAGTGGGAACATTGTGATGACCGTGTTTCATCAGTTTCCCAACCCAAAACCAGTGGTCTTTCCTTAGAAATGAACATAGCCTCTGAAATAAAGATGGCAACAATCATGCGTAGGTTAGAAGCTTTAGAAGTCAAAGAACGAGCTCCAGCTCAAATCAACCAAGTTTCTGCCTCAGGTTGTCATAACTGTCGGTCTCCATCTCATGTTTCAGAGGAATATCCTCTTTTAGGATCCGGTCAGTCACTAGGTCAGATAAACGCTGCATTCCAGCGTCCGGTAAATGATCCATTTTCTCCAACCTACAATCCAGGTTGGAGAAATCATCCGAATTTTACATGGAACCAGGGAAACTACTCCGGAAATCAAAATTTCACTCCCTCTTCAACCCAACAATTCCCTAGGGGCAATGCAGTTCCTCTCAATTTTCAACAACCAAATCTGTCATTTCAAAATCAGTCTCCTCATCACCAATCTGCAAATCACACTCCTCAAATTGCTGATCATGATAAACGTCTTAATGTTCTGGAAAAGGGTCTAGAAACTTTGATTAAAACCTCTACACAGACCACGAACTTGTTGACTCAAACATCAAACACGTTGAATTCCTTCATGCAATCAACCGGGCAAATCCTCACTTCCAACACTCAAGCCATAGCTAGGTTAGAAACCCAACTTGGTCAACTAGCTAATGCCATGAGTGAGAGAGAGAAAGGAACTTTTCCGAGTCAACCCGTGCCCAACCCGAAGGACACGAGATCAAGTTCAATCTACCAAGCTGAAGTGAATGCAATCCATTCACTACCGTAGACAGTCGATAATCGAGGTTAGAATGCCTCTAAGTGAAACCCTTGAGCCGTAACAAATTCTCCTTCGATGTCTCTACTGTAAATCACACCCTTCGATGACCCGTAACCCGAACTTAATCGAGTCTAATTTTGATCGGTTTAAACCAGCTTGCTCCTTAACCTGATAGACTCGTGCCTAGGAAGCACTCCTCTCAAGAGGAGAAAATTCTAGAACTTTCAAGCGGGTTAAGGTCAACATTCCTCTTTAGATGTCATTGAACAAATTCCTTCTTATGCCAAATTTTTAAAGGAATTATGTACCAAAAGAGGCAAATAAATGTTTCAAAGAAAGTCTTTCTGCCAATATCGGTGAAGTCCTCTCAAAGTCCGTACCATTGAAACATAAGGATCGAGGTTGTCCTACCATCCCATGTATCATTGGTAATACTCAGATCGATAAGGCTTTTAGACTTAGGGGCCGGTGTCAACTTGCTTCCCAGATTCGATCTACCAACAACTAGGTGTCGGGGAACTCAAGCCAACTAGATGCACACTTCGGTTAGGCGATAGATCTGTTAAGGTCCCTATGGGTGAAATAATGATGTATTGATAAAGGTTGGAGACTTTATTTTTCTGTTGATTTCATAGTCACGGAAGCATAACCCATTTCTAATCCCAAAGGGCGGATACGTGATCTTAGGAAGACCGTTCTTAGCCACTTCTAATGCTCTCATCAACTGTAGAACTGGTCACATGAAGTCGTCTTTTGGGAATCATTGCTTGAACTTAATATTTTCAATCCAGAAATAATATTGATAATCACCTTTCAAAATCAATTACATCCAAGAAAGTTCAGCAGTAGAGAATGAATCGACACGAGTTTTGAGGAAATTTTTGGTGAGGCTACAAATTTTAGCGACCTCGGGTTTGATTTTTGAGAACAAGGAAGCTGTGTCAAATACATGCATTTGTAATTTAACTTTTGAACTCTTTTACGATGAGCTTAGATTTTGAAACAAGAACCAAAATGCCAAATTTTCATTAATCAAAAATCTAAGTTCAAAATGCATAACACCAATAATACCTACCTTTATTTCTTTGCAAAATCATTAAAAACCTTGGAATTTTTAGAATTTGAGAACATCATTGATTATATCATCTTGAAATTCTTTAAATTTAGGGTAGAATTTTTAGCAATAAAATAGGATTTAATGTGGAATATGAGCTTTTCATGTTTTATCTGTTATTCTATATTTTTTCTCTTTTTGTCCCACAATAATAATAAAAGAATTTATTCTTCTCTCATGTGAGAGTTTCTTGTTCATTTAAAAAAATAAAAAAAAGAGAGAATAAATTTTGGCTTCACCCCCTCATCTTAAAGGTATTTCTTGATTTTTGAAGCTAGTCGAACAAATGTAAGTGCTTCAATTATTATCTGTTTTACCTTGTGCATAATAGAATTTGCATTGAGGACAATGCAAAATTTAGGTGTGGGGTGGGGATTAGTCATTTTATCTTTATCTTAGTCATTTTTTCTTCTTTTCTTACCATTTAAAAAAGAAAAATAAAAATATAGTTACTTGCTAACTTAATAGAGTTGATTAATAATTGATCTATTTGATAGAATTTAAGTCTTCTAATCCTTAGTTAGTTCTATACTCAAGTTTACCTTTTATGATAACTCAAATAAATTTCTTAAGAAATGACTTTCAAAGTAGTATACTTTACTTAAGTTTTAACTTAGATTTTTAATTAAAGTAATGAAATTTTGCATGCCTAACTTAGAGTTGAAAATAATTGTTCAAGTTGTCTTGATCCAAATATTGTTCAGAATATATATACATATACACATATATACATTATACTAACTTAACAAAAGAAGAAAAATTTCTCTTAAAATTATTGGTGGTTCTATTTTACTAAGCCTAAGTTGGTGAGTAATTAAGCCCGAGGAGTATTTCTATGCTTAATGACCTAAGCCCAATTGGGTTGGGATTCATTGGCCCAAAACTCACTAAATGGTCACTTAGAAAGCCCGATTAAAAAGAACAAAACCACCAAGGAATAAAGAGTAAAAAAATTCATACTAACCATGTTTTTATATATAGTTATATTTGTATATGTTCTTGAAGAATTAAATGGATTAAAAGACTTGAAGTTTGTTTAAAACAAAGAGTTAGCATGTTCTTTTCAAAACTTTTAAATTAAAATTTTGAGTTAAACTTGGTTTTGTATAACTATAATGGAAGGATTTTCTTAAGAAAATTACATTGGAGTTATGATAAAAATATTTTCTTGAGTATTAACCAACTTCATTTGGAATGGTTGAATATATCAAATGAATTAATTATTTCATTAACTTCTTTAAATTGGCAAGTTGACTGAATTTTGTGGGTATATTCACTGCAAACCCTCACGAGACTACAACTCGTCCACTAGGGTAACCTAGGGGTTTAAAGGCTTGTTGTATCGCTTACATCTGGCGATTCTGAAAGTGAGTTAGGTTTTCTTTTTATTTTCTTTGCTAGAGGACTGCAAAAGTTTAGGTGTGGTGGTATTTGATTATCACATTTTAATTACAAATTTATACCCTCATTACCTATTTTATATGAATAAAGATATTACTAATAGCTGTTTTATCTTAATTTGCGTGCTAATGGAGTATTATTGAATAAGAGCCCAAATGAAGATTATTTCAAGCCCAAAACATCTCTAATGAAGCCTTAATGCCTAAATTCAAAGCCCACGACTAAATTTAGAAGCAAAATCTCAACACACATCACTTTCTTGGTCAGAATTATTAATAGCAGCTACAATTGATAATCAAATCAAATATGGAAAAATAAAGTCAAATTCGTGCTCGGGATGGTCAACTACAAAGAAAATCGATATCTCTCAATCAGGAGCGAAATTCAACATATTATATATGAAAATCGCCTATCTCGACGAGACGGAGCCATCCAAATTACCAGATTCTCAAAATTTCATCAGCAGCAGCGGGTTATGACAGAAATCCGAATTTAAGTGATATATATTCAATTATTTGAAGGTCAAGTTAAATTCTAAGAAGCCCAAGAGCATTTAAGAGAAGCCCAAGAGTCTTAAAGGAATTAAATACAAAGAAATAAAGCCCACAAAGCCCATCTCTCAAGGATTAAATCAATGGTCTAGATTATTTGGAGAGATCTTATGGCTATGAGGGTTGTTTAGGGCTAACCTAAATCCTATGGTTGTGAGTGTTACTTGGGGCCAAGGCAAATCCAAAGGTTGTGAGAGATTCTTGTTATCTATAAATAGAGGGTAGAGTGAGGGCTTGAGATTGTGAAATATTTTGTAAAAACTTCATTTGGAATGGTTGAATATATCAAATGAATTAATTATTTCATTAACTTCTTTAAATTGGCAAGTTGACTGAATTTTGTGGGTATATTCACCGCAAACCCTCACGAGACTACAACTTGTCCACTAGGGTAACCTAGGGGTTTAAAGGCTTGTTGTATGCTTAAATACAACCGCGATTCCCGCAAAAGTGAGTTAGGTTTTCTTTTTATTTTCTTTGCTAGAGGACTGCAAAAGTTTAGGTGTGGTGGTATTTGATTATCACATTTTAATTACAAATTTATACCCTCATTACCTATTTTATATGAATAAAGATATTACTAATAACTGCTTTTATCTTAATTTGCGTGCTAATGGAGTATTATTGAATAAGAGCCCAAATGAAGATTATTTCAAGCCCAAAACATCTCTAATGAAGCCTTAATGCCTAAATTCAAAGCCCACGACTAAATTTAGAAGCAAAATCTCAACACACATCACTTTCTTGGTCAGAATTATTAATAACTTGGCTTACAATTGATAATCAAATCAAATATGGAAAAATAAAGTCAAATTCGTGCTCGATGGTCAACTACAAAGAAAATCGATATCTCTCAATCCGAAGCTAATTCAACATATTATATATGAAAATCGCCTATCTCGACGAGACGGAGCCATCCAAATTACCAGATTCTCAAAATTTCATCAGCAGCAGCGGGTTATGACAGAAACTGAATTTAAGTGATATATATTCAATTATTTGAAGGTCAAGTTAAATTTAAGAAGCCCAAGAGCATTTAAGAAGCCCAAGAGTCTTAAAGGAATTAAATACAAAGAAATAAAGCCCACAAAGCCCATCTCTCAAGGATTAAATCAATGGTCTAGATTATTTGGAGAGATCTTATGGCTATGAGGGTTGTTTAGGGCTAACCTAAATCCTATGGTTGTGAGTGTTACTTGGGGCCAAGGCAAATCCAAAGGTTGTGAGAGATTCTTGTTATCTATAAATAGAGGGTAGAGTGAGGGCTTGAGATTGTGAAATATTTTGTAAAACTCCATTTGGAGAGGAGGGTTACTCTTAATTGAGAAGACCTTTCAAAATTATAACTTTGTTACACAATAAATGAAATTTTTCACCTTCAATTTCCTTTCTCTTCTTCTAATCCAAGGACCAAAAGGAGGATTAGATCAAGATCGAGTTGTTGGTTTCTATTTTATTTCTTTTTCATTTTCTTTCTTGTTCATTTAATTGCTTTGTAGCTTAGATTTACTTTCATGCAATTTAATTTCATGCAATTTAATTTCATGCAATTTAATTTCATGCAATTTAATTTCATGCAATTTAATTTCATGCAATTTAATTTCATGCAATTTAATTTCATGCAATTTACTTTTATGCAATTTACTTTCATGCAATTTAATTTCATGCAATTTAATTTCATGCAATTTAATTTCATGCAATTTACTTTTATGCAATTTACTTTCATGCAATTTAATTTCATGCAATTTAATTTCATGCAATTTAATTTCATGCAATTTACTTTTATGCAATTTACTTTTATGCAATTTACTTTTATGCAATTTACTTTTATGCAATTTACTTTTATGCAATTTACTTTTATGCAATTTACTTTTATGCAATTTACTTTTATGCAATTTACTTTCATGCAATTTAATTTCATGCAATTTAATTTCATGCAATTTAATTTCATGCAATTTAATTTCATGCAATTTAATTTCATGCAATTTAATTTCATGCAATTTACTTTTATGCAATTTACTTTTATGCAATTTACTTTTATGCAATTTACTTTTATGCAATTTACTTTTATGCAATTTACTTTCATGCAATTTAATTTCATGCAATTTAATTTCATGCAATTTAATTTCATGCAATTTACTTTTATGCAATTTACTTTCATGCAATTTAATTTCATGCAATTTAATTTCATGCAATTTACTTTTATGCAATTTACTTTTATGCAATTTACTTTTATGCAATTTACTTTCATGCAATTTAATTTCATGCAATTTACTTTTATGCAATTTACTTTTATGCAATTTACTTTCATGCAATTTAATTTCATGCAATTTACTTTTATGCAATTTACTTTCATGCAATGTATTTAATTCTTGTATTTACTTTCTAGAATAGATTTTTCTTTTTCTTTAATTCACCTTGAGGCTAGAACCCTCAGGAATTACCCTTTCTAAGTGTGGAGCTAATATTTGTGGGATCCTAGAGATTGTTTGAAACTAGCTAACAAATCCAACTCATTCTTGTGAGATTGAGATAAGCTAAGTGGATCTACTCTAGATTCCTCATATCTTTAATTAATCCTCCATACTTTACATTCTTAATTTTCCTCTTATCCTTGTTTTCATTTGTTTATTTTCTTTAATTGTCTTTCTCCTCTCTTGATTTCTTTTTCTTTTTATTTACACAAATCACAATCACCCTCCTTCTCTCACACTCATTTTCTTTTTATTTTCACTTTACCACTTCCATCTTTAAACCCCTCACACCCATTTTCTTCCTCGTTTTATCACACACATTTTCTAAATCTCTCCACTCTCATTTTCTTCCTCGTTTTATCCACAATCCACTCTCTCTTATCTCTCACGAACCACTTTCACCATTTTCTCACTTTCATTTTATTTGAATAACTCCTAATTGTCATGCGCTTAATTTGAGAACCAAAACTTGAACAAAACTCTTCCTACTTCCCGTTCCTCGTGGGATCGATAATCTTATATACTATAACTTGATAAGTTGTATACTTGTAACTTAGGAGATAATCATTTATTTCTCATCAATTGGGATATGAATCCTCCTCAGAAGATGAATGCTCGTGGTTGATTGATGATCATCTACGATGAAGGAGGCGGACACTCGTCAGATTCTTACGCTGGATTCGACGTCGACCTTGGAGAGGCTTTTAAGGCCTTGATGTCAAATATGGCTCTGATCGACCCACCACTATTGAGGATGATGAAGATATGCCAACAGGGAAGACCCATGGATCCATCACCAAAGAGCTTTGGGAATTGGTTCGAGCAAAGAGAACCCCTACTAAAGACCAGGTAGTCCAAGTCAATATGGGTGATGAAGAGCACCCTAAGCTTATAAACATCAGTAGTAGTCTTCCTTGAGGAAAAGAAAGAATTGATCGCCTTATCGGGGAGTATAGGCGTGTTCAGCGAGCTACGAGGACATGCCCGACTCGACCCTTATGTAGCAACACATAGCCTCAATATCAAAGTGGAGGTCAAACTGTCAAATAACCACAAAGACGGTTTCGCCCTCGATTATGCAGCGATTGTCGAAAGTAAAAACTTATAGAATCGGTTTCATCAAGGAAATTCAACATCAGTTGGGTGGCAAACATCGTCCGGTCATGAAGAAGAACGGTTCAATTAGGATGCAGTGTCGACTCTGAGATCGAGCGCCTTTGCCGAAGGATGATTTTCCCCTTCCGATCACCGGCGTCATTGTGGATAACACGCCCGGGTTTCGAAGGATGTCGCTTATGGACGGCTTTTCGTTACAATCAAATCAAGATGCACCCCGATGATGCCAAACACCGGAGAACACCTCTCGGCATATTACGCTGCTCTGATCATGCCGTTCGGTCACGAAGAGCGGTATAACTATCGGCGGGCAATGACAAAATTTTCGGGATCATCTCAGGAAAAGCGGTCGAATGCTACGTCGGCGACTTAGTTGTGAAAAGCCGTAATAAGAGTGATCATATCAAAGATCTCGAAGCGGTGTTTGAGCTCATGCGAGCCCACCAACTAAAGATGAACCACCAAATCCTTCCTTAGGATGTCTAGTGGCAAGTTCCCGGCTGTCGTCACCAATAAGGGCATCCATGTCGATCGATAAGGTGAAAGCGATTCAAGATTTACAACCTCTAAGAAATCGAGAGGCTCGGGGGTTGCAAGGCGATTGGTCTATATCCGTGGTTCATATCGAACCTATCCGAAGTGCCACCATTCTCAAAATTGAACAAGAAGTGTCGTTCATTTGGGATGACGCTTGCCAAAAGGCATTTGAGGAGATCAAATCGTATCTCGCTAAACCACCTGTTCTTGTCGCGCACCGCCGATGAAAGCGTTCTTGATTTACATCAAGGCGGCGGATCACTCATTGAGTGCCTTACTCGCAAAGGCGGCGACCGCGGTCGCGAGCGGCGATATACTACAGGCGAACATTAGTCGGTCCCGAATCTCGATATCCGATGGTTGAGAAGCAGTGCCTTGCATTAGTGTTCGCAGTTCAGAAGATGCGGTACTATTTAGTCGGACAGACAATTTATGTTATCTCCAACGTAAATCCGGTCCGAATATTTATGACCCACCGCCTCCATGAGTTGGCTTGGCAAAATGGGCCTTGCTCTTGTCCCAATATGACTTGCACTTCAAACAACGTAAGTCACCAAAGGACAAGCGATTTGCGATCTCTGGCGCCAACCCGACAACGGAAGCGTGGCGTATGATGAACTACGATGAAGTCCACGAAGTCAACACTACATCGCACCAACAAATATGGCGGTTGTATTTTGACGGAGCTTCTCGGGCTACTAATGTGGCAAGTGCCCCCGGATGTTCTAAGATCTCCGCTGGAGTCGGAGTTGTCTTAGTTTCCTCGGGAAAACATGTCATGCCCCGAGCCTATTCACTCATCGAACCGTGCTCCAATAATGTGGCCGAATACAACGCGCTACTTATCGGACTTAGTTTCGCCAAGGAACTGGAGGTCGAGTATCTCGAAGCGTACGGTGACTCGCAATTGGTAGTCAAACAGATCCGTGGAGACTACGAAGTTAGGAATCCTGATCTAGTTCCTTACCACCAGGTAGTCATTGAAATGGCGGACTCATTCGAAGAGTTCTTCATCGAATATATCCCGCCCAGGCAGCTTACGGATGCATTGGCGGCGTTAGCAGTATCGCTAGCACAACCTCCCAAGACCGGCGGTAGTTCGGTCGGGGCTCATCAATTATTTGTACCAATATGTAATAAGGTACAAGAAGACAAGGGGTAGTTACCAAAAGGTATACATGACCAACCAAATTGGAGCCGAGTTGGCGCTTCCTATCATCGACTCGTCTTGCATGGTATACGCGAGAAGGCGAAGGAGAGAGAATCAATCCGGCGAAGAGCTCCAAGATTCTTTTACGACACAGAGACCCAGATGTTATATCGCCGAGGATATGATGGTCTTCTACTTCGATGCCTTTCAAACAAAGAGGCAGAAGAGGTCCTTCGGGAAGCACGAAGGTGAATGTAGTGCGCACTAACACGGTCCTAAACTCTATGATTGTATCAGAGAATGGGCTACCGGCCAACAATGATTAGCGGCCAGCGTTACATGCGCTTCGGAAATGTCACGCGGTCGATTCACGTGAACTATATGCATCGACCTCGAGCAATTGCATCCTTCGCTACATCCCGCCATTCGAGACATGGGGAATGGGCGTTGTAGGTCCCATCTTTCCTCCGTCGGTCAAAGCGTCGGTTTATTCTAGCGATCACCGACTACTTCTCCAAGTGGTGAAGCAATCCGCTAAAAGAAGTGGCGAGTAGCGTTATCAAGTTTATTAAACACCATGTCATTTACCGACACCCAGATCCCAAAACGGATCGTGCATGACAGCGGCCCTCAATTCATCAGAATTCCTTCATTAGGTTTTGTGAAATTTAAGATCCAAGGCGTCTCGTCAACGACCTATAATCCGGTACCAAATGGATTGGCGAAGCGTTCAACAAGACAATTATCAAAATTTCACAAAGCTTGTGAAGAATAACAGCGAGACCGGACGATAAACTCTGAGAAGCACTCGGCATATCGCCGCGACCGTCGTCGCATGGCTGGGCGACCCCATACTCTACGGTCTACGGTGTGAAGCGGTTCTTCCGGAGATCGATTCCATCACCGCAAGCCCTCATAGCGGAGATGGCGATCGAGGAACAAGATCAAAACATCTCGAAGAGCTCGAGATGTTGGATGAAAAGCGCCTGGAGGCTCAACAATGCATTGAGTTCTACCAAGCGAGGATGTCGAGAGCTTTCAACAAGAAAGTACGACAGAGGAGTTTCAAAGAAGGAGATTTGGTCCTCGCTGCCCGACGACCGATTACTCTCAACTCCAAAAAGAAAGGTAAATTCGAACCTAAATGGGAGGGGCCGTTTATAGTAGAAACGGTCTACTCTAATGGTGCATATCGCCTTATCACACAAAATGGCGATCGGCAATTAATGCCAATAAACGGGAAGTTCCTGAAAAAGTACTATTCTTAGTACATTCAGGGTAACCCATTTGGATTGGAAGTTCCTCAGGGAATATTCCACCCATGTTCCTTGAGGATAACCCCAAATTATTTTGTTTTCCTCCAAAATTCTCTCACCGATCAAATTTATTGACGGCGGGTCCACTAAAAGATCTTTCTGGTCCAAGCTATCTGAACCTTTTCAAGATTCTCGGAGTGGAGACCCCACTCTTAGTTTGTTCCCGGGAAATAGAATGCATTCTTCCTTTCCCACATTACACATCACATTCATCTGGAGATAGAATACATTCTCCCTCTCCAGAAGCAAGAGATAGAATACATTCTTCCTCTCTTGTCCTAGATTCTCGGAGTAGAGATCCCACTCTTAGTTTCACCTTTCAAGATTCTCAAAGTGGAGATCCCACTTTTAGTTTCTTTCACAGGAAGCAGGACAAAAATCCTTCCTTTCCAACACCCGGAGATAGGAGACAAGATCCTCCTTCCTCTCCATCAGCAAGAGATAGAATACATTCTTCCTCTCCTGTTTTAAATTTGATTTTACCCGGAAATAGGATATAAAATCCTTCCTTTCCACCTTCGGGAAATAGAACACATTCTTCCTTTCCCACATCAATCGTTCTTCTTCCGGTTCAGTCATTCTCCGGTTAAAAGAAGACACCAAGATTCATCTTGGGGTATTTTATCCCGAAGCCTAAGTAGGGATAAGCTGCTAACGGCGTTCTTAGGTTAGTCTCTTACCCGTAAAAGATGACAAAGTCTACGATTCAACATCGTAGCATTAAGTCTAAGAGAGTTTCATTCTTTTAGCACAACGTCACATGTAGAACGGATTTGGATAATCTACATGCTAGCCCAACTCAAACGGTAGTTGGTAAAGGCTAATCAAATCCGTTGAAGGCTAGGGGTTGGCCAACAACCTTAAAGCTAACGCCACACGCCTGTCTAGTCTCTTACCCGTAAAAGATGACAAAGTCTACGATTCAACATCGTAGCATTAAGTCTAAGAGAGTTTCATTCTTTTAGCACAACGTCACATGTAGAACGGATTTGGATAATCTACATGCTAGCCCAACTCAAGCGGTAGTTGGTAAAGGCTAATCAAATCCGTTGAAGGCTAGGGGTTGGCCAACAACCTTAAAGCTACTCACCGCAGCGTTCTTGGGTTAGTCTCTTACCCGTAAAAGATGACAAAGTCTATGTATTCAAACATCATAGCATTAAGTCTAAGAGAGTTTCATTCTTTTAGCACAACGTCACATGTAGAACGGATTTGGATAATCTACATGCTAGCCCAACTCAAACGGTAGTTGGTAAAGACTAATCAAACCCGCTGAAGGTCGAGGGTTTGCCAAAAATCCTATGAGTATTATGGTTAATTATTTACTTAAGTAAAAGAATCATAATAAACAATAAAAGGAGCAAATTTTATTCAATTAAAGGGAAAGATAAATGGAGCTACAATTATTCAAACATCAAGTCTATGACAAAAGATCTGTTGTTCTAGCTGAGACAGTTCATCACTATAAGCCTGGTGGAGTTCTCCCTGCAACTCAGCCCTAAAAGGCTCCTCATCGGTATTCAATGTCTTTGTAGTTGCCTCCTCAAGATCAACCAGCTTCTGCTTTGATAGCTCGAACTCCTTAGACGCGACAGTGAGAGCCTCTTCCTTGTTGGCCCTTGTCAGCTCCAAAACGCTCATGTTTTCTTCCTCTGCTTGGAGCTTCCTCCTAAGTTGCGCTATCCTCTCTTCACTCGCTGCGAAATAAGAGTTGAGGTGGCTTAGAGAAGAGGATGCTTCGGCGACAATGGCTCCAATCTGATCCACTCGATCTCTGCATCACGGACTTGAGCCCGGTAAAAACGAGCATCAGCCCGCGCCTCTAAGCGTGGGTCGGCGGCTACATATGAGGAAGCTCCAGCTGCCCGCAGTTCTTGTAGTCTCTGAAGCTTTCTCTCCAGATGAGCGAAGTCATCAGCAATGGCCTGAGCCAGCTCAGGATAACCCATATCCCGTATCAAGACCGTCCGGGGATCAAGCAATGGCCTGAACTGATGAAGAGAAAGCCCGCCATGGAGAACCTTTTCGATCACCATGTTCACCAAGGAAAAGAACGAGCGTACTTCCAAATAGATAATAAGACGAGATGGATCTTCATCCAGCATCAGCGCCCTCGCCAAATCATGGAGTCGAGATGTAGGCTCTACACGAAAGAAAAGAGGACCTTAGAATCTTCAATCAAAGACTGGCGAAGACATACTCAGTTAGAGGACTCTTACCCGTCTCCTTCAGCATAGTCTCAGGGACTGGCGAGTTTATCAGAGGAGTACCTATCGCTGGAGTACTATCTACGACAGCTGACTCCTCAGTGTGCTCATCTATCTCAGCAGTCGCCGTGGTAGCTGATTCTGAGAAAGCAGCGGGAAGAGGAGTGCCTGCCACTACATGAAAAGAATTTCTCAGGCCCTTTAAATTATAGTAGTATTAGCCAAAGGGCTGGTCCTATAATTAGCCAAGGAGAAAATTCATACCTTCCTCGGGGATTGTAACTTCGGGTAAATCTTCACCAAGAGCATCGCCATCCTGTGACAAAGCGCGTAGCAGGTCATCCATGGAAGTGTTGTCGTATAAACCAGCTTCCACGAAGTCTTCCATTGAGAAGTCTGAAAAAGAAGGCATTAGGAAAACGAATGCAACTAAGAGTTGGCGAACAATAGGTAAAGCTACTTACTTCCTACAGCGGAATTAACCCTCTTAGTCTCGGTTCGTACATTTGTCTCCCGCAATTTCTCTAAAAGAGCAAAAAGCGAAGAGGCAATTAGAGAATGCAATTAGAGTCGTTTAATTCCGCATTAGCCATCTAGAAGAGGAATTATCGATGTTAGATGTACGGATTAGCCGAATCGGGTCCTACATTGGTGTTCTCGGCCTCCGCCATAGCTCCGTACATTTGTTGAGTAAAACTTGGCTCAGCGTGAGCAGAACTAGGCCCAGCAGAATCATGGTGAGGAAAATCAAAGCCAGAATCATAATCTCTAAAACCTCCTGCATGGAAACGGAGAAATGTCAGTCTCCAAAAGCCGAAAATAAAAAAAAAATCAGATTACATTATGGTGAAGTGTCACCTCCGTCACTGACTGGATCATCACTGGTCAAGTCTATATCAAAGGACCGAGGATGCACGCGAGTCTTACGGGCTAACTTCTTTCGTTTAACCCCTCGAGAAGGTCGAAACTCTTCTTCTTCAACAGATTTTCCTGAAAATTCAGTTGAATGAGAAATCCAATAGAGAGGATGAGGAAACGAAGGGGAAAAGGAGAGAGTACCGAGGTTCTTCTCATAAACTGCAGCCTCCGCTTGGTCCTCTCCTAAAGTCCCAGCGTCAGAGTTATGGAACTCCTCCTCAGTCTCGTCTGGCTGATGAGATTGGCGGCGCTTCCTCTGAGCTTGAGCGACATCTTGGAGTGTCTGAGTGTCGGCTCGCAATGATGCTTCAGCCACCAAATCCGAGATAGCCCTCACAGGGACCGACTCATTAGCTACTAATAGCCAACTGCAATAAAGGAATGTCGACTCCGGTGCGGTCGAGCTCGGTAGATCAATTTAGCCGGTGACATCCCGCAACGCCCACAACCAAGCCCGGCCATCCACAAGTCCACCACGAAGTTCGAACCAACGGTTCGGATTCCCAACATAAAGTTGGTCGTAACCGAACTGGCGAGCAAAACGGCAGGGAAGATAAGGCTCAATGAAGTATTCCTCTTTTACTCGGAAAGTGAGATACCCTGGCCTGATGTTCACTAGCCAATTGAAGCAGCCAATGTCAAGTGAGGTCTGCTTCGTCTTCGAAACCTCTTCGTCAATCAAGGACTCACCATATTGACCGGAGAATCGGGGGAAGCATCTGGAAAAGATCCACCCTCTGTAAATTTGCATCTGTTTCTTGACTTCGGTAAAGCCGCGCCCTTTCCATTTGCAGTCCTCTACCAATCGCAAGAAAGGAGTGGATGAATCTGCAGAACCCGGTGCTGACATCATGTCAGGACGATGAAAGACCAGCCAAGCCATCAAATAGGTGTATGGAAGCTCTACTCTGACGGAAGGAATACGAGATGAGGGCTCATCCTTTCTTTGAGTAAATGCCCGGGCTATATGCCGCAATCCACGATGAATGTTGGCCACCATCACCGGAAGGAGAGAGAGTTCCTTTTTGTGGGCAAGCTGAACTGCAGGATAAAGGACCTCCAAAGGTAAAGCATCACCAGTTTGATATGGAATCACGCATTTCTTTAGCCAGATTGCAAGATAGCCAGCTAGAAGAGTTGTCGGTTGAATAGGCTTCACTGCATGCCATAGGAAGGTTGCAAACTTGGTCCCTGGGGAAAAACCGTCTTTGGCACTGCTGAGTGTGTAGGAGGTAGCACCGGATCTCTCGATGAGCTCATTAATTGTCGAAGGAGTGAGCGGCGACAGTTCACATATTTTCTCACCGGAATTATCCTCCAAGTGCTTGAACAAGTAATTGGCAAACTGCTTCAGGCTCACTTGTGATTTCTTTTTGACATGAGGTTCAGATTGGGCTAGAGCTATATGATAATGACAGGTGAGATCCCATAAAGTGGTGTAACGATCCGGCGTGCGATCCTTCAGCTGACTCAACTCCTGGTTCGATGGAAAGTATTCCTGATACAGCATCTTCCCCATGGGTAAACCTGAAACCCGGTACATCTCATGTAAAGCCAGCCCCAACTCACCGTGTTTGGTGAAAAACGTATTTGAGTCTGGATTGTAGAGCTCGAATAAGGTAAAGAAATGGTTGGCACTGATTGGAAGGCCGTACATGGTGGCCCGAATCGCTGGATACAGGCCGCAAGCACGAAGTTCTTCATCCCACCGATTAAGGACATAATTGGTCAGGCGACCCCACCAGTGCCTATCTGACGAGTGAACCCAACCATAAAATCTATGGCTGGAGGACGGCATCTCTCGCCTCAACTTCGCAAGACGGTTCTTCAAAGTCGAGGCAGTAATGAAAAGCTCATCACGGGGCGGTGTGTCTAATCCCACAACTCCAGGGTGAAGGCCGATGATGCGACTCCTGTTGGAACCAGGAACCGGCCACTGGGTAATGAATCCGCAATGGATATGGTCATGCTCCTCGGTCAATCGCCAGGACATATGGCGTGTCACAGCGTGGTGCCTGAAATCGGTCAGTGAAAGTTGACGAGGTATCCGGGGGATATATAAAGGGCCTCCCTCGTCCTTGTTCACCACCGCCGCTCGATAAAAGTCGATCCGAATCGTTAACAGAGTCGCCGAACAGATAATCCGTCTTTCGCAAAGGTTGAGCAGAGCTGGTGTCTTTCACAAGCGGCGCATCGGTGACCAGTAGTCTGAGAATACGGGAACTCCCCTCAAGTACAGTCTGAATAGTCTCCGCCGATGTATCAGATGCGAATCGAGGTGAAATGAAAATAGCGGGATCGTCATACATGGAATAGTATTCACTATGGCGTCCATCAACTGCGTAAGGCGGAAACACTCCTGAGGGATAATCAACTGCAATGGAAAAACATTCAGTTGTTAAAAGTAATATAAGGCGTTGAATTCATCTTACACAGATTGAGTCACGACCTTATAATGGGTATGACGATTTCATCCGTATCGAATACTCAGAGAATGATATACATCGTCGCATAAACAAAGCGATAATATATCCCGTTCTACAGAGTACGGATACAGTACGAAATCGCTCCCATTAAAGATCTTGAGACGGGTGATGACCAAGCAGAACCAATCTCTGAAGCGTCAATCCCCACAAAGGAGGATCTCAGCTCTTCCCAATCGCCTCACAAAGGAGAACGAAGCGGGGACGTAACATGTGTATGCATGAGAAGATAAACCAATCTTTGAAGCGTCAATCCCCACAAAGGAGGATCTCAGCTCTTCCCAATCGCCTCACGAAGGAGAACGAAGCGGGGGTGGTAACGTCGGCTCACCAGCGAATGAGGGAGGCGTGCCTTCTGTGGCGTGAGTGGTAACCCCTCAGCGAGACCTCGCGATGACATCAAGCGCAAAAAGGACAAAATAAAGTCGGATATCACGGTTGAAAAATCAGCAAATTTAGCAAAAGAGACCCGTTGGTCGTCACGCTTCGCCGGCCATGACCGAGGCACCAACGGTGCCTCGGCTCGCCGAACCCCAAGCACTTCGGCAGAGCAAAGCGCCCGGCGCTGGCCTTCGGCCAGAGCCAGCGCCAGTAGGCGCTCAGGCAGAAGCGCCTGGCGCCGGGCGCTCAATGAGACCAGCGCCACTCGTACGCGGCTGCGGTCCAGCGCCAGTTCCTCTTACTTTCAGCGCCGCTGCATGCACTAAGACAAAACAAAAAAAAAAGAAGAGAGAGAAGAAGAAAAAAAATTGTAAAAGTCTCATGTATGTACCTCGTAGTTTGAGAAAGACGAGACGGCACGAGGCGAGATGAAAACGAGAAGGAAAAAGCTCAGAAAAGGGGCCGGCCTAGGTCAGAACAGAAGAGAGGAGATGGGTATTTATAACAATCCCTAATGAGGCCTAAACCAATTCTAATTAGGATTCTAATCAACCCCTAATAAGGAGTCCTAATTAGAACCTTATCCGGATGCCAAAACAATGCCAAATCAGCCCGCCAATTGGCTCCTTCTCTCCCCACACATTCGAGGGACGAATATATTTCCCAAGAAGATTATTGTCCCATGAAGGGCGCTTCAAGTTCGGTTTAATTCGATATTCTAATCCTACTCAATTAGGAACACAGTATAAAGCTGTTTCCTAATTCGTCGAGAAGTTCCCGAGAATATTTCCACAAAAATATACTTAGGGATAACTCGATGAACGCCATAAAGCGTGAAAGTATATCGACGCCAATCAACGCTGCCGCCTAATCCTACTCAATTAGGAACACGAGTATAAACTGTTTCCTAATTCGTCGAGAAGTTCCCGAGAATATTTCCACAAAAATATACTTAGGGATAACTCGATGAACGCCGTAAAGCGTGAAATTATATCGGCGCCAATCAGCGTCGCTAATCCTACTCCAATTAGGAACACAGTATAAACTGTTTCCTAATTCGTCGAGAAGTTCCCGGAGAATATTTCCACAAAAAATATACTTAGGGATAACTCGATGAACGCCCATAAAGCGTGAAAGTATATCGACGCCAATCAACGCGTCGCCTAATCCTACTCCAATTAGGAACACGAGTATAAACTGTTTCCTAATTTTCGTCGAGAAGTTCCTGGAGAATATTTCTATATAACTCGACAACCCTCAATTTCCTCCCACTATAATATCCCAAAAAAGGAATAATTTGACAAGGCATGAAAATCATCTTGACACTGGACAACGTGTCTAGTCTCGAAGAAATTCCTCCCACTGTGGATAATCATATCCCAACAACGGTCAACGCATCACACTCGCCGATTGAAGGCTAGGACGCTGGTCAACGCATCGCACTCGCCGGCTGAAGGCCAAATTCCACATATTTCGACGCCAATCAATGCGTCGCAGCGAAGAATTCCCCGACCAACGGAGAACTCTCGTAAAAAGTTGGGTGGTCAATTGAATGACAATTCACCAACACGAGTCAATAACAAGTGAGCTCAATCAGCTACAGCTCGAGATTCCGACAACGGTCAGGCAATAAATGCAGCACCGTAACGCCCTCAGCTATCCTACAAAGCACTGGAGAATCTGAAGGGATTGGAGGAATCAAAATATTGAAGCTATTCTTAAGAATAAATTCATCTATCGACTTCTGGTCGAGATCTCGACAACGGTCAGACAAAAAAATGCAGTACCGTGATACTTTCAGCAATCCTACAAGGCACTGGAAAGACTGAAAGGAGTGGAGAGATCAAACGCCAAGGTCATTCACAAGTCCTATCACACCGACTGAAGGGTGAAGGGCTCATCATATCCAAAGTATCCCAGACTCGTCAAAAATCGAGACTGAGACACTTTGGAGGGGGTATCTGTAGGCGTTGAAAATTGCTTATCGCATTCGGCGAGACTCGTGACGGTCGGTTAACCGGCGCACCCATCCGCAACGCGACCTAATCGTGACGACGCGGATTACGCCGCAAAACGCGTAAAGCGAGTCGACGAACGCATGAAGTGAGTCGGCAAGGCGTACGAGTCAACGAAACGACGTATCATGGAATAAACCCGATGACGAAGTTTCAGATCAGCGAGATTCGACGGGGCGAGTTGACCAAACTCAAACGCCGACGAGACGGAATCAACCGTACTTAGTCCGTCAACGCAAATGAGCCGATCGGATACGGACTCAAACACAACGGCGACATCCCCGGAGGAAAATTACGCCGGAGAACGGCGGGGAAAAAATCCGGAAATCGGAGTTTGGCGGGTGAAACGAAGAACCGAACCCGACCAAGGCCCGGCTTGCCGAGCGGCGGCCATACGCTGTGGCTGTCCCTTGGTCGCGCCATTTAATTCCTCTTGAACCCTATAAATAGAGAGGAGGGGGTTGGAAATGGAAGGCGGAGGTTGGATTTTTGAAGATTCGCCAGAGCTCTGTAGGTCGGAATTCTTGGAGTTTTGCAGACCAAGACTTAGGCGCAGATCCGAGCTTCGATCGGGACAAGAGACGAGATCCAGATCTTGAAGAGCTTGCTACAGCCCAGATCTACACAAAGCCAAAGCGGATTAAGGTAAGGTTTATCAGACCGCCTCTAGACTAAGCTTCGTCTTAGTCTCGTGGATAGCCGTGATTTCTCCTAGTAGATCTCACAGCTCGGCGATCCTCTCCTTCGTGAGTCACGATCCCCATAGCGCTTTGTTTCCTTCGTGAAACGAGTCCCTCAGATCTGTAGATCTAGCACCTGGATCTGATCACGCGGCGGTCCACGGACGAATAAAAAGTCCCCGGCACAGGCAAAGATCCCACACAAGCGAGGATCCCGAAAACTAGAGATCCTCGTGTTTGTTTAGGGTTTAAGTTGTAACCGTCAATCGATCCTTTCATTGTAAGCCTTAAATAAAAAGGCGATCTTTTTCTTGAATTTGTAACAGATTCAATTGCAATGGAAAAATCAGCAACTTTTCCCGCGAACAACACTTTGTCACAATCACACTCTTAATCTCTCCACAACACATTTTCTTCCTCGTTTTTCTTTTATTTGCGCATAATCCACAATCCACTCTCTAATCTTTTCATGACCACTTTCACCATGTACTTAAACTCCTAATTGTCTTGCGCATAATTTGAGAAAACTTGAACATAATCTTACAAACGCCTTCCTCGTGGGATCGATAATCTTTTATACTATAACTTGATAAGTTGTATACTTACAACTTAGGAGGTAATTATTTATTTTCCATCACAGGATCAAAGCAAGGTTTGATCCAGGGGGGTCAAGTCCAGAGGGGATTATTTCACGAAGAAAATAATCGCCAAAGGAGATTATTTCACGAAGGAAATAATCGCCAAAAGATAAAGACGACGAAGTGACGGCGGCGATGAACAGTGTTTTCGGTGGCGGTGAGCGATGGCGGCGGCGATGAGCGATGGCGGCGGCGATGAGCGATGGCGACTTTTTCTTTTGCGACTAGGGTTTTGGAGGCTCTGATACCATGTTAGAAACAGGGCAAATCAAGAGAAAGGTGCAATTTTATTTATTAGTATTGGGGTCTATATATACAAGAGGAGTGGTCTCATTCTTCTACTCTATCCAATGTGGGACTAAACAAAAGGGGTCTATTCCTATCTAACATAAAGAAATAACTCTCAACAAAAACCAACGAACATGTTCTTAACAATAAAGTCCCTAACTTTTACCAATCTCTTCAAAGAAGTCCTTTGCATTCTTCTATTGACAACAAAGCCACTTGAGTTTTACCCCTTCTCTTCTAAGGGGTTGTTTTTTTCGAGCTGAAAACCCTAAAAAATAAGAAAACTCCCCTAATATATGCAGAAAACACTCAATTTTCCCCAACTTGTTTCATATTTCTTAGTTTGGCTTCATTTGGAAAGGAGGCTTTGGGTTTCTTGATATGTCACGTATATCACCATTTTAAAGAAACCCAATTCCAAGCTTTTAGCTCGGAATTGGGAGAAAGCTATTATTTTGCCAATTAGATAATTGGATGGAGAACTATTGTTTGGCTTTCGTCATTTAGTATCCTATTTTTTATTACCAACCCAAAACAAATTCTATAACATGCAATTCCTCTTCAAGTTTCAATGCTAAAACAAATAAAATATATCATTTTATAGGACACACTTAGAAGATGTTACTTAGAAGATTTTTTTTTTTTTCAAAAGAAGAAAGTTCAGAACTTGTTAGAAAAACATATATAAAATAATCCCAAATAATTTTCCCTTTCTTCGCTATACTGAGGTTGGTTTCCTCATGAGTCATGGCGGCTACTTCACCCACCACGATTACAAAAATAAAACACATATAAAATAATAAAGAAATGGTTCAAATCAAAATGGTGGGGGTTGGCGAGCAAAAGGGTTTGGTAAAATTGATAGGTATTCAAAGAAAAATCCCTCCTTTAAATAAGTAAGTGCAGAAAGAGAGGGATTGGGATCATCTACTAATACATAGTATTTTTTAATATATGCTAATACATCTCAAAGTACAAAAGTGAAAGGTGGAGCTCACAAATTAAAATATGGAGATGCATTAGGAAACACTTAGGAAACACTGTGCACTGTGCATTAGAGTATCCGAAAGAGAGAGACGAGTCCCATTCTCAAAAAACCCTTCTTCTTTGATTCTTCGATGGAATCCTCTCTCTCTTTCTCTCAATCCTCATCCACAATCCCTCTTCGATCCCTCTCTCAGTCATCCTCAACCTTTTTAACCCCCAAATCCATCTCATTCTCAAAGAGGAGAGCTTTGGTGTCGAGGGCTGTGGTTAGATCTGAGGTTAAGATGGAGGATTCATCAGTGAGCCCTAGGGTTAGCTCTCTTAAACCCTCGAAGACCATGGCGATCACTGATCAGGCTACTGCGCTTGTTCAGGCTGGAGTTCCTGTTATTGGACTGGCTGCTGGAGAGCCCGATTTCAATACCCCAGCTTCCATTTCTGAGGTGGGTTTTGGTCAATTTCTCAAATTTGAGGTGTTTTTTTTTTAATTTAATAGCTTGTTGACTTATTGCCACTTGTTTATGATTAATACAAGTATTCATACAGCCATTGTTAACTTATCTATTATACAAATTAAGCTAAGGAGCTGAGGTTTATTAATTGCGAAATAACATATGCATCGCTATGAAATAAAATTTAACAGCCCGATTTCGGTACGCCAACTACCATTTCTGAGTGGGTTTTGGATGGTTTAATGAATTCATGGTGCTCTTTTTTGGATGGTTTGTCGAACTGCAGTCATTTCTTTATGATTATTTAGCGGAATGCTACCGTTGCTTTCTTATTTATACGTTTGAGTTGTGAAGGCAGCTTTAGAAGATATGTTCTGTGTATGATTCCTTGTAAATACTACTATACAAATAGAATTATGTCTGATGTACAATTATACATAAAATTTTGTGACCACAATCCTACATATTCACTTTTCCGTTCTGTTAGGCCGAGGAGCTCAGTTTTAGTTGCGAAATAACATATACATAGATGTGAAATAAAATTTAAGAGGGTTTTACTTTTCAAGAAAAGTATGAGGAATATATAGACGCCATAAATAACATTTAACAGTTCTCTTGCACAAACACAATTTAGATGTTTCCTTTCGTATAAACTTGTTTATTGTGTATATATGTGTATATATCAAGGAAGAATTGGTTGATAATGTCACCCTTAGTGGATCGGGTCTTTGCATCCCCAATGGGAACCTCTGCCAATTCCTTGTGTCTAGTTGAGAAGTCACAGACTTTGTCGAGATTTATTCATTTTGGTGTTTCAGTTGTATATACATTGAAATGTATACTTCTGGTGAAATGACATTTTAATAGAATGCTTAGAGTATATTGTGTTTGATACGAGAAAAGCAAAACGTCGGTACGAGTAGAGAGGGAAGGAGGGGGAGAGTCCTTACTTTTAGAGGTAACTTTAATATGCAATCTCTTTAAATATCTATTTTGGATAATTAGGACTTATCTACATGAATGTATTCCTTCTTCTACTAATAAAATTTGAAAAATTTTATTTTACAAATACACAACAAGTTAATACATTTTGTATCTATACTTTACTTATTTACTAATTAATTACATAGATTATATTGTTATGTGACTTGATCTTTCCCTTCACTGTCAAAATAATTAGATTGATTAAAATTATTTTTATTAATTAATTAGAATATTTGTTGTTAAATAAATTAATTACCATACAGTATTTAGTTTAATCCTAACCTAAATTTCATCAAACAAGTGCTGCTAGTTCTTTTGCTATCTTTTGGCAGTTTTCAATTATCTTTTGAAAGTTTTTTTGAAAGTTTTGAAGTCATTGATATTGTCGGTCCGAGACTTCCAATTTAAAACATGGGCTTGCAGTGCTTCTAGAAAAGGGAATCCAAAATGTACCAAAATTCCAAACCTTGTGCATGTATGCAAATGTCTGCTGATTCAAGAAAAAAAGAGGGAATTTGGAATTTTCCGAAATTTTGAACCTTGGTGTGAGTATGTTGGTGCCGCTACCAGAAAAGGGAATTTGGAGCTTATTGAAACTTCAAACATTGGTGTCCGTGTGTGCCTCAAGTGTCAAACCTTGGTGTGCATGTGCCTTTTACATATATTTGTGAAATGGACATAAGCCATGCTTAGGCAACTGTTACATCGAGCAGACATGTGAAACTGTGGTTAAAACTAACATTTTGCATAATATATAGGTAGTTACTTCTCTGTTTCTTCGAGCATTTTGATCATTAACTCTTTCGCTGATGGTAATTTAAGTTGTAAGGTGTTGATCTTTTTTTATCTTGGTTAACATATCTGATGGCAACCACGGGCTTGCAGTGAATAAACTCTCACTTGTCAAGAAATTTGTTTCCATAGAAGTTATGTGACGATCATACAAATTTTAAATAAAATAATCCACTTTGGAATCCAATTTGTTTTTAAATGTATTCTTAGTTGCAGTACCCAATCAAAAGCCCCTATAACAAGGGAAAATGAATCATATTTAGAATTCTGGTGTGTGCCACATTGCCAGTTGACATACCAACTAGATGAACCCTACAGCCCAACATAACATCCAAGGTATCATGTTATAAACCGAAGTGTATCATGAATCCAGTTGCATTGATACTGGATAGTGTGAAATTTGTGTAAGAATCCAATTCATAGTTGAGTATTTGCAAAACCAAAGATGAGAAACTTTTTTAGACATTGTTGGAAAAACGTTTCACGTAGCTGAAATGCTAACATGGTGATAAGAAGTCTATTTTTGTAAATAAATTTTGGGTGCCTCCATATTTGGAGCTTGTCACGCCCCGAAACAGCGGCGAAAAATGTATACGGGTTACGCCACAGCAGCGACCCGTGCACAAGACAAATCACACACACGTGTCAAGCCTGACACTTCATATCAAATAGCTCTCACTCTGTCTTCTCACAATATGCTCAACCTTCAACAAAGAATCAAGGAAGGATAAGATGATTTTTTTTAATGGGTAGGTGGCACCCACACTTCGCAATGGGTAACTGCCATCAAGCTAAGTTAAACCATGGCTTGTCAGCTCATGGTAAGGATTTGTGAATTTTGTAGAAACGCCCCGCATAAATTCCGTATACACACAACTCTTTTCATTAGGAAAAAATAGAATAGTTACCTTTGTTTAGGGGATACTACAGAACTAGGTTTCAATTTTTGAGAAATATATCTTGATATGTGACACACGAACAATCTAAAAAGGGGAAAAAAAATTCACAGCTTACCTAATATGCAAAAATGTATGTGCTTTTTCCTATTTCACGCCAACTACTTGTAGTTCTGGTCCAGCTCGTGCAGCCTGGTTAGTGTGCTCATGCAACCTGGTTATTGTCCAATCCTGATTTGGAACACCAAAAATGGAGAACGAACAAATAAAGGAAGCAGTGTAGTGACTAACTGATTCGTTGAGCTATTCCAATGTATTACTAGAGCCCATCATGTTTTTTATTATTGAATTAACTAGTTGATTATTTTTTCTATAACAAGGATTTTTATAGATACCAAAAGATGAAAACTATTATTATCATAATTTTAATTTTACATTTCCTTAAATGTGTATGCTTGTACAATAACATGTACTACATGCATAATAATCAAGTGACCCAATCAAAAACTCATATCACAAAGGGGAGTTGAATCATATTTAGAATTCCGGTGTGTACCAGTTGACATACCAACTAAATGAAGCCTACAACACACCACGTACCATCCAATGTATCATGCTATAAACCAAAGCATATCGTGAATCCGTTAGCACTGCTATTGGGTCTTTATAAAATTTGTCTAAGAACCGGATACATAGTTGAGTATTTATGAAACTAAAGATAAGAAACTTACCAACCATTATTGGCAGGTAAAAGTATCATGTAACTGAAAGGCTGGCATGGTGGTTTGAAGTCTATTTTTAGGATATAAATTTGGTGTATCTTTATTTTCAGAACTAAGTTTATACAATTTTTAGGAAAAATTCAAACTTTTCTT
Organism: Asparagus setaceus; assembly: GCA_012295165.1. Lineage (NCBI taxonomy): Eukaryota > Viridiplantae > Streptophyta > Magnoliopsida > Asparagales > Asparagaceae > Asparagus > Asparagus setaceus. Next base: position 85,804,535 of record CM022701.1, read on the forward strand.
TCGGGTTTCATTCTTATTTGTCATTGGGGAAAATTGGTGTTTAGGCTGGGATAAATGCTATTCGTGAAGGTCACACAAGGTACACTCCCAATGCTGGAACTTTGGAGCTCCGTAAAGCAATTTGTCATAAACTCCAAGGTTAATAGTTCTGAATTTAGCTGATGGGTTGGCTTTGGCGTTTTGAGAGCTAATTTTGGTTGGTTTATTTTGATTCCAGAGGAGAATGGTCTGACTTACGCACCGGATCAAGTTCTTGTCAGCAATGGAGCGAAACAGTGTAGCATGCAAGCCGTTCTTGCAGTTTGTTCACCTGGAGATGAGGTGAAGCCTGACTATTTTGCTAACCTCTTTGAAGGAAAGCCGTTTGAATTTTCTTTCAATATTTTTATTTTAAGTTGTTAATATATCATTTCTCTGCTGCTATTTCTTTTTAGTTCTCTCGTTAGATTCATTCATTTGATCATTGTTAAATAAGCCAAAACTTTTCCCATTTTAATCAGGAGTTACAGGGCTGTTTCTTTTGGAAATCATTTCTTGTATGCTTATACTAGCCATTTGGCTATTAATAAAAATAGGACCTTTGACATTTTAGCTGATCTCCTTTTTTGGAAAGAACTATCAATTATTGGCCAGAAAGAATCATCAGCGATTGTCCCTTTTTCGAAAGAAAAGCAACTGTTGTCCGGAATTCTATGTTTTAACCTATGTAATAGTATACTTTTTCTGCTTACAGTTGATGCTTTTAGGGCAGTTTTGGATATACCCAATCACTTGTTTGGTTGTCAAATTTGACTAAAATCCCAAGGATTATAATTCATAAAGTAGCTCAATCCTATTGATGAAAAAAGGCAAGTATTGACCTTCCATTTTTTAATTCGAAGGATCTCTCTTTCAATATAAAACTACTTTCTAGACAAAAGTCAAGGTGTTATGATTGGGTTAATGCCTTTCTAGATAAATATATGGCATATAAACAAACTTTTTGGATTATAATCCTCACAATTTTCAAACAACAGAAAACCAAGAGATTTGCATGCTAATCATTCGACAAGGCCTGAAGAAAAAAATAGTTGTTGAATTGACCTCATACAGTTGCAAGTCGTTCATAGATCTCCATTCGTACAGTCCTAGGTTATTTGGCATTCGTTATGTTGAAACTTTCTCCATCTTTCAACATACATAATAAATTTGCATTTTGTTTTGTTCATTGAAATGCTCACTATATCGATGAGTTAATATATCCTTGACACCATCTTTTGTGCAGGTAATAATCCCAGCACCATATTGGGTCAGTTACCCTGAAATGGCTAGGTTGGCTGATGCAACACCAGTAATACTGCCAACAGATATATCAGACAATTTTCTATTAAACCCAGAGTTCCTTGCATCAAGACTTAATGATAAATCAAGGCTGCTGATTCTTTGTTCTCCATCAAACCCAACTGGATCTGTTTATCCCAAGAAGTTGCTCGAGGAAATTGCTGATATAGTTCGGAAACACCCAAGGCTTCTGGTAAGTATCTGACAGTTTGGCACTCTTGTCAAGATTCTGGACCTTATTTTTATTCTTATTTCAGGTTTTATCAGATGAGGTATACGAGCATATTATATATCCTCCAGCGGAACACACAAGCTTTGCTTCATTACCGGGCATGTGGGAAAGAACCTTGACTGTGAATGGATTTTCTAAGGTAAGAGATTTATAAGCAAAAATGCACAACGGTTTTAGTTACATTAGACCCCCTAATCTTTGTTAATATTAGACCCTAAATCCATTAAGTTGATTTAAATAAGACCCCCGAATCTATTATGTCATTTTAAATAAGACCCTTAAACCTATTAAATTGTTTTAAATAAGACCTCCGTTTCGAACAAATAGGAAGATTTGGGGGTCTAATTTAGAAATATGAAGGTTTGAGGATCTAATTTAGAATTAACAACGATTTGAAGGTCTAATATGACAAAAACCCAATGCACAATTACATGAATGGGCACATATAGAGCAACTTAGACTCAACTTTCTATGACTAGTTCACTGCATCAAATAATAATGTTGTACCTAGCAGTCCATATGGTCTCTTTTGTTATTACAGCTCTTTTTCCATCTAAAAGAATCATCTTTGAAGGCACCTCTAACTATTAACAATACTGGGTGAGATCTAAATATGGATGTGGTACTTTTGCAGGCATTTGCAATGACTGGTTGGCGACTTGGATACCTTGCAGGCCCTAAACACTTTGTAACAGCTTGTGGAAAGATCCAGAGCCAGGTATGCCTTCTTCTTGCTCAGTTCTATAGACCTATATTTTGCATCAAATCAAAACCTGTACATTTTGTCCACATTTGTTAATTTCATATATTATGCCCCAATGGTTGCATCGGCATCTTGCTTTAGCTACTCATCTTCAGTATCTTTGAGATATAATGTATCACCTCTTTCTCGACACAAAAAAGGGGAAACGTGCAAGGCATCATGCTGATGATACCAGAAAAGGAATAAATATATTACTTGGTCTGGTACCTAAAGTTTACTCATTTTTTCACTTTGATACCCCGAAGTATTTTTGTAGCACTTTGATACCTCAAAGTTTCAATTCCATTTCACTTTGATACCTCCTCCATGTTTCTTAAATTTATATCACGTGTTAAGCATGTGGTATCCCCATCCACAACTACCAGAACATTTGGTCGTTTGGATTCTTAGCAACTAGGTAAAACCGTAAAATTGGCCTAAATGTAATAATTTAACATAAAATCTTACAAAATCGAGATGGGGGTATCAAAGTGAATGGAATTGAAACTTTGGGGGTATCAAAGTGTCGAAAAGTACTTTGGGGTATCAAAGTGAAATAATAGGTAAACTTTGGTATACGAGAGCGAAAATAAGCCTTATTTTTAGTTACTGTATACTAATCCTGCAAGCTAAAACTTGAATTGGTAGTCCACCTCCGGTGCCAGCAGCATTTCCCAAAAGGCAGGACTTGCAGCGCTAAACCTAGGTTATGCCGGCGGTGAAGCAGTTTCCACCATGGTAAAAGCATTCAAGGAAAGGCGAGATTTCCTCGTGAAAAGTTTCAGAGAGTTGGAGGGCGTAAAAATATCAGAGCCCGAGGTAACAATACTTTATTTACTTATTTATTTTATTTTACACAAGCTTGCAGTGGTTTAATTTAGATCATTTTATGTCTGCAGGGTGCCTTTTATCTTTTCATGGATTTCAGTTCCTACTATGGAACGGAGGTAGAAGGATTTGGGACTATAAAGGACTCGGAGTCCCTTTGCCGATTCCTATTGGATAAGGGACAGGTAATGTCTTGATATATATCTTTGATTGTTTTTAAATTAATCGCTGGGACACTCTTTATACCTGATGGTGTAGTCACTAGTACCCGCCTGAACTTTTTTTGTTGTTGATATTATTCCCTTAAATGTTTAATATTTTGAAATTTGTCCCCCAGATCAATGCAATTGCAACAAGTCCCCAATATGATAAGTTGTTTCAAAATTAGTCCCTTAAATAATTGAAATTGATATTAGGTGCCCCAGTTCATAAAGCTGTTTCAAATTAATCCCTCCATTCAAGAGTGTAGCAGTAGCAAGATATACGAACTGGGGCACCCAATAGCAAATTCAATGATTTGAGAGACTAATTTCAAAATAATAAAGATACAAGGAGCTGATCTTGAAAAAACCCAAACTATTTTATTAACACTTGCATCCATTGAACCTCAGATGACTTTATGTTTTCATCCTCAATTTAGAGGGCTATGTAGCCTTTTATTCAGTCAAATTTAGGGTGAAACTCAATCAAACAGGAGAATTGCTGTGGTCCATAGTTTAGGAGCATTAAACGCTAATAAAATAGTTTAATGGTTACAATGACTGCAAATAATCCTTTAAAATGTTATTTTGCTTCGTAACGAGTACTATAGGAAACATAAGGTTATTCGGTTTATTGGGTTTTGTCTTTGCAGGTAGCTCTTGTCCCTGGGGATGCCTTTGGAGATGATAAATGTATTAGAATGTCCTATTCAGCATCTCTACCTACACTACAAGAGGGGGCGAAGAAAATAAAAGAAGCCGTGGCTCTTCTCAAGCCTCGCGTCCCCATTTAATGTTGGCAGTTGGATTTGCCTCCGCTTGTAGTAGATTCTACCATTGATTTTCGTTTCAACACAATAAGGTAAATTTGAGAAAGAGGAAGGAGGAAAAAGGTCCTGAAAGGTCTTCTATATTTGTAAACTTCATTGTATTTATGATGCTCATTGTGTTGTTGTATTGTGATGAGATTGGATGATAGTCAAAAGTTGCTGTGTTAATGTTGCAGGCATTCTGTTATGGACGTTTTCTTAAAAAAGAAATGGAATGTTTTGTCAAATTACTCTTATTATTGTTCTAGTTCCTAAAATCCATCTGAACTTGACTAAAAGAATGTATTTTGGGACTTTCATTGCTTTCTCATTATTGTATCAATACCTTATTTTTCCAGAGAAATATTACAGTGGATCATGCTTGCCACTGTCACGTAATTGGTGGATGGGAAGAATTTTAAGGTTGTCATGAGTCATTGATTTCTAGATTTCTAGACCCCAGAGTATGAGGAGGGGCTGTTTGTTTCGCGCAAATTTTATGGAAACAAAGTTTTAAGAAATTGGAATTAGCCCCAGAAAACTTTGCAGAAAACCCCTGAATTGTTTTTGCAGAAAACACCCTAACTTTTCAAGAAATTGCAAATAGCCCCAAAGTAATTTACCTTTCTTTAATCCCCTCTCTTACCACAACTCAAGCTCTTCTCGAGTGCCGGCACCTATCCCTTCAAAGCTCACTGTCAACTTTTTTCTAACTGTATATTTAGAAAACTGGATTCTCTGTCTTCTTCTTCGTCTGTTCTTGTTCACCGTGGAAGTCACAGATTCATGCTAATGCTTGCCAATGCACTTCAACCTTGTGTTTCCATAATGTGACATTTATTAAAGCTTAAGATTTTATTTGCAATCTAAGTTGAAGGTGAAAATTTCTTTTTTTTTTTTTTTCACCTATTAGGGGCTTGGATTGTATATTAGTATGATCCAGTTTGGGTTTCTTTTGTCCCAGGCAAAGAAGAAGGTTACTTATTAGAAGCTTTTTTTTTATCAAAAGAAGAAAGTTCAAAACTTGTTAGAAAAACACGGGCAAACTTAGGAGCTCGGTAGACTAAACTTTAATTTATGATATTTTATAATTTTCCCTTTCTTTAATTTATGATATTTTGATTATCCCAAATAATTTTCCCTTTCTTCGCTATACTGAGGTTGGTTTCCTCATGAGTCATGGCGGCTACTTCACCCACCACGATTACAAAAATATCATATATAAAATAATAAAGAAAGTGTTCAAATCAAAATGGTGGGGGTTGGTGAGCAAAAGGGTTTGGTAAAATTGGTAGGTATTCAAAGAAAAATCCCTCCTTTAAATAAGTAAGTGCAGAAAGAGAGAGACGAGTCCCATTCTCAAAAAATCCTTCTTCTTTGATTCTTCGATGGAATCCTCTCTCTCTTTCTCTCAATCCTCATCCACAATCCCTCTTCGATCCCTCTCTCAGTCATCCTCAACCTTTTAACCCCAAATCCATCTCATTCTCAAAGAGGAGAGCTTTGGTGTCGAGGGCTGTGATTAGATCTGAGGTTAAGATGGAGGATTCATCAGTGAGCCCTAGGGTTAGCTCTCTTAAACCCTCGAAGACCATGGCGATCACTGATCAGGCTACTGCGCTTGTTCAGGCTGGAGTTCCTGTTATTGGATTGGCTGCTGGAGAGCCCGATTTCAATACCCCAGCTTCCATTTCTGAGGTGGGTTTTGGTCAATTTCTCAAATTTGAGGTGTTTTTTTTTATTTAATAGTTTGTTGACTTATTGCCACTTGTTTATGATTAATACAAGTATTCATACAGCCATTGTTAACTTATCTATTATACAAATTAAGCTAAGGAGCTGAGGTTTATTAATTGCGAAATAACATATGCATCGCTGTGAAATAAAATTTAACAGGCCGATTTCAGTACGCCAACTACCATTTCTGAGTGGGTTTTGGATGGTTTAATGAATTCATGGTGCTCTTTTTTGGATGGTTTGTCGAACTGCAGTCATTTCTTTATGATTATTTAGCGGAATGCTACCGTTGCTTTCTTATTTCTACGTTTGAGTTGTGAAGGCAGCTTTAGAAGATATGTTCTTTGTGTATGATTCCTTGTAAATACTACTATACAAATAGAATTATGTCTGATGTACAATTATACATAAAATTTTGTGACCACAATCCTACATATTCACTTTTCCGTTCTGTTAGGCCGAGGAGCTCAGTTTTAGTTAAATAACATATACATAGATGTGAAATAAAATTTAAGAGGGTTTTACTTTTCAAGAAAAGTATGAGGAATATATAGACGCCATAAATAACATTTAACAGTTCTCTTGCACAAACACAATTTAGATGTTTCCTTTCGTATAAACTTGTTTATTGTGTATATATGTGTATATATCAAGGAAGAATTGGGTGATAATGTCACCCTTAGTGGATCGGGTCTTTGCATCCCCAATGGGAACCTCTGCCAATTCCTTGTGTCTAGTTGAGAAGTCATAGACTTTGTCGAGATTTATTCATTTTGGTGTTTCAGTTGTATATACATTGAAATGTATACTTCTGGTGAAATGACATTTTAATAGAATGCTTAGAGTATATTGTGTTTGATACGAGAAAAGCAAAACGTGGGTACGAGTAGAGAGGGAAGGAGGGGGAGAGTCCTTACATTTAGAGGTAACTTTTACATGCAATCTCTTTAAATATCTATTTTGGATAATTAGGACTTATCTACATGAATGTATTCCTTCTTCTACTAATAAAATTTGAAAATTTTTATTTTACAAATACACAACAAGTTAATACATTTTGTATCTATACTTTACTTATTTACGAATTAATTACATAGATCATATTGTTATGTGACTTGATCTTTCCCTTCATTGTCAAAATAATTAGATTGATTAAAATTATTTTTATTAATTAATTAGAATATTTGTTGTTAAATAAATTAATTACCATACAGTATTTAGTTTAATCCTAACCTAAATTTCATCAAACAAGTGCTGCTAGTTCTTTTGCTATCTTTTGGCAGTTTTCAATTATCTTTTGAAAGTTTTTGAAAGTTTTGAAGTCATTGATATTGTCGGTCCGAGACTTCCAATTTAAAACATGGGCTTGCAGTGCTTCTAGAAAAGGGAATCCAAAATGTACCAAAATTCCAAACCTTGTGCATGTATGCAAATGTCTGCTGATTCAGAAAAAAAAAGAGGGAATTTGGAATTTTCCGAAATTTTGAACCTTGGTGTGAGTATGTTGGTGCCGCTACCAGAAAAGGGAATTTGGAACTTATTGAAACTTCAAACATTGGTGTCCGTGCGTGCCTCAAGTGTCAAACCTTGGTGTGCATGTGCCTTTTAAATATATTTGTGAAATGGACATAAGCCATGCTTAGGCAACTGTTACATTGAGCAGACATGTGAAACTGTGCTTAAAACTAACATTTTGCACAATAGATAGGTAGTTACGTCTCTGTTTCTTCGAGCATTTTGATCATTAACTCTTTCGCTGATGGTAATTTAAGTTGTAAGGTGTTGATCTTTTTTTTTATCTTGGTTAACATATTTGATGGCCACCACGGGCTTGCAGTGAATAAACTCTCACTTGTCAAGAAATTTGTTTCCATAGAAGTTATGTGACGATCATACAAATTTTAAATAAAATAATACACTTTGGAGTCCAATTTGTTTTTAAATGTATTCTTAGTTGCAGTACCCAATCAAAAATCCCTATAACAAGGGAAAATAAATCATATTTAGAATTCTGGTGTGTGCCACATTGCCAGTTGACATACCAACTAGATAAACCCTACAGCCCAACATAACATCCAAGGTATCATGTTATAAACCGAAGTGTATCATGAATCCAGTTGCATTGATACTGGATAGTGTGAAATTTGTCTAAGAATCCAATTCATAGTTGAGTATTTGCAAAACCAAAGATGAGAAACTTTTTTAGACATTGTTGGAAAAAAAGTATCACATAGCTGAAATGCTAACATGGTGATAAGAAGTCTATTTTTGTAAATAAATTTTGTGTGCCTCCATATTTGGAACTTGTCACGCCCTGAAACAGCAGCGAAAAATGTATACGGGTTACGCCACAGCAGCAACCCGTGCATAAGACAAATCATACACACGTGTCAAGCCTGACACTTCATATCAAATAGCTCTCACTCTGTCTTCTCACAATATGCTCAACCTTCAACAAAGAATCAAGGAAGGATAAGATGATTTTTTTTAATGGGTAGGTGGCACCCACACTTCGCAATGGGTAACTGCCATCAAGCTAAGTTAAACCATGGCTTGACAGCTCATGGTAAGGATTTGTGAATTTTGTAGAAACGCCCCGCATAAATTCCGTATACACACAACTCTTTTCGTGAGGAAAAAATAGAATAGTTACCTTTGTTTAGGGGATACTACAGAACTAAGTTTCAATTTTTGAGAAATATATCTTCATATGTGACACACGAACAATCTAAAAAGGGGGAAAAAATTCACAGCTTACCTAATATGCAAAAATGTCTGTGCTTTTTCCTATTTCACGCCAACTACTTGTAGTTCTGGTCCAGCTCGTGCAACCTGGTTAGTGTGCTCATGCAACCTGGTTATTGTCCAATCCTGATTTGGATCACCAAAAATGGAGAACGAACAAATAAAGGAAGCAGTGTAGTGACTAACTGATTCGTTGAGCTATTCCAATGTATTACTAGAGTCCATCATGTTTTTTATTATTGAATTAACTAGTTGATTATTTTTTCTATAACAAGGATTTTTATAGATACCAAAAGATGAAAACTATTATTATCATAATTTTAATTTTACATTTCCTTAAATGTGTATGCTTGTACAATAACATGTACTACATGCATAATAATCGGTGACCCAATCAAAAACTCATATCACAAAGGAGAGTTGAATCATATTTAGAATTCCGGTGTGTACCAGTTGACATACCAACTAAATGAAGCCTACAACACACCACGCACCATCCAATGTATCATGCTATAAACCAAAGCATATCATGAATCCGTTAGCACTGCTATTGGGTCTTTATAAAATTTGTCTAAGAACCGGATACATAGTTGAGTATTTATGAAACTAAAGATAAGAAACTTACCAACCATTGTTGGCAGGT